>VZRU01018791.1:97998-133657 GCA_013398155.1 Pedionomus torquatus | reverse complement strand
ACCCCAGCATATCCATGCTGCTGCGGCACAATCGCAAGGGTGGCTACAGGACTAGGAACAATGTGGCCACCTGCCTCCCAGTCCTGGGCCACCAGCTGGAGCCCCAAAACCTGGCTGATCACGTCTGGGAGCACTACGTCAACAAGCATGGTGGCCTCTTGGGCAGCACCCCATCCTCTTCCAGTCCAGTGAGTGGGGGTGAGATGGCCATGTGGGCCTGTAAGAACCCCATTATACTCTTCTGTCGGGATGGGCAACCAGACACTCTCTCTGAGGCTGCCTTGCAGACCAAGGCGGGCACTGTTGACACCAGCCTCTGAAGGGATGGGGGTCCAGGATGGAGGCACTGAGCACCAGGGCTGTCTCCCCAAGGAAATGTCAGGAGTCCTTTGTGGCCAAACGACCAGGAAAGTGGTGTGATGGGACCATGTGAGCCACAGTGTGGTTTCTTCTCCATTATGTGAACTCTGGTTTGGTGACCCAGTCTGTGAGCAGCAAGAACCCCACAGAGAAAGGAAGTGCCCCTTCCCTTTCAGCAGACCTGGTGCACTGGAGGCAGCTACCATGCCCAGCCAGCACAAGAGCTTGACTTCAAGAAGAAACAGCATTTGCTCCAGGCCTGCAGAAAGTGCCAAAATGAAGCTGAGAAACAGACAAATACAGCCCAAACTAACTGACCATGTGGGCTGTTTCTTACGTGCAAAACGAGCAATTGCGAGCTGAGTACTGGTAGCTGGAAGACACTGGAAACACCACTGTGAAAACTACATCATAGCAGGAAATTGTTGCTTTAAGCCATTATATGTGGAAGTGCCGATAGTCAAGTAATCGTATATGGTAGGACGGGCTAAAAAAGCGATCTGTTAATATGATTTTTTTTTTTTCCCAAACTCCTAAGCATAACAAAGCACTATTTGTTGTGAAAGTGAAGATGTATGATAACAGGAAGATGAAACCTCAGTTGTCAGGANAGCCCTTTTTTTGTTTTTTTTTCCCCAAGGGCACAGCTTGAAATGCTATAAATATGAGAAAGGAGAGTTCTTCAGACAGAGCAAAAAGGTGTGGGTGTAGACTATCGTATCACTCAGTTTGTGCACAGGTGTTTTCTTTGTGAGCTGATCTGGTGTCTCTCACACTTCTAAGATTTTTTAACCATGTTTAGAGGAGCGGTGCAAGAGAGGTGAGTTTCTGAAATGAGGGGTAAAGCAATACCATATGCTCTTCATGTGCTGTTAAGCACGTGAAAATGTGCATATGCAGAGAACAGGTATTGTATTGATGGCAGCAATCCATCTGGACTGTAATATTTAAAAGCCAGCTATTGAAAAAAAGAAAAATAACACAATGGAAGTGTGATTGCATGGCATAAATTCATGTGAATTTATCAGTATAATTTTTTTGTCCAAAGGTCTAAAGCCTTAAATTAGTGTTTTGAATCAGAAACTAAGAATGGGCCTTCCTTTATCTTTACCAGAGTTAAATGAGAAAGATGGGCAGTGTTTTCTCTTGTACAGGCTTTAAAAATGCAACATTACTGTTTTATCAGCTTTTTCAACTATTTGTGACCACAGTGAACATACTATCATTAGTTTGTAAGACAATAAATAAATTGTCTTTTATGCGGGAGTTGAAAGTGTTTCAACCTGGCATCATTTTCAGCCCAGTAAAGGCAACTTCTGTAAAAAATTGCCAGATGAGTGCTAGTAGAGGGAGACCTAATTATTTGTGAAATTTTAATGCGGCTGATTTTCATGCTGTGAGCTTTACTGTAATTTTCTTCTGTGATGCTTCTGAAATCCATGAGGAATTCATGGAATTCAGAATCCATGACTACTTCTGAGTACTGTTACTTTATCATGCAGACCCTGGATTTTGCAAGCTGAGCGGTGTATTCTTACTTTTTCTGAGAAAAGATGTACAGAAAACCCACAGGTTTTCACAGAAGCTGTTTGACAGCAAGTGAACACTAGCGACTTGTTAGAAGGGTAGGACAGGAGTTTCTTGTATACCTGCGCTTCCACAGTGAGGTATGGCTCATGTAAAGCGAAGGAGCTGTGTGTGACTGATGAGATTAGATTTAATTCCTATGGAGGTAGTTGGCAGGTAGGAACAAGGAGATTGCTGTGTGCTCATTTGCCATATAGAGCACTTTGGTGTTTTAACAGCTTCAGGAGCTTTTGCCAGAATTCCAGTAGTCATTGACTGTTACATTATTTATAGAAAACTTCAATTCCAATCCAGGAGATAGCAAAGAAAATCCATGGGGTTCTGTCTTCCTAAAAGGATGTCTCTCCAAACACGTAGGTCTGATCTTCAGGCCATGGGACAGCTAGCATATTTGGTGTATATCCTTACTGCAGTATGAAGTCTGTGTTGTAGGAGAAAGGATGTCATTGTTTTTAGCCTGGCCCCTCTGCAGCTCTGAAGCAGAGCCTGTACTTTGACCAGAAGTGATCAGTTAGGGCCTTAGTCTCGTTAGCACCACACAGATTTACAGGTTTTTCTTTGCATGCCAGAAGAGCCGTCTCTGCCAACTGCAATAAACTTGGTCAAAGCAGATGAACTAAGGTTCTTGGGTTAAGAAAATGAGGAAGGTGAAGCTCCAGCACGGTTATGTGTGACTTGTGATGTGCCTTTCAGTGCTATCTGTGGCTGCACTGACTGTATGAAAGGGCCCTGAAAAGGGTGGTCCTCCTCCCCTTGGTGCTTTAGCTCTGGCTACCTTCCCAGTCCCTTCTCTCCACACTTTCCACAGCTGACTCTTGCTAAACAACACAAAACCACTGATTCCTTCTTTTGCATGCTGGTTTAGTTTTCTACTGATTATATGCCCCGACCAATGTACCACAGGCCAGGTAAGCAGCCTTGTGGCAAGGGCAAGGACTGGGGACTCCAGTACTGAGGTTGACCTTGAAGCATCACAGGAGCTGCACCAGGGGTGAATGAACACAGCTTTCTAGGAAGGTGGTAGTGAAGCTGGAACAACACAGATTTCAATATATTTTTATAAGCACTGACAGGTACATCAGTCTTGTATGTGAAGAGCTGATTACAGGCAGCTCGCTGCAGTCTTTCAGCTATCACAGATATCACATTTCTGCTGAACACTAACTCAGGCTGTAGCAAGGGAAGATTATTGACCAGATCCTTTTTGGCGTGGACCTGTTGCAGCTCCAGTAGAGAGCCAACCTGTGTTTTAAAGCTGTGCCTATCCTGTCATAGATCATAGAATCATAGAACCATTTTGGTTGTAGAAGACCTTTAAGAGCCTACAGTCCAATGGTAAACCTAACACTGCCAACTCCACCGCTAAACTATGTCCCTTTGTGCCACATCTACATGTCTTTTCAATACCTCTAAGAATGGTGTCTCCACCACTTCCTTGGGCAGCCTGTTCCAATGCTTGAAAACTCTTTTGGTGAAGAAATTATTCCTAATATCCAATCTAAACCTCCCCTGGCACAACAAGATTGTTTCCTTGTTCTATTGCTTGTAACTTGGGAAAGGAGACTGACACCTACCTTGCCACAACCTCCTTTCAGGTAGTTGTAGAGATCCTTCATTTCTCCAGACTTGAACAACCCAGATCCCTTTGCTGCTGCTCATATCACAGCACTGTTGAGCAAGTCAGGTGCACGGGTCTCTACAAACTTATTTTTAAAAGTATATTTTAAAAAATATAACCAAAGGGTGAAGTGTCTTAAATAAACCACAAATAGCAGAAACAAACACAAACACACACCAAGGGCTACAGGCTGCCGGCCAAAATGGTACTTGAAATGCTGCTGTGTGCCATGTGTGTTGGAGGTTGCTGGCTCTCACCAGCAATGAAGGTCTTGGCCATGCTAGCACACAAGCCAGTGTGTCAGTCTGTCCTTGTACCTGACAATAGCTCCCTATGTTGATCCAGAAGGAGACCTCACTGTTTTATCCTGGCTCTGAAAATTCTGCCTGTGGGCATGGCAGCTTGTTCCCATGTAAGAAACCATTGCAGGAGGTGGCTCCTGGCCAAACCTCTATAGAGACATCAGCCCCGCACTTCTTACATGCTTGTGCTGGTATCATCCCACTTAGAGATATGCTTTCTTTGGGCTGAAGGAGAATGCAGAAGGCAGCAAGGCACCAAGTTTTTAGACACTGCAAAGTAGCTTTGAAACCCTCTCCAGCCATGGCTCTGCAATACTTCTTTCCTTCTTCCTCCCTTGGAATGAGTCTGGATGCAAGGTGAAGAGCAGTCTTATTTGCACAAGGACTCTGCAAAGGATGTTGGAACACTTTTTAGCACCCCAATTCAAAACTCATGTGGGTTATTCAGTGTAGAATGAATGTTCAGCATAAAAGAGTCAGGAGTTCACATGATTTGAAGACCAGTTCAGTCCTGGATACCAGTGACAACATTGGTCAAAGCCAAATGAAAAATTAGTCTTTGAGATCTTGACTGCCCCACTGACCTTCCAGCAAATTTACCCTCAGTTTAAGAGGGCAATACTATCTGGCAATGGTACACAAGCCACTGATATAATTAATGTGTTATACCTTAGAAGGAAAACATTAAGACTTGATGAACGACAAGCATTTTAGAAGGTACTCTTCCAGCTGAAGTCAGTGGTGGTTTTGCTTTTGATTTAATAGACAGATTAATTCAAGTAATTATTTTCTGCTTCCTTCCTAATCTCCAGATGAAGTCTCAATTCAAAGTAAATGCTTTGTGTGCAGCTTATGAAATACGAATAACTAGCAGTTTGTAGATGCCAGACTGATGGGCTGTAATAGCTGACAATAACCACCAGAATATCTCATGCAAATGAGATTCACCACCTCAGCTTCTCTTTCAGCACTGGTGTTGGCTTGCACATCCAGTAGGTGCCCAGAGACATCTGAGCAGCCAGCACAGCCTTTCCACGGATGATCCTAAGAAAAGCCTCCTTCTGTTAATGGGATCAACCACTCTGCATTCAGAACTGCCACATCCTGGATAAAAACATTGAGAGCAAGGGCAGTGGCCAAAGCAGTGCAAGCCTTAAGTGTACCTCTCTGAAATCTAGTTTCAGTGACGGATTCAGTAGTCACCATTAAACTCAATACATGCTGCTCTTTGGAAGGTTTGCCATCAAGGCCGAAATGGGTAATTTGGATAGCACATCAGAAAAGTGGCATTAATTGCAATGCTGGCTAATGTGTCTGCTGCATGCCCTCCAGAACTGCAGAAGCTCAGATGCTTGGTGAGGTCAGTCCTGGTGCTGGCAGGGTGCTTAATTCATCAGCAGAGCTGCTTGTTCCCCTTAGTTGCATTTGTATTTTTACACAGTGACTCTGATTATTAATGGCTGGGTGTGCCTCTAAATTTGTTTGCAAAGCATTACACAGGCACAAGGTAGTGATTAAGCACTGGAAGAATAAAATGGTCCCAAATTGTGCAGGACTTGTCACCACTAATGGGATCCAGGCTTGAGTGACCCCATGCCCAGTTGTGCTGTGCTGCTCCGCTGCTGCAAGCTGCCAGAACCGGTGTGAGTCCCAGTGACTTCACTGGGGCTGGGTGTGGGAGGACGAGGTTCAGCCCACTTGCTGTTCCCAGTTTGAAAGGAGGAATGGACATGCTGCTGACAATACACTGCCAGAGTCCTGAAGCATCTACATTCACCCCAGCTGAAGTGCTCGGGGAACAGCTCTGCAGCTCTAGGTATTTTTTCGTAAGAAATTACCACTGTGAGAAGCAAGAGGAGGTGTCATGGAGAGATAGGCTGCAAATCCTTCTCAGTGGCATAAAATAGATGAGACACTGGGTAAATTGAGGGTTCTGCTGCTGGTAAGGAATGAAACTCCCCGGATGAGTTCTACAAATTAAAAACCCTCAGGGTGATAGATGGGGATAAAAGCAGCGAGATGAATTTCTCTTAAACTGCTCACTCACAGACACATAAATGTGATTTGCTTACATGACCTAGAAGCATACTCTGAACTACTCTCAGCATGAGGGAAAAAATGCTCTGAGTAACCAGGTCACGTATTTCTCCAGTGAAATGTTGCAGTGAAACGTTGCAGTGAAATGTTGCAGTGAAACGCTGCAGCACTTGTGCTCCTCTGTGACCTGCGCCTGTGGCTGCTGTGCTCAGTCTGGTGCATTTTACAGACCGTTTGCTAATATACTGTCCCTGAGGTCATGGCAAGTTTTAAATACAGCATCTGAATTTTGGATTCTTTCCAGAAAGTGTAACTCAACTGGTGATCACTACCTGCTATTAAATTGGAAAGATTTGCCATAAGTCTTGCCTGAATGTTTCACACTCTTGATTTCACAGTAAAAAGGGTCTCAAGGCAAATCAGGAACTGTGCAAAGCACAAGATTGGGACTTCCTCACCTTTCCTTAACTCCAGGATATGCTCAGCACAGAGCTTGGCAAAGTAAAGTTGTGCGAACATACACAAACACCAATTCAAGCAGGTGGAAAAGCTTCTGGTACCCTGCAGTGCCCAAAGCTCAGGTAAAGCTGCAGGATCTGTCCCAGCTCAGCTTTGCTTATGACAACATCTTGGAAAGCCAGAGGGATGGGTTAGGCAGCAGGAGCAAAACTATATTTGGCTGTCCCTTGTCTTCCAGGCTTGCTGTCATGGTTAATTTTGGTTTAGGACAGTTGAATTGCTGTGCTGAAATACTTTGGGCACTTATTGCAGATCCACAGCTGAATTGAGAGCATGGGCTTGTAAGCAAAAGTTGCAATATGGACCAGTAAATAAACTAATGGAAAACTGACAGTTCAATGACCTTTCTTCAGAGAGCTGCCCTGGGGATTGGGAAACTCCACTTGAATTCTGAATTCATGCAACATGACAACATTGTGCAAGGAAAACTGGATTTTAGCAACACAGATTCCATCACTGGGACAAGTTCTGTGGGGGGACTGTAGTGGTGTGGGGCACATTACAGTTTCAAATGCAATGGCAGTAAGTTTATCACTGTCAGATGTCCAGTGAAAGTATTTTGCATTAGTTTATCTTACACACACACATATTTATATTGCCTGCATGCACCCACACATACACAGAGTGTGCCACTCGGAAGCTCAGGCAGTGCCAAAAGTCACAGCAAAGCCACACATTGTGCCCTTTGGCTATTTGACTGAAATGATGAAGGACGGAATTTAAATTATCCCTCCTCAACTACGTTGGGGGAAACTTAAATATAAAATTTAGCATTTTGGCTGTTACACAGTCAGTGAACCCTGGACTCTTCAGACCATAGCAGAGATCTGGCAGAGGAAGAGGCAGGATTGATTTTATATTCAAGACAGCTCTAAACTCGTGAAGTTCAGAAAGTGCCAGCAGATGGTGGTGCTGCTTTTCCTGAGCTTCTGCTGGGGCCCGACAGGACAAGCTCCCAGCTTTCTCCCTGGCTCACCTGCACATATCCATCAAGCCCAGTTGAAGGCGAAAAATAATATGCTCTGAGGTTTCAGGTCAGAGTGTCTCTGATTAAAGTGGAAAACTCTCCTTTTCACGTGCGTATATTGCAGGACCCCGAGGAATGCCAGGGAGACCTCACAGGAGAGATGTCTGCAGGATTTGCTGCAGGAGAGGGGATGAGGACAGGGATGGTGTTGGCCCACAGTGTCCCTCCTGCACCCCTCAGCTTCCGTGTCAGCTTGGCCTTTCCCATTCTCCCCCAGAAGCACCGCTTGAAGGGCATGTTAACCCCACAGCACAGGCAGGCCCAGAAATACCCAGGTGCTTGCTTTTATGGGGTCTTACTGTTATGCTGATCTCTGCATTAAGGGATGACCCTGTTCCTGGGGTTCTCCAGCAGTGCCATCTGTGTACAAGGACCACAGATCTGGTGATCTGGCTCATGGTGATCATGCCATTGGCCAAAGTGCAATTTTACCCCAGAACATCTGCGTGAGCTGTGACACAGGCATGTCATATAGGCATTGGGGACAGAGACAGGTCCTGCTGCAGCACAGGTGGGAGCAGGACTGGCAACATCCCTGCTTTCCCAAGGGTCTCCAGGATTCATTGTTCCTATTGTACCTGCCCTTGGGAGTAGACAGGTATTTTTGGACGTGAAGCTTCTGCTGACTCAGCACCCTGTGCTCCCTTGCCAGTGGCACCAAAGCAGCAGTGCTGCTGGCAGGGCTGATAGCCTGGTTTCTCCACGTCGAACTGTCTCTGCCCTATTCACTGAGCTGAGCTGCAATGCTGTGTCTACATCAGGTCGTTGCCTCGACCTCTTGACTCATCTTTTCCAGGCCAGGGTGTTGTGCCAAGGATAACAAGTTGAGTGCAGGAGATGACACCTTACACTACTCTCTCTGGCAGGATTCCATCGCCCCAGCCTTTGGCAACAAGGAAAGCCACCCGGCTGGAGTGGAGAACAGCCAAGGCTGGCTCAGGCTTGGTGCCACCAAAGTGGGTATCCCCATGAGGCAATTTCTCTGCGAGGACCATGCCCAGCAGTTCCCCTGGCACCACTGAGCCTAGACTGGCTTGGACCATTAAGCACATTCTCCTCATGGCTTTAAATTGAGGGATCAGATGGGATTTGGGGCACAAAAGCTCATTTTCTGGTGAAAAACTAGCTGGCCAGGCTGGTGGACATGAGCTCCTGACGACATGGCCTCACACAGAACAGCCATATTGGTCCAGCACAGCACCCGTGCTAGTCCCCATTCCTCTGGGATGACAAATGTATCTCAAATTTATAGTCTCAAGCCAAAAATGCTGCTATTTCAGCCCTGAAAAAGGGCTTACAGGCTAGGAAGCTTGCATGACACTAGTCTTTTTTTTTTATTTTTCCCTTCATGTTTCTTGGTTGAATTAAAAGCTATGCCCTGTCCTTGTTCACGTCTCCCATGGCCACCCTGTTTCTCATCCTGCATCACAAAGTGATGTGGCCTAGAAAATCTGTGATTTGCCATTAACTAAAATGATTAAGCTGTAGGGCTTGGCCAGCTTCACATCCATTTTTGGATGCACCGCAGAGCACTTCTGTGCTGAGGACACAGTGAACTACGAAGAGAAGAGCAGCTGAAGCAGTTCCCCTTTTGTTTTGGTCCTTTTGCTTGCACAGCCACAAAGCTTTCAGATGGCAGCAGTAGCCCAGCAAACCACTGGGCACTGTGATGGCAGCCATGCGCTTCACCACTGCCCTGCACTCCCCACCCCCAGCCCAAATCTGACCAACACTGGACCATATATGTATGTATGCATCTCATCCATGAGATATAAATAGGAGAAAGCTGCATGGCTGCCAGCCGGGTGTGAAGTAAGACCTCACCAAAGGAAGCCCCAGCAAGCCTAGGGCTGTGTTAGACACCCCATCTCTGCTGGCTTGGTGTCCTCATACTGGTTGTAATGGGGAAAGCTCTGACTGAAAGGGGAAGTCTATGGTCTGACCATAATTCAGGCACACCCATCACAAAACAGAGTGTTGGGTGCAATGCAAAGAGCATTGGAAAAGGAAGGAAAATAACACAGAGCCCAGATGGAAAGGTATGAGGGAAAGGCAATGGTAAGCATGAACAGGACAAGAGGGGTTTGGACTACTGCCAAGAAAACATCTCTGGTGTGGCTATAGGCTTGCTAGAGGCACATTGGCCAGCCTAGCCAGCACTGGCTCAGCACCATCAGCTGAAGAAAGGGAGATCACCCTATCCTGTGATGCAAAACCAGTGGCTGCCTCAGTGGAGGCTCCTAGAAAAGCTGGTCTCCAAGGAGGGAACAGGCAATAGCAACAATGCTGCAAGGATGAATGAGTGGAGCTGCTAACTGGGAGATGTTTCAGAGACCCCAAGTGGGTGACCACAAGGCTGCTGCAGGCAAGGTGAGTAGAAAATCTCCCAAGTGCGTAAAACCCAGCATGCAGGAAAAGCAGTGAAGGGGGTTATTGACCAACACCAGCAATGACTGCAAATGCACCTGAAAAAGAACAACTTGGGGAGGGCTTTTTCTTCAACACACGTCTCAATTCCCAAATAATCCTTTTTTTTTCTTTCCAAAAAATAACTCGCAGCTCTGTCACATACACTCACCAAAATTGTTTTTCTTTATTGCATATTGCTGTCTTAGAAAATGTACAGTCTCATAACATTACACAGCATTTCCTGCTAACTAAGACTAGTAACATCCTTGCACCTAACAGACTACCTTGGTCACTACAAAGCAAGTAAGGTCCAAGACATATACTTGAGTTTACAAATTATTATGGATTTTTTTTTCCTTTTTGGCATTATTAAAAAAAAAATCATCTTTAAAATACACACCCAAGAGAAGAGTGGCTACTTACACCAGCACCAATCTAAAAGTAGTTTTCGACACTGGCACATGGAATTACCTGCACACAGCCTTTGTATTTATTTATAGAGATTCAGTATTTTTTTCTTTTTTGAAAGAAAACCAAGAAATGGCAAACTGATAATGAGGCTGTTGTAAAACAATTAAAAAAAACCCCAACAACAAGGTTTGAAAGAGCAAGAGGAAATCTGTCGGGAAAGGTCCTGATGCGGCACTGGGATTGTGGAGGCAGGAGCTGGGGTAGGTGCTGGCAGTCAAGCCCTGTATGCAGGGACTCGAGGAGGCAATTGCTCTTTCAGACTCCTTCCACCTTTTAAGTTAAACACAAGTGACCAACCATTCCTTAAACCATCAAAGGCCAGACTTTTCTCTTTTTTTAACTTTTTTTTTTTTTTTTAATATTTTAAATTCTCCCAAGGTCCATTCTCTTAATTGTATCAGCTCCATTTTTTTCATCCATAAGTAAAAAATATAAATTGAGGCACTTCAGTTAAGGAATAGTATTATCATTACCTTTTGTCTTTATTTCCCCTTCCTTCTTAAAGCAAAGTGCTTAACTCAACCTTTGAACATAATTTTCAGGTTTTCCAGCTGCTTGGATACGAGGTGTTGCACTTTTTTTTGCACTTACCTGCTTTATTTATTACTGCTTTAAATGCTACTCAGAAAGTAAGTCTATTTTTTTTCCTTTTTTTTTTTTTTTTAGCCTACAATGTGTCAAAAGTTGCAATGAAGAAAAGAACAAAATGGTAAAAACACAGCTCTTGACAACTCTGGTTAGAGAGAGATTTCACAGCTTTCACTCAGCACACAGACCCTGTGGCTTTCAGGTGCTTAGAACCATATTTTTTTAATACAAATCAGTTTAAACAGCACTTTTGCTATACAGTACATATAGTTAACTGACACCCATACCTCACCAGTAATACCAATTATCTGACAGAAAAAATACCAACCAACCTTATTTCAAATAGTATCTAGTGCAAGAGGGACAAACTCATCTCTCCACAGGAAAAAGAACAAATGAACAAACAAACAAAAGGATCACAAAAGTATTGGTGGTATAAAAAGGCTTTGTTTTGTTTTCTTAAAAAACACATCACAAATAAATAAAAGTAAAAAGTAACAGTCCTCTATATACTCAGCATAATTTAAGAATAGAAATGTTAATATGTTAAGGTGGTTACTTTTTATTCTCCAATTCTTAATTTTCTAAATCATTAAATTATTACTCCCTGAGAGTTTTGAATTATTTTCATTATTTATTTTGTGTCTTTATTTGGACTGACATTTGACAGGTAGTTCTGCTTACAAATTTGCAATGACAATGAACAGCAACCTAGTTGAAAAAGGACCTGGCTAAGAGACAAGCATTTCTTGGCATCGCTGCTTCAATGTATCCAATAAAGAAAAGAGAAAAGAAAAAGCCCCTTTGTACACCAGAGACCCTCGGTCCTGACTGACCTTTACAGAGGATACAGTTTGTCCCATTGAACAGAAAGCTAGAATAAAAATTACAACACAAAACTTTATGCTCTTCATCTCCTCCAAGAACTAACCCATCATCTTGGGCCAGAAAATGTTATAAAAGTACAAATACATCTGTGTGGCACTAGAGTGATAAGCACTTTGGGGCAAACTTTCCTTTTAGCAGGATGATGTTAAGAGGAAAAAGAGCATTTCCCAAGGATGACAGGAAAAGCATTCCTGGGAGCACCCTCAGCGCCAAGGTTGGGAACCAGCGCAAAAGCACAGATGGGCAAGTTTTTGGAATAATCATGACAGTAAGAAAATAAACCAAATTCATAGTAATTTCAGTCAACTTTGTTTTTTTCTTTTCCTCTTTAAACCGCTTGGCTTGTGCACAAGGCATCCCCTGCAAATGGCCCAGGGAAGTCCCAGCAGGAGAGTGGTGAGAAGTGGCTTCCCATTGTCTTTAGGGACCACGGGGACCAAAGGTGTCTCTGGATTGGGTCCTCTCTTGCTCCACTAATGCAGCATGGTCCTTGTGCACGGAGAGAACTACTTTTCAGATGGAGTTGGAGGGAAGGAGGCAGCACTGGCACCCGTCAAGGTGGGCTGCCCACACACCTCTATCCACACTCCTGACCTGACTATATACACAGTATATACACACACACACTCACCTGCGGGGAGAAAGAGTGTGCCACTGTTTCATTTTGAATCTCAAGGCAGCATAATGGGAATACCCCCCTCCCCCAGCCACTTCAGAAAGACTAACCCGCATTTTTTTGTTGGGTTTTATTGTTGTTGTTTGTTTTCAGAAGTTCAGCTTCGTGATGGGCCTCTCGCGGCCACTGTCGGCCAGCTGGTTGGCGATGCGTTTGCGGTTGCGCTTCAGCTTGGAGAGGTCCTTGTCAAAGACTTCGCCTGAACGCAGGGCTGAGACAAGGTCATCGAACTCACCACCTTCCTCCCCGCTCTCCTTTGCCTTCCTTGCCTTCCGCTCCCGCTCTCGCTGCTCCTTCAGCTATGTGCCACGGTGGAGGAAGGGAAAGGAGACATTTCACTCTTATATAGGTTGTTGTGAGGATGCCTAACACACACAGTGACCCCCAAACCCATGAAACAAAAGTAGTTTCCCACCCTGGTGCTTAGCACATGAAACTTGTCAGGGTTATTGATACAAGCCACGGGCTGAGGCAGCACCAGATCTGCTGCACGTTTTACCTCCAAGATCTTACCAACCCAAGGCCATTAGTTAATTAAGCAATCTGCAGCAAAAAGCCAGTGGATCTAAGAGCACAGAAGCTCCTTGACCAGTCTTCAGTGCTCTCTGTGCCACCATAGCCACCATGGGGACAGAATGTCATGGCTGCCATCCCCCTGGTGCCCCAATGGTGCTGCTGGACTTGTTGATGCCTGCTCACCTGTGCCTCCATGCGTGCCCGGCGTTCCTCCTCTTCCTTCCTCCTCCTCATGTTCTCATTCTCCTGCTTGGCCTCAGTCACAGCTTGAAGGAACTGGTCAAAGATGCCGAAGAACTCATCAGGCTGCATTTTGTCCGTGTCTTCTCCAAAATGCTTCACAGCCTTGGAAAACTGGCAGAGAGAAACAGAGGTCAGTCTTGAAGACATCTGCTGCATTGGCGAAACCCACCATGGGAAGCCTTGGACCTGATGGAGCTGAGAGAAACGCCTCCAGCAGCCACAGTGGAGAGCACAGCTTTGATTCATCAAGCCTTGACTTAAACATGGAAGAAATTATCTAATGTTTTACCTGCTGTACTGTAAGTGCTGACCTGGATTGTTCCTGAGGCCCATCTCTTAAAACATTCCCCACACAGCCCTTCCTGCCTCTAGCTCTGTCGAGACTCTTCCTGCCCCAGCTAAACTTTATTAACTAAGCAGAAGTATAAACACAGAAGCAAAATACTGTGGGATTGAAGACATAAAACTAATAGTAAACACAGCAGGGCTACAGAGACTCACACTTTAAAGTTTTTCTTTGAAGTATTTTTGGGGTATTATTTATCATTGCCACATGCTCTGCTATGGAAACCAAATGTGTTGGTGAAACTTCTAAAAGACATTTCTGCCCAGGCTCAGGGACAGCTCTGGATAGGGAAATAGGGAGTTTTCTGGCCTTTTGTGCTATTTGCACATCATTAATGTAAAGCAGTTGAATGAACCTATAGCAAAGGTCAGGACAGGACATCCACAATCTGCTGATGAGTCCTGGTCCCCAAGGAGTACATGAGCTGTCCTTGGGATTGACGTTCTTTGTTCTCACTTTCAGTTTAAAGGAGACTCTTTGTGCACAGAAAGTCTGTTAAAATTGTGATGGTGCATTCTGGAGATAAAGGCACTTAAAAGAAAAGAAAAGAAAAGAAAAATAAAGTCAAAGCACAAACAGATTTATTAGTTGCTTTGATTTCCCTGGGTAGAGTGAGAGAACATTTTTAAAGCCTGCCTTTATGATTTCATTTCATTTGCAGGGGTGCCCCAGGCTCCTCAAAAGACATTAGGGCATTTTTATGTCTTTGTTTACTTAAGACTTAGCACTTCAAAAAGCAGGGAGGAATCTGAGAGGTGCCGCTATAAAAATAATTGAGATTATTCTTGTTGATTTTCATCAAGGCATTTAATTCTCTGCCACAGTACAGGAGATTCTGGTGGAGGGGAAAAGGCTGAAAACATTATTCTTGCAGGATATATAGTTTAGAAAACAATGATTTTTTTGCTTTTCTAAAAGAAAGTAGTAACACAATTTGAATCTGGATATATGTTTAAAAAACAAAGAGCTAGTGCACTTTGCATAGCCCATCCTATCTTATGACCATGGGAACAGCTGCATATTGCTTCAGAGTGGACTTCGATGGGTGCTGGGGACCATGACCAGACCTTCTCCTCTAGGTCCAGCCAAGTCAGCAGATGAAAATTCAGTTAGCAGAGCATTTGTTCCTGTCTCACAGTTCTAACTCACTGCAGGGAAGATCTGCCAGGTTACTGTCAGCAGTTTAAAATGGTGGCCTGGGTTAGCCATGACTTCAGAAAGGCAGTGGTCAATCATAGTGCCCAAGCATGGGTGCATGATCTGAAGGACAGCGTCAATTAGACATTGGTACAACCAAGGAGAAGGCTGTTGTGACACTTTGCAACTTCTGTTGTGGCAGAGATAGCTCATGCAGTAGGACAAGGATGAGAACTCTAAAATGGCCTGTGCTGGACTATCTCCCTGCCATTTCAATCAAGATGAAGGCCAGGCCAGGGGGGAGATACTGGAGGATTGTTCCTGGAGGAAATGGAAACGACCTGTGGGCCCCTCTGCTGAAAGAGGGGAAGCAAAAGGTGCTCAGGAATGAGAGATGTGAATGAGAGATGTCAGCCAATGGCCACCCCATTTCTGTGATTTAAGCCAGCCTGGCTTAAGGGAGAAAAGGACGACATGGCAAGAAGTTGTTGCATGTGGCTGCAAAGCACTAACCATGGCATTACTCTGGGGAAGGTGAATCTTTTAAGTACCTTCTCTAACCAGGTCTGAAGTTGGCCTCAACTTATGTTACTTAGCGTCTCTCCCTCATCTCTGCAGAGAAGAGCTGGGTAGGTTGAAGTTATGCATTGGATGTTACTTTGCTCTATAGAAATGGGGTCACCCTGGTCTCTGATATCAATCTCTGGGTGACCTCATGTCCATCCTGAAGACCTGGTTGCATTTTTTCCTCCTCTTCCACCAACAAGAGACAGAACACCCTGCTTTCTTGCCACTTTCAGACTTCAATGGCCAAGATGTCCAAGCTGTCATAGTCCTAACTCTACAGCCACCAAAACAGGGATATTTCCATTTTAAAACATGGAAAGCAAGCAAGCTCTCTAGGCTTGAGTGAAAGCTCTTAATCAAAACTCACATCCTCACAAATGACCTATCATCTCTTCCCCTGATGGATACAACTCTCCCATGGCTAGTACCTGCTTTGCACTTCCAAAAAATGACAAGTATCTCATGGCTTTCTACAGTACATCTTGTGGCCTGACCTGTAAACCCCTGGCATGCTGGGTTGTGGAGCAGAAAAAAGGCCCTGGGGACAGAGATGTACCCACCCATCTACTTCAAACAGCCCATGAAGACCAGCCCAGCATCTTTCTCATGTCAGAGTTTCAGCAGGACACTTGCATGATCTCATGGGGGATGTACGTGAGATAACATACAGCATGTGCTCTGGGAAAGCCAGGACCATCCCTCTCCTGTTGGCTGGAGGAAAGTCTAAAATGCTACCCAGATCTCAAGGATATTGGTGACCTTACCAGCTCTTTTGCTTCCATCAGAAGATCTTCGACATCTGAGAAGCTGAAGCTGGCTAACGTGATGAACTGGCTGACCACAGAGACAAACTTGTCACCTGTTTGCTGAATTTGAGACTTCTGGAAGTCCAGCTCCTTTGGGGAAAAAAGAGGTGTAAATCTGGTCAGGGCCTGGCTGATGGAGGGAAAGAAATACCATCAACCTCTGGTAGTGCTGTTGGGTGAGTGCCACTGCCACAGGTACTGACTGCAATGCCACTGTTTCCCCCTCCTACCATGCATGAGGTCATGGATTATCCTGCAGTACACTTTTAAGGCCAAATCCTTCAGGAAAGATCATGGAAGTAACATAACTCAGCAGAACAGTGAGTCCTTTGGGATACCTCCACCATTTCATCACCACTCCAGCTGGGCTGCAGAAGTGCTCCTCAGCTTGAGGCCCAGCCTTCTGCGGTTATACAGCCAAAGAGAGATCCCTTTGCACATCCCAGGTCTTCCACAGGCACCATCACTAAACTCACTCAGCCTCCCTTGACTTACTAGATTAAACCACACACAGGCCTAACCACATACAGTAACTTTGGTGCCAAAACAGCCCTAAGAGGACAGATGCACATGCAGGGCAGGAAGGGAAGACAAACAGATCTCCAGTATGTGAGATAAAAGGAGCTTCACTGGGAGTTCCCTCACTTGCCTCCCTAAGGAGGGATGCTGCGGTGGTCAGAGCCAGGTTGGACTATATTTGATTTAAATAATACTTACAGTCTCCACAGCTCTCAGGCCGCTCCTCAGAGTATTTATTTCTTTCTCCAGCTCAGTCATGCTGTTGGAAATGGCAGGATATTAATTTTCATCTTTCCCCAGTGAATTCTACAGTTCTCTAACCAACTTGACCATGCTTTTCCACTGAAAAAAACCCAGTGCTGCACACATTGTCTCCTGTTTGCAGACCAAACTGTTATGAGCAGTAAATTGGGCTGCCAACCTCTAAGCTAGGACAGCCAGCCATCTCAAAGTAGCTGCAGTTGCTTGTTTAGAAGCAAAGCGCTTTCCATTATTTTCAGTCAAGAGGACTGCTCAGGTTTACAAAGCTCAGCAGTCTCCAGACCTCTCCAAATAAAAGGAGAGCTCAGGAGAGGGATTTGTTGGGCAAGCAAGCAGAAGATAGGCTTGCTGTCCCACTGTACAGCGGACTGTTTCAGGGAACTACAGTTAGGTGAATGCCATGCAAAGCATCATTCTGAGCATCAAGGCTTTCATAAAGGGAGAGAACCCAAATATACGGAAATAAATTATCACATCTGGCACTGTGTTTATACAAGGCTCAAGCCCCTGATGAGTGAAGTTCAAGTGCTCATGGGTTTCTACCACTATATTTGAGCAGAAGCTTTCTCACAAAGACTCACAATCAGAGTCTTGATGTCTTTCCAGAGGTGTTTGTTCTAGGATTGGGGTCCCTGGAAATACTGACGTTGGGTCATGGAGCAAGCATTCCTGGCAGGTTTAGTCTGGGAAAATGCAATTTTGGGAGCCCTGTGTGTTCCAGCAGTTCATTACTAGAGGTGGGATTGACAGACATGGTAATTTTGCTTCACAGCTGCAAGGTTAAGGGGAATTTAGGGTTTTCTAGAGCTTTAGAAACTTTCTGTTTTCACTCTAGATTAGACCAAGCTGAAATTTCCCATACATGTATCTGTACAACAGATGCAGATAAACAAGCATGGAAAGTCGGAGCCTGCACTGGTGAGGGAGCATGTCTGCTCAACCATGTTCTCAGCCATTGCCTATGAGTGCAACAGCCAAACACTCCTTACATGCCAAGATTTGTGCTGTCATTTTGTTTAATCCATGTGGCTGACAATTACTTTACATTTTAAATGTGAGGATGCTTGCTTTGCATCTTCTGTAGGGAAGCCACTATTGCTACAAGAGGACTTTGAAACTTGACTTTACAACTGCTGTAAACTCTGTGTATTAGCCATCCCCTCTCTGAGTAGGTGCAGTTTCAGACCCTTTTCATGTCCACAGCTAACACAGCATGCTGACTGCAGAAACGAGTCATTATTGCTGTTCAGGTCCCTGAAGCCCATAAACTCGTGCTGAACTTAAAAAACAAAACAGAGCCTCATTCATTTCAGAGGAACTTCAGCACCTACTTGAGGGTTTCACAGAGCAACAGCAGATTGCTCCTGTACTTAAAAGTTCAGCCTGTATCTAAGGGTTTTGCTGAACAAGGGGCTCTGCTGGCAAGAAGACAGCAGCAGCCTGCTCCGAACAGGTCACAAGGAGACAGGCAGGGTTTAAAAGGTTGTTGCAAATGCCAGAAGTTCCAGTTTGGTGGTTAAATGAGGGCCAGGCAGGACCTGGAGGCAGGTGAACCCCTTGCACCACTGCCTGGTCCTGCCCAGGCTGCAGGCAAAGCCTCCACACCACACACAGATAAAGAACTGCCCTTTATCTGCAGTCTCACTGCAACTACTACCTCACAGATTACTTAGAGTACCATTAGAAAATAATTAAATGCTTCTGCGGTGAGATAACAACAGAAAACAGCTTTGCTGCAAGGGCTGAGATTTAAAGCCACCAGACAATGTTTGCCCTTGCCTCTTGGGCTGTTCTTGGGCGAGTGTGGCCGCAGCACAGGACCCAGCCTGATGGTCAGGATCTGTCCAGGAGCGTAAGGAGGGTGACATGGAAGGGCAGGCTGAAGGGAGGGGAAAGGTGCTTGTGGAGCTCCCTGTGTGCCACCTAAATCTCTGCTTACTTGACTTTGGATGCCTGTGGGATGTCTCGCAGCTCCTCATGCAGGTGGAGGACTTCGGGATATTTCTTTTCTACGACAGTGATGAGATAGTGCAGAAGGGTGATGTTCCTAGGAGACAGAAGCGGTGAGGTCAGCATGATGGCACCATGGGTTGCTCAGTGGAAAACACTGTTTTCACCAGTGTTCTCACAAGACAACCCTGGTAATCAACTATTAACACCCAACCCTATGTTGGGATTTCTGCAGGTATCCTGCTCTGTCTGGGGACATGGGATGGGTCTGTCCCACGCCACAGCCATGTTGCAGAGCAGCCTGGTCCCTGCAAGCAAGGGCCTTCCACAGGAGAGACCCAGGGGAGGTGATGTGCTACTGCTTCTGTCCTCTACTGTCTTTACTGATGGATGACACAAGCCAGGTTTGAGACCTGATCCAGTTCCTCTTGCTCTGTACATGGAGCTTGGTGAGGGGAGAGTGAACAAAGTGATGGCTGTGGCAGGTTGGGGGGCTGCAGAGTGGGTTCCTGTGCAAAGGACCCCTGGGACCCCTTCTCCAGCCACTGCATCACAGGACAACTCTTGGCGTGTTCAATTGGGAGGAAAAAGCATTAGGAAGATGATACTCCTAATCAGCTTTGGCTGCTGTTTAACCAGCCCAGGAAGGAAAGCCCCCATCAATCCCCATGCTGATCTGCAGCTCAGCTTCCCTGGAAATCTGTCCTGCTCAAAAAATGGACACTTGCGTCATTTGATATGCCAGATGGGGCAGCAGAAGGGAGGGGACAGCTCCTATCTACCCATGTCCCAGAGGCAACACTAATGACCCTTTCATTGCCCCAACATCCCTGGGGCCCATGTAT
The DNA here is from genome assembly GCA_013398155.1 of Pedionomus torquatus. NCBI lineage: Eukaryota > Metazoa > Chordata > Aves > Charadriiformes > Pedionomidae > Pedionomus > Pedionomus torquatus. Next base: position 113,985 of record VZRU01018791.1, on the reverse strand, counting down.
GCTACTGAGGAGAAGCGCAGGGGCTGCTCACTTGTCAATGCTGGACTTGGTATCTGCGATCTTGTTGAGGCTGGAGATCTTAAACCCGAAGGCGTTGCCCCTCTGGCCCTTGTTCATGTAGTTCCCGAAGGCCAGGACCACCTCCAGCAGCTGCTGGAGGCTGCTGCTCTGCAGCACTGCCTTGGAACCAGCGCGGATGGCTGAAAGCAGAGAGGTGTGGGACATTACCCACTGCTATGGCAGCACATTGGTCCCCCTTTCTTGCAGCAACCCCTTCAGTGTCCCGATCTCCAAAGAGGGACCATCAGCTCCCTCCCTTCCCCTGTGTCACTGCAACCTCCATGCCAATCAGGCTTGCCCTGGCATGCTCTTCCTGTGAGTGCTCCCTGTACCGACACAGAGCTCCTCAGCAGATCAGGTCACTTGCCTTCAACCTTGGGTTTGACTTCTGCAACTCTCTCTGCAAATTTTTTCTTGAAGTAGAGGGACTGCAGCCTTTGCTGATAATGGTTTATCCTGGAAAAGAAAGAGGTGCAGGTTGAGCTTTGCTTACTCTGTCTAGAGCTCAGTTGCTCTGCTGCTTGCAGCTGTGCTCACAAAGCACAGATGAGCCAAAATAGTTAAAAAATAATGACCGCATTTCTCCCTGAAACTATACTGGGATGGGAAAAATGACAACTGAAGCTATAGCTGTCCTGGGATGCATCCAGGTGGGCTCTTAAGCACATGCCTAAGGCTATCCTTAACTCAGGAGGCTCAACAAGTGCATTTTTACACTCTATTGCTATAAACAGTTCTTTCACAGCCACTCCTTAGCACAGATGCCCATGAGATCGGGGCTCCCAATGGCTCTGTGATGAGCTGTGGCTGGAGACAGGCAGACCAACTACCAGCACTAACAAAACTGGACTTTCAGATCCTCAAAACAATGGCCTGGGCTGGAAAGCCACCAACACAGCCTAATCCAACCCTTTCCTGGCCAAGACAGGGACAGGTCTGCTCATGTCAATTGTATTTAGGCTAAACAAGATCTCACTCGTACGCAAATGGCAGTCTGATTTGAGTAATCTGGACCAAGTACCCATGGGAGACATGCTCACAGATAAGGCCATGGGCTATACTGTGGTTGTACTAATCACAGGTGACAAAAGACATGACACTCGGTTACAGATCACAGGGCAAATTAAAAAGCCATGCCAGAAATCAAGGAAAATATTCACATCAGCTTGTTGTGCTTTCCAAAAGATGAAGTCATGAGAGCAACACTTGGGCAAAAGACTGTGAGGAACAAAGGTGACCTGCAATAGGAAAGCTAATTCTGAGGCTTTTCCAGTCCTGAGGGCTCAGGTCTGAATTTCACAGCTCTGTTCTGCCTGTCTTTGACACTCAGCAACTACACAGTGCATCACCCTGGTGTTCATTGGCACATTTCTCAGGGAGGACAGGATTGTTTAATCTCCTGTACAATCTGAGATTGTAAAACTCATTGACTTTGCAACCAAGTGACTTGCTTGAAGTTCAGCTAAGAAATTCAAAGAGTTCAATACTCAGATGGATTTAAAGAAAGAGCTTTAAGATTTTAAAATAGCACCTCTGGAGGATATGCATGCAAAACAAGGTTACTCATCCCTGAAGACTTATAAGCCTTAAATGATAGCTACCAGGAGCAGGAAGAAATGAGATTTCTTTTCCATCTCATATATTCTCAGGAGCTGCAGGGATGTGTCACTCCTGAGGTGAGGAGTGGGACTTACCTACAAAGCAGGGCAAAATTTACATACATCAGTCTTTAGTATTCATTGGGGTATGTTTGTGTGAAGGGGAAAGGAGCATTGCTACACCATTGTTATCATTCAAACAGCACTTCTTACCCAGGCTGTGACGTAGATGATGCAGTCTTTCACAGAGTTGTGCCAGATTGACATTTTCTCCCCAAAACAAGAGGGGAAATGGGTCAGGACATCCTCTGGGAAATCAATACATGTCTCCAGAGGATCCATCTCCCCATCCCTCTCCCCTCCCCCCAACTCCATCCAGCTGCTGCTTGTCTGGGATGCACAACCCTGATTTTAGGAGCACAGCGTCCCAAGTACATCCTTATGGGTGGGAGCACTCTGCTTTGGTCCATTCATTTTCTGATGTGAAAAACAGCAAGCAGGCTCCATGTAAGAGCTGCCTCACAACCAGGCTGTGCAGCCACTGGCCAAAACACATCTCTTGGGCCACCAACCTGCTCATTTCGAAGAGGAAACGGTCAGCCTTGGCCATACGGTCCAGCTCATGCTTATGCTCTTCCAGGAGGTCAATGTCACCCTTTTCAGGAACAAACTTCAGGAGCTAAACAAGGGAAAGCACACTTGTGGACATGAGGTCCATGCAGTTTTTCAGGAGCAAAATGGCAATTTGTTTGCTCGAATCTACTACCTTTTCAACATGTACAGACAGTGGTCCCAAGGCATCTATGAAGTAACTATTACCACTGTCTCTGTGATGGTCTTTCCATTATCCCATCACATTAGTTTCTTGCTTCTGCCCTGCCATCACTCTGGTTTTACGACAGATGTACTATGTATTCTCCAAGGAGGTTTCAACATCAGCTGTGCTAGAGGACATGTTAGGGACTCTCATTTGCTGCAACTCTGCCTATTTGCAGATGGAAATTTTGTGCAATGAATCCTCCCATGTCTCTGCTGAAAGTACAATTACCAGCTCAGCTTTAAGGACAGTGACTAAAATGCTTCCAAAGGGATTCAGATAGGTTGAAAAATGGGATTCCCTTTTTCAGGACTGCACAAACACTGGACAAACTTCCAAAATAGACTCCCAGCAGGCACAAACTTCAAGCTGCAGCCACAAAATGGCCAACTATGGGGTCCCAGGGCAGACTCAGGTATAGGCATGGCACACAGAAGCCATGCTGCTTCCAGCACTGATGCCATGACCAAGCTGCTTTCCTGCTGCTCCAGCCCACTTAGGTGTTTTTTCAACATGCATTTGGTAAATAATTTGGGGTCCCAAGACACTTCTCAAAGTTGCAGGTTGGTCCCAAGCACCTTGCACAGTGTGGTCTCAGCATGAAGAAAGCATGAGACATGTTGCCCACCTGCTCCAGCATGTCTTTCGGGAGGTCCTCCTGCTCATCCATAGTCAAAATCGCTCGTTTGATCTCATCATTTGAAAGTTTCAGCCTGGAAGGTGGAGGGGGAACTAGAGTTATTCCCAGCCCAGTAATCATGCAGGGTTGAGAAGCATCTCCTACACACTCCTGATGAACAGCTTAACTCCCAGCCAAAAGCGAAGAACGATGTGTGAGATATGTGGCAGGACTGTGCTCTGCCAAGGCACAGAGAAGCTATGCTGCAAACCTGGGGGCTCCAGACCCCACCAGGCAATTCCCTCTCTCCACACTGCAGCTCCCATCCCCTATTTTATAGTATTCTACGTAAGCATTGTAAGTAGTGTATTATATATGTTTAAAAATTAAATAAATGTTATACATAACTCTTGCCTGTACCAATGCTTCTCCTGCAATCCCAGCATCCCCAAAGGCCATGGGGCTAGTGAGGGTCATGCTCCCTGTCAGCAACACAGTTCAGGCTGAACTCAGGATTCAGCTCAGCACTGCTCCTAAACCCACTGACAACCCTAAGGAAAATTTGGCCAGTTTTTGCTGCCTTTCTTGGACCTGAACATTGCCTTCCCCACTCCTCCCAGCTGCCTTCAGCTGCAGTTTCTCTCTTGGATGAAAGAAAAAGGAGTCCAAAATTTGGGGAAGCAGATGCCCAGCATCCCAGCAAAGCCATCAGCTTTTTTTGAGGGTTGTGGTGAGGGGGGTGGAATTCAATATGCTTCAAACTCTAACAGGCTGGAAACAAGCCCCTCTCCACCTTTTTCTTCCTCCATGTAACAGGAACTGAAGATGGAGCAGCCATCAATTACAATTTAGTATGTCTGCAGCACTTTCCATGATTGCTTCCTGCAAGGACTTTGATTGCAAACCCGTATTTGTGTTTTTGCATTGCACTTAATAAAATAATCTAATTGCAAAAGAGGGAAAGACTAGCAACTTCTGCAATTCTGTCTGCTAACATCCTATCCCTTGCCCAGCTTGCAGTGATGGTTAAAGCCACTGCAATAGATATAATTAAAAAAACCCTAAATCATAGAGTCACAGAATGGCTAGAGTTGGAAGGGACCTCAAAGATCACAGAGTTCCTACCCCCCTGCCATGGGCAGGGACACCTCCCACTAAAGTGGGTTGTGCAAAGCCCCATCCAGCCTGGCCTTAAACACCTCCAGGGATGGGGCATCCACAGCTTCTCTGGGCAACCTGTTCCAGTGCCTCCCCTGTACTTGCATGCACAGAAAAGTTTCACGGTTGAAGACCTGTTCATGGGCTTTAAGGAAACCCATTGCCCCAGTCTTTATGATCAGTGTTGCCAAGAGATGCTGAAACATCAGTGGCTCGAAGGAATGAGCTGAAACCAGAAACAGACCTTACGGTAGGACGTAAGACACTGGAAATCAGCCTAATCAGCAGATCAAAAAGAAGGTTGGGAGTTGATTTGATCACTCTAAGTAATTAAACGAGGAAAGTATTCTTCCTTCTGGTATCTCTTCAGGGAGCAGCCTGAGACCATACTGCTGGCTCTTGGAAGATAAAACTAGAGCAGGGAGGGTGCTGGTCTCTAAAACCAGGGTAGCAAGGGCTTAGTTTAGCTTAAAATCTTTTGCTCAAGGCTGCAAGTGAAGGATTGGATTTACCGAGGTATGTGGATCTTACAGACTTGTGAAGTAAATATTTGTTCCTTATAAGCCCATGTTTCTTGTTTTGTGCCTGTTCCTCTCTCGCCCTATGTTTAAGTGAACTCCCCAAGAGAGTGTTTGTTGCATGAGTAAGTTAAAATCCCACCTCTGCAAGGAAAGGAAGCTCAAAGATTGCACCGAGCAGTGCCTAGGACAATTGCTAGGGCTGCTATGCAAGGAGCAAACCCAGGATCTGTGGAAAACGTCCCTTCCACTGCTTGTAGTGATAAGCAGCCCTGTCCTGGGGACACCCTTCCCATGTAGGGTATGAAGGTGCAAGAGCACTCCTTTTACACCCAAGCAGGGATATGAGAGCCAAGATTTCAAACAAATGTTTCATCAATCCCCTTCACAGTAAAAAGCAGACACTGGTGTGGTTTTGACATTTGGGGGGATGCTTGGGAGGCAAAAATGCTCCTGGGAGAAGGGGGCTGGTAGGCAGCTACCTAAAAAAAGCCAAAGTGAACACCTAAAGCGCACTTTCTACTGTGATTGTCTCCAAGAGGGTGGTGAAAGATGAGGTTGACTTTTGTAAGCTAAGGCCATTCAAAGCAAAGTCATTAATAGAACAGATTTATAAAGAAAATAAAGAAAATGAGCCTGAAAAAAATTTCTCAGGAATTTCAAAACCCAGTGCCAAAAACAAGGGTTTGTCCCAACACCAGTAGACAGCAAGCATGGGGTGCCAGAAGAAAAGAGTTTCTCAGACAATTTGATGGGAAAGGGGCCAGTGAAAGCTAGAAGCTTATCTATAACCAGAATAATTATCATTGTTGGCAGCAGCTGTCGAATGCAAGCCATCTGGGAGGAAAAGGGTCAGAGGACTTGCTGTCACAGGGATTTAAAGCCAGCAGCCTGCTGATGCGAAGTGACAGCTCACCAGCCTCACAAGCGTGGGGCCATTTTGCGTGGCTTTTGTAGACTCCCACGGAGGATATAATAAGTGTGAAGGGGAAAAATGAATTCCACCGTGAAAGGGACGCGCCCTCTTGAAAAGCCACATTCATGTGAGAAAAATGCTCCATGCTATGTCACCGGGGAAAGGAATCAAACAAGCCATTCACCACCAGCACACGCAGAAAGTGACAGACCAAGGGCTTGATTTGCATCTTGCAGAAAGCAGCACTAAAAATACACACACGTACATAGGGAGCAAAAACAAGGACACAGTGAGAACAAGGACACTGAGAAAGACCTGATAATGCACTAACTTTGGCAAAGCATTCTCAAAAAAAAAAGAAGAAAAAAGCAAGTGTTAAAAATATTCTTGTGCTGCATTACAAGCTGGAGGAAAATCCAATGATCTCACTGTACAGTAATTTCTCCCAAAGTGAGGAAAGCAGGCAAAAAAATAAATCCAGAGAGACAGATAAAGTATCTCACTGACTGTAATCTCTCCACGCTGCAAGTGAGACAATGCCTGGTGAATTTACAAATGTCCGGGCCAAGTTTACAAATAAGGGGCCAAGCTTGCAGGTCCTTTTGCATGTGAAAATCTGCTAGTCCTCCTGGTGGCTGGGCAAGTGAGGCAGGAGAGCAGCAAGCTGGCTGCAGTGAGCCACCCTGCAAGACCAGATTAAGCCAGGCCCTTTGCAATGCTGGGACCAAAGACCTGCTGCTCTGCTTGGCTTAGGGAAGGGCAAATGGAATGGACAGAGATGAAAGAGTTTGCCCAAGGTCACACAGAGTCTGTCTAGAACTGAGCCTACAGAGGCCCTTGGGAGCTAGCAGGATGCTTGGGCTTCACCTCAACATTCCCCTTTTAGCCACTTTGCATCAAGAGTAAATTGCCTGAAGACATTCTGATTACACATTGTGGTCTCTTGCAGAAATGAGGGAAGGGCCATATTTGGCTACTGCTGTGGTGCTAAAGAAATGCCCTGCCCAGATGAACCCTCTGTGCACACATGCCCAGGAGCATCATGGGGTGAACACCAAAGCACTTCCAAAGAGCCGCTCGGCCCCTGCAGGACCACAATGCTGGGGAACATGACCAGGAAAAACTATATGAGAGATCTGGGGACCACCTTGCAGGTCCAATGCCACTTTTTCCATACAAAATGAAACAAGGGGGAGGGCAGACAGGCAGTGGCCTCCATCATGCAGGATTAATGATGGTGATCTGTTTCCAGCCATCACTTTCTTGGAAGAGAAAGATTTGCTGGTCAAATGAAATTAAGACCTTTACTCGGTAAGATAGGCAAGATGTAAAGCATTTGACACTGTTGTGTATGACATCCTAGTCTCTAAATCGGAAAGTTATCTATTTGATGGATGGACCACTTGGTGGACAAGGAACTGGCCGGACTCAAAGGGTTGCAGTTAACAGTTCAGCATCCACGTGGAAAGCAGTGACATTCCTCAGGGGTCAGTACTAGAACCAGTGCTGTTTAACATATTTTTTGGAGACAAGGATAGTGGGATTGATGCACCCTCAGCTAGTTTGCTGATGACACCAAGCTATGTGGCATGGTTGACATCATGGAGGGTAGAGGGGCCTGGACAGGCTTTAAAGGTGGGCCCATGCAAAACATCATGAAGTTTAACCAGGCTAAGTGCAATGTCCTGCACTTGGGTCACAGCAACCCCAAGCACAAATACAGGTTGGGTGGAGAATGGCTAGAGAGCAGACCTGAGGAGAAGGACTTGGAGGTGCTGGTAGATGAGAAGCTCAACATGAGCCAGCTATGTGCACTGGCAGCCCAGAAAGCCAACTGCATCCCGGGATGCATCAAAAGAAGCGTGGCCAGCAGGTCAAGGGAGGTGACTCTGCCCCTCTGCTCTGGTGAGACCCCACCTGAAGTAATGTGTCCAGTCCTCAGCACAGGAAGGACATGGACCTGTTGGAACAAGTCCAGCAGGGGGCCATGAAGATGATCAGAAGGCTGAAGCACCTCTCCTATGAGGACAGGCCAAGAAAGTTGGGGTTGTTCAGCCTGGAGAAGAGAAGGCTCTTGGAAGACTTTATAGCAGCCTTCCAGTACCTGAAGGGGACCTACATGAGAGATGGAGAGAGACTCTTTTTCAGGAGTGGAGCAATAGGATGAGAGGGAACAGTTTTAAACTGAAAGAGGGGAGATTCAGATTAGACATTAGGAAGAAATTATTTTCTGAGGGTGGTGAGACACTGGAACAGGTTGCCCAGAGAAGTTGTGGATGCCCCATCCCTGGAAGCGTTAAAGACCAGGCTGGATGGGGCTTTAGGCAACCTGGTCTAGTGGGAGGTGCCCCTGCCCATGGTAGGGCAATTGGAACTTGATGATCTTTAAGGTTGCTTCCAATACAAACCATTCTATGAGTCTATGCCTTTGAAGTTAAGTGCTTGATTAGCTCCCCTTCCCACTGAAGGGGCTCTTTGCCTTCTTAACCTTCAATTATACACTTAAGTCTCTAGTTGAATTACATCTAAACCCGCTCTGACTGTGCTCAGCCTAAATACGCCGGGAGCAGCCCAGGCAGTGCCCTGAATTCCATTGCTTTTGTCGCTATTAGCTGGCTGCCATAGACACAATTATTTGCCTGCTGTTTTAAACTCCACTTTCTTTGTCATCCTTTTTATATGGACTGCTAGGAAGTATGAACATCCTCAGAAGCATGCCAAAGCAGAAACAACCATAAAAAAGGCTATTTTACCACTGAACCCTATGGCACACTAAACACTGCACTCATCCATCACTCCTACCCACAGGCTAGAGAACCACCTTTGGGAGACCTTGAAAAAGTACCAGGGACTGCAAGTTACCCACTCAGAGGATTTTTCTTTTTGACAGGAATCAGCCTCTGCATGCTTTCTAGGGAAGGAAACTAGCTGGGCTGCACAGGCAAGGAACTGGCTCCATCAACTGGGAAAAGAGAGTTCCAGAGCCACAACTGCAAGCCCAAACTGACAGTGAATCTGCTCCATCCAGGCCAGACCAGAGTGGCACACAACCTTCTGCACTTCCAGACAGTAGAGCGAACATTTCTGCATGTTGCTATATTTTACTGCTGTTGGGTTGGAGGTTTTTTCCAGGTCAGTCCGAAACAAGCATTTTCTGCTGCTGTTTTTTTTTTACCCAAGTAGCTATGCTGATGGTTGATACTTTCAGACCCCTACAGCTTGTCTTTTCCTTTCTCAGAAGTCAGTCTTATTGGTGTAGTTTATCTTGCCAAAAAAGGCCCTTTTCATCATCTTGGCAGCAAGCCAGGAATGGGATTAAATTGTTGATAGCAGGGTAGGGCTGCACCTGTTTCATGAGAGGTGAGCAAGAGGGCTGTCATCCCAGAAGGGCTGGGCAGCAGTAAGAATGGGATGTCCCCTTCCCAAAATCCAGACATGGCACAAGTCACCTGTGTGGGCAGCCAGGTACTGGTTGAATTACGTTGCTGCTTGCCGTGCCCTGCTGATACCCACTACTTTTTCCAGCTTAACAGAAACCCTCTTCAGCCACCACTAAAGAGCAAACAAAACCCAGGCCGAGGAAGAGAAGTGGTGAAATCAAACCCCTTCCCATTCCTCATAAAGGCTCACCACGGGATATCCTAGGCCCTCTGGGGCTTTCCGAGGAAACTGAATTGCTATGTACCCAGTTAATCACACTTTCCGCCCCACACCACCCTGCCATAAATGGTGTAAAGCTGTATCTGTGTTCAGGTGTCACTGATTCTCTTCCTGCGCTGCCTCCCTTCATTAAATTCCCCCAGGGATGAGGAGCACCCACCCAGCCCAGAGCAGGCTATCAAGCCTCCCTGGAGTGCAAGAAGAAATTAACCATACCTGGACAGGAGGATGTTGCAATTCTGAGCTCTCCGACCATCTATGACTGAAAGCTCCTTGACTTTATGCCGGGAACTCAAGGTGTCATCGATAGCATCTTCCTTCTACAAAAAAACAAGGGGAGGGAAAAAGCCTACAGAAAAGCCGTGCAGAAGGAAAGACATTTAGTACTTTCAGCACATAGCAGCATGATTCACAGTAGACCCCCCATTAACCAGGAGTGTCACCACGGGCTACTGGTGGTGTTACTGCCTGTAACTGAAAAACAGAGCTGACTTTGAAGTCACTGGTTAGAAATATAAATATTTTCTCAGACAAGGAAGATTTAAGAATCTGCAAACACACAGGTACTGTTGAATAAATCAAGTCAGGCTTTCTTAGCATACATATTTGTGATACTTGATTAAATCCTCCCATGAAACATTACAGGCTGCCGCACACACTCAGCATCACTTTTGTTTTTCACCTGCTCCACACATCTGCAGTCGCCCTTCACACATCAGTCCTCCTGAGCAAGCTAACCAAGAAAAGCTACCAGACTTGCAAACCCAACCTGCAGCTTTTGCTGCTCTTTTGGTGAAATTCTCCCAAAATAAGAGATCTGAAGGCAGGAACCAGTGTGCCACAAGCACCTACATTTCCTAAGCAGTGTAAATATGTTACCTTCAAATGAGTGACAGCATACCAAATTATGGCAAGCAAATGGGCAGATCTACATAACAGCAATTTTTCTGGGTTGCCCAAGGGGTTCGTGTTGCCCCTGGTTTGAATATAACCATATTTCATTTCAGTAAGGTTAAACAATTAAAAGCCAGCTATTCAGTCCTTCTGGAAGGAATACAACCTGGAGCTGCAAGGTCCTATGTGCTACAGATCTGCACTAAATGTCTATGAGTGTTGGAAAGCTGTCACACAGCCATTGCATCTGTTGAGAGTGAGAACAGAAGTTCCCATTTTTCACTTTTTTTTTTTTGTTTGTTTGTTTGAAAGAAAAAAAATCCAGCTATGAGAAGTGAGAAGCTGCAGGGACAGGTGGTATAGAGCGAAGGCAGAGGCAGGTGAAGGAAGGGGATCCCTAAGTCACCTACCATCAGCTGCCCCTCTTCTGTGCCTTGTCTGCTCTGACTTCAATGAAACAGAGAGCTTCAACCCGTATGAGTGTGTTTATTTTCATCTTTTGAAAAGCAAAAATGCCCAGCTTTAGGAAATTCTCTGTTAAGCCTCACCTGAAAATTCAACCCCTGGACAAAGAGGTTGGCTTCAAAGTCCAGCTAGACAGCAGAGAGGGTAGCTTTGTACCCACCTGCCTCCCCGGCATCCTCTCTAATTTAACCCCCACTTTACCACCTGTTAACCCCCTGCACCACCACATGTCCCCCACATCCCCAGATCAATGCTGCACTTGCTGCTCACAGACATTGGGCTCCTGTGGATGTTCTCTTACCTGTTTGGAGTTACCGTTCACAAAGAAGTCCTACAGCCATAGCAGAAGCATGGGAAAAGGCAGTAAAAACACATGCAGTTCAGTTATCTCAGCAAAACCAAAAGGATTTTAAGCACAGACAAGGGGAGGGTGCAAAGTGGGGGCTTGGCAGCACAGGGGTCTGCCAGTGCTGAAATAGAGGAAGATGAACATGAAAATGTGTTGAGGATTGAAAAATATGCAGAAAGCCCTGGTTTGGGCTGGCAAGAAAGGGAGAGGGAGCTCCAGGAATGGATCAGGTTAAGGTGCTGCTGTGCAAGGACATCAGGAGGGGACACGGGATGAGGTGGAAGGATGCTGTCCTACTGCTTTCCATGAGAGTCAGCAAGAGCTGGCCCAAGGGCAAAGCACTGCTCAGCCTGCCATGCCAGGGAAGAAAATTGCTAGATTTTGTCAGTCTGAGAGACAGGTATGCCAATGTGGCTGCCAGGAAATACAGGGCTTTCAAGTGGAAATAATGAGAGGCTCACCCCAGAACAAATCTGGACGTAGCAAAACTTTACCATTTGCCATGGCAACATGTTTCCCCTTGAATCCTCCTGTGATGGGACAAACCCCCCATTTGGCAGCCTGGCCAAATGTCACCTTGATTCCCCACTGGCACCACACTCCTCTAAAGACCTGTTGCATTTTGCCCACCAGACTGAAAGCATGTGCAGCAAAGTCAGCACCACACACGTGTTTTCCCTCTTCATGCCCTGGGCTGCATCCTGTTCTTTTGTGTGCTTGGCTCAAGAGACCATCCAGCACCTCTGTGATGGGTGGTAGGTTTCAAAGGTGCAAAGTGCTTCACTTTATTTTTTTTTTTAATTTTTATTTTGAAAATAGAATGAAGGCCGTGAGCAGAGGAGGCAGATGGGTCTAAGTGTGGTTGGTTTACAAAGGCACTTCCCTCCAGCCCCTCCGTGCTGAGGCAGTTGATGGCCCACATGGCTGATTGGAGTCAGTCATCCCTAGACACAGCCCCATCACTGCTGCCTTTTTAAAGGAAACGTTGCTTATGCAAGGTTGCTGGGGCTGGATTAGCCCAGGATGCACACGTAGCTCTGGGCAGGAGAATGGGAAAGGGCACCCTTAGATGCCACCAAACACTCAGAGCTGGGAACCGGCACCTGCTGGGGGCTGAGCTGCCAATTGCATAGGCCGATTGCAAGACCTGTGGCTAAAAACCAATGCATCAGGCTTTCCTTAAGCCCACAGAAACACTGTGGGCAGAAAGCAGAACAAGACGTGCCAAGAGGCAAAGAAACATCAGGCAAGAAAAGGACCGGCCAACACTTTCTTTGGCAGAGGGATGGGTGCCCATGGGTACGGGCACCCCTGTGTGGAGCTGCACTGCATAGTTCCTTGAGGCAGTGTTGTACTCATCTGCATAGAAGCATGCATTGAAGAGCTGCCATGACCATGCCCAGGAGCAGAGATCCAGCAGTGCAACCAGGGGGCTTTGTGAAACAAGGGGGACCTGCAGACCCTGACACCCAAGCTGCCACTGCTGTACTTCAGGCAGGCCAGATGAAAAACTGTATGGTTTAGCTGGATGTAAGGCTGTTGCAAAGGCAGAGCATAACTCTGTTGATCAGATAAGGTTGAGGATCGGTGTTTGTGTTTCTCAGCAGGCTCTTCCATGGGACAGGCACAAAACATACCCACAAGGTGCAATAGGTATCTTCCTAATTAAGGATCAGTTTAACAAACAAGAAGTCTTCCTTCTATCCTGATGCGCAGACCTGCCCCACAACATTCAGACCTGCTCCATACTGCTGGAGAGGAGAAGGATGTAGTGGTCCTCTTGCAGTCTCCAAGAGGGCTCCTCAGGCATTAAAGAGAAGGCTCATTACAAAAACCCTCCCTCTCTGCCTCAAACCAGTCTCATCCATTCACCTTTCCCTTGTACAAACCATGATCCAGCCTCTGCTGCAGGATGCTGGTATAGGAAGGAGTAGCTTTAAATCTGCTATCACTGTCCCCACAAACATTCCCCAGCCCTGTTGCCCCTGGCCCTTGCAAAGGTCACTCTTGCTTGCATGGAGGACCTGGAGGCTTTTCTTCTTTCACCCTTTTTTGAGAGATTAATTCTTTCCTAGTTCACTGCTAAGCCTCTGGCTCAACAACACATATTTTTTCCACTTGGTCCCGGCTCTTTTACATCACTCACCACTGCAGGACCTGCCAGGATTGGCCTGGCCGTGGCTCTGCTACTCATCAGCATTGCTCTCAGCCTCTTCCCCTTGCAGTGTCACAAAACATGTCTGACAGAGGCACAGACCCCTGTGTAGCACATACAAGCCCTGGTGGCCCTGAACTTGCTTTACTCCATCACCGCATGCATGTCCTCAAGCAGCTACCCCCAGCCCTGCCAGGTTTTCATGCCACAGCCTGAAATGCAGAGCTCCTGCAGGTTTTTCTGTTATACCTAGCAACACTGGTAAACACCGATATCCACACACAGCTGCAGGCCTGAGTTCTCTGTCAGGGATGGGGACATCTGCATGGCTTCGTCAGGGAGGATGCTGGGGGGGGGGGGGGGTGTCTTCTCCCGACAGCACCAGGGAGGGATGCTCCCAGGCTGAGCCCCAGGAATCCCAGAGGGCTCTTATCCTCCCTGTGTGCAAAAAGCCTTTTCTGAGAGCTGCAGTGCTCACTTTATAGCTTGCATTTACATCCCAGCCTGTGATGCGGAGAAAGTATTTAAAGAGATGCTTAAAATCAAGTACATTGTTAAGTCTTGGGTCTGTGCACTACTTAAAGATTCCCAGGCACTATGGGAATAAAACCAGCCAAATCCCATCAACAGCAGCCCCACAAGAGTCACTTGGAGGGGGCTCAGAGAGCTCTCTGCACCATGTACATGTCTGCATGCTGTCCCCAAACCCTGCTGAAGCACCAGCCACAGTGATGTACCACCTGGCCATGTGTTTTTGGAGCCCTGGTTTGCTCAAGTCATGGGCAGCCAGCCAGCCCCTGATACCACAGGTCCTCTGACCATCATGTCTCAGGACAAGTGAGAGGTACGATCAGTGAGCAAGTGATTTTCAGCTAAGAGCTCAAGACAGGGAGCCATGAGGAGAAATCCCTGCTCCTCCTCTGCTTGTTCAGGACAGAAACCAACTTCTGCTAGAGCTCAAAACTGCTGTGAATTATCAAGGCATTAGTTCATTGTCCTTCCCTGCAGGGACAAGCTGTTTGCATGGAGCTTCCCTGGCCTCCCACCATGTGCAAAGCACCCTGTGCTGTATAGGTATTATCTCAAGGAGCACATCTAACCCACATTCTTGTGCATGCATAGCAGCTGTCTGCAGAGTTGTGCTGCCAGCAACAATGGGGCACACAGCAAGGCACCCTCTTTCTACACTGAGAGTGTAAGTGGGGGTACCCTGGGGACTTGCAGGTGAGCAATCACATGCTCTCAGGTTCAGGGAGATGTGTACCATCACTCAACTCACACAAAAACGTGTTACCACAAAGCCTGGGTAAGCCATAAGGAACTTGTGCATCATGCTCCCAAGAGTGGCTCCAGCCCCAGCAGTATCTCACAAATTTCACCTCCTCTTTTCCAATCCCCCTTCCAGACACTCACAGCATCTTCTGCCAGTCCCACCCCAGTCCCTGGCTCCCACATTTAGGTCCCTTTTGGTTCTCATCCTATCTAGCTCTTCGTGCAGCTGGTTCTAAACTTAACCAGCCACTTCATCCTGCAGAACCCCTGCCAAATCAAATTATTTTTAAATTCCTGCCTGGATATAATCTGCAGCACACCAGGTCATCCATGGACTCAGGCAGGCAAACCAGAAGGCAAACCATCCTGGTGACATACCAGGTTTCTATTCTTGCTCCCCTTCCATCTCATCTTCAGATGTGTCCCTCAGTAGGCATGAGTAAAGCTCCAAAAATGCTGGGGCAAAGACAACATTGTGGTCTATTCCCAAAACACAGTGGGGCAGTTATGTACCTCTGGTGGGTTATTCTTGATATTTGCCCTGCCCTAATCTACCCTGATCTTTCACTCAGTTAGCCTCTGGAAGAGATTAAACCCTCATGTTGGCAAAGGAGCTTATGTGTCAGGTCTACTTCTTCTCAGCACCGTCCCTCTGCCTGAGCCTGGCAAGAGCAGGACAAGCTGTTCCTTCCCAGCAATGTAGCCAGATATTCAGCAGGTGAACACAATTTTTTCAGCCTCTCTCCTTGTTTTTTCTCCTGCCTTCTTGAAAAACTCATTGCTTTTGCCCATTGTGGTCATGGCTGGGGTAAAATAAGTGTCTAATCTTCTTTGTGTGCTTTGATGCCTTCTGGGCTCACTACAAAAATAAGAGATCCACCCATGGCAGATGTGGACAAAACTTAGTCCTTCTTGGCCACAGAGGGACAGAAATTTTCCACTCAATATGGAGACATGAAGCAGTTACTGTTAAGAGCGATCCAAAAACGTTACCCAATCTTGGCCACATCTCGGGGCTATTTTCATACATTCGCTGTCTTTTTTAGGTGGCAAACATGGTGTTGGTATGAAATAATGACAGGATACATGTTTTGAGACCACAAGAGAAACCGTATGGTCCCTTGCCCAGATCTTGTGCGCATCCTGGTCCAGCCATTACCTGCTGTCTTTGGTAGGCAGAGAAAGTTCTTTCCAGGTCTTCGAGGTCCAGGATTTTGAACACTTTTGTGTCATCTATGTCGGTCCACACGGTCCCTGCCAGCTTGTTCTGTAAGACAGCAGGAGGATGCCGGTTGGGAGTCCCTTGCTCACTTGCCCTTGTGGCACCAGGTGGCCATCAGGCACCTCTGGTTTCACTGCCTGAATTATTGTCCAGCTTACCTCTGGCAGCTTGGACCAGTTGAAGGACTTGAGGGCATTCGTTGGCTGTGGGATGCTCTTCTTCTTGAGGGCTAAGCCCAGAGGTGCTCCAGGGGGAGGCATCACCCCATCCAGGGGTGGGGGGCC
>VZRU01018791.1:79105-97944 GCA_013398155.1 Pedionomus torquatus | reverse complement strand
ACCCAAAGGTTCCAGCACTCCTGACTGAGGTTTCACACAGCTGTAAAGGCAAAATCACCCCAACACCAAGGATGGACATCATGGTGGTCCTCCCATCAAGCACCTTTTTCAGCCCCTTATGCTCCTCAGCCTCCAGAAATCACCCCATGGTGTTTACGGGGGGAGGGGGGTGTGGGTGGGAGGGAACTGGGCCACAATGGTGAGGAGGTTAGGGGCCTCACCCTGCTCATCTCATGGAGCTGTGCTGTGAGATCCACCACCTGCTGCTTGACCTGCTTATGCTCACTGGACTCCTTCTCCAGCTTCTCCTTCATCTTGTTCAGTGTCTGCATCATTTCTTCCTTCTCCTGGGCCTTGGCATCGCACTCCCGCTCCTTCTTCTCCAGCTTCTGCTGAAGTTCGGTGTGCTCTGAAACAGCCCCAATGAGACCGCTTTTGGGTGCCAAACACTCCCCTTTTGGCAAGTGGCAGCCAAAGGAACTAAGGCCCACACTGCCCTGCAGAGAAGCTGCACAGTTAAGAAAAGGGAGCATGTGCTGTGCCTTAATACCCCAGCCAGGGCTTTCCCATGAAAAAATGAATATCCACTTTGCCCATTTACCTTGTGAACCCATCCCATGGCCTGATATTATCCCAGCCACTCAATACAGCCTGCAGAGTCCATCCAGCTAAATACATGTATATGTTATGTGTTTAGGTTACTGTGCACACTAATATTCGATTTACTGCCACATATCTGTCCATCACTCACCTTTGCGCATTTTTTCTGCTTGCTCTTTCCACTGTTTCACTTCATTTTCATTGACTAACCTAAAAAGAAAAGACAATTGGCAGGATAAGACAATCTACTACAGTAAACAAGCAGCAAGAAACACAACTGAACAAGCCTGGACTGTGGGATTTAGAACTCCTAAACTGGTATTTCCAAAATCTCTGCTCTGCCGCCCACCCAGCAGGGTTTTGCAGGCTGGGATGCTGGGCTGTCTCAACAGTTCCAGGAATGCTGACATGTCCAACTGAGGAGGAGAAACACCACAAAGTGACAGTAAGTGATGAATAAGGAACAGTGACAGCAGCAGCCTCAGTGAGCTATTTGCTCGCTGAGGACATAGAGGCTGAGCTTAATTCACCTGTACGTTGTGCTTAAGAGGTCAAAGTGATGGCAACCTGGCAGGGGTAATCCCCAGCCCTGGCCCTCTCACCTTCTGGAGCATGAGACAGCAAAGCCACAGTGGCTCATGTTGGTGCTGCTCAGCAGCCAGACCTAGGAAAGGCTGGCGAGCACTTACATTCGGACGACATTTTTAATATTGAAGTTTTCCAGAGGAGTGGCATCAGGATCCTGCCCTTTGTCACTCTGGATGACAATCTGCTGCACAATCCTGTCAAGCAGCAGCCAGTACTGGACGGTGTTGCTGCTTCTTTTATCTGGAGGAGAAGGACGGAAAGATTGAATGGAGCCATACTGCTGCTCCCAAGGAGGAGATGTGGGCTGCCAAGCCCCCAGCAGCTGCAGTTTTCCTTGCCTCCCCTGGGACTTACAAGGCATCTGGAGACAGTGGTGCAGAATGGACATAAAGTGCGGGTACGCCTCAGTATGTGTCAGCCTCCTCCTTGTCAGCTCAAACATCTGAGTAGCACTTTTGGTGTCAATGTGGACCTGTGGAGGGGAGCAAAGCAATATCAGGCCATCAGACTGGTGATGGCACTGCCTGTTGCCCAAGCCTCAACTCTAAGCTCCATGAGCTATTCCTACCCCATACCTGATAAACAGACAAGGCCCACTGCCCTGCAAGGGGCAGAGTTCTGGTTGGCAGCCAGGGGAGAAGATGGATGAAGCAGTCTGTAGAATGAAGGTTGCAACAGAACAGGGCAACAGATTTCCAACCTCCAAATCTTATGCACAAGACTGCACTTCATCCCAGGCCACATAGGAACTTTTAAAAGGAACTGTGACATCAAGTGCCAGCATCTGCATCAGTAACATTCATACTCACGAGCTCAAATCTTTTGGCAAATTCCAGTTCATCTTCATTTCTAAGCATTTCAAAAAAATCTAAGTGCCTGATGAAAGAAAGAGGAGCAGGGGGAGGGAAGACTGTTAAAAGCAGATACAAATGTGACAAATTAATAAACTGCAGGCAGCCAGTCTGGCAGCAGCTCAGAGACAAGCAGGACTTGAAACATCAACTAGATCTTCAGTCTCGAGCTACCAGTCATTACAGCCCAAGAAGTCTTTTGGGATGAAAAAAGGAAGAACAGGGCTGGCAGCATACCCTAGGCCCCAGAGAGCATATTCTTCCCAGTTCAACCCTTCATTAGAGTGCAGCAGAACCACGGGAGTTTTTTCCCCCTCTCTGGTGACAGCAAAGAATTTCCTCAAAAGGGGTGACCCACATGCTTTCTCCATAAGCCAAGCCCAGAAAACCAGAAAGCAAGTGGGCAAGGCAAGGGCAAAAACAACCAGGGGTCTGGGATAACTACTTACCGGTCGAGGGTTGAATTTTCATGCTCTCTTAGTTTATCAATGACTGGCTGGATCCCGAGCATAAGAAATTCGTATCTCAGATGGAGTCTGAAATCCAAGCTTTCCTGTAAGGGGAGAGTTTAGGGTCAACACAGCAAGGTGGACATCTTCAGAAATACTACCCCAAGCCCTCTCCAAGAGCCCTGGCACTCACCACACCTGCCCCCTGGCTCAGGACTGCATTGATGAATGACATGATGGCTGTCTTGAGGCTCACTTCATCTCGATAACGACCCGTGCTCTTGTCCAAGTCATTGATCAGCATCTGCCAAACATGCAATATTAGTTAAATGCCCAGTGACAGCCCCAGTATTGCACAAATGGTCAGGGGATGCATGCAGGAACAAATCCTCATGATGCTCCTGTAGCTGCTGTAGCAACCTGCTGGTGATGGACCATCAGCTGCTGCCTGATGTAATGCAGCCCAGCACAGCACCCATTTAGGCTAACATCAGCACATTCAGATGTGCTACAGCCTTCCTTCCTACAATCCTGCTCAAGCAAGTTTTTTTTGTTTTTTTTTTTTTAAGGGGAGTGTCTGCCTTAAATAACTGGTTCCTCACTCTTTGCTCAGCTGCAGACCTCATCAGACATGGTTCTAGAGTAATTCCCAGAGTATCTAAGTTGCAAACAACCATAATAAATCATTTGCAATCAGTATTTAGATATCCAGGAGAAGGAAGGAACAAGAATGCCAAATTTTGGGAGCCAATGGGTGAGTTGAGACCCACCTACCTGAAAACGAGTCCGTTCACTGGCGTATTTCTGGTAGTGCAGCATGGCCTCCAGTACCTTTTTGTGGCCCCCAGGAACCAGGCACACAGCACCCATGATTTCCAGCACTGCCACCTTTGTCTTAATATTCTCCGTGCTCAGACTCTGAGCGATTACATTAATACTCTCTGAATGGGCCAGGACGTGAGCCCGGCCCAGGGAGTTGTTCATTAATGCTTTTATACATCCAATGAGCGAGGTATGTATTCGAGACTCTGCTGTCTCATAGTCCATGCTTTTGAGAAAGTTCAGAATACAGGACAAGCCATCCAGGTCGATGAACCGGGTTACAAACCTGTCAGAGAAAGGTTAAAACCACATGCTAAATGACCCTTTTACCCTCAAACAGGGCTGACTTGTCTGCTGTTATAAACCCAAAACCTTCTATCTATTTTTTACTGGACTTTGGATAGCAGAAAGCCTGCAAGATTAGAGCACAGGGATGAGGTTGTGAAAATCTTAACAATTTAATTGATGCTTCGTAGCATAGGTAACCATGGATCATCTGCACAAGACTGTCCAGACCTAGAACATTTGGAAGAGGACCAGTTAACCCAGCCATCAGCACAAGCCTCAGGATAGAGGTTAGGTGTTTGTAGTATGCTGATGCAAACCCTTCCCAGTTCCCAACCTGAGTCTTAAATCTCACTCACTTGGGATCAGTTTTGCACAGGACTGGAAGAAGCTCCCAAACTCTGGAGTCACCTCCTTATCAGCCACAGACACCCCAGGTCAGTCACGTCCATGATGCCTGTCAGACTTTCTGCCTCCTTCAACCTCTCCTGCCTCCCCATCCACATCCTTCTCCTCCCTGAGGCATACCTCATCAATTTTAAGGCATTTCTGACTTTTGTGATGACTCACAACACTGCTAAATAGAAAGCAGACAGCAAGCGCATGGCAGTGCTCCAGGCAGATTCACTAGAGCAGGCAGATATAACACTGCACACTGCTCAGGCGTTTTAGGACCTTCCTGCCCGATGCCTTCCAGGCTATGTGGATTCTGGTTTGTTGAAAGGCACAGGCTTGGAAAGCAAATGAGCCAAGAACATCCCAGCACTGGGATGATTTTAATTCAAAACAAGCAATGCTGATATGCAGCGACAAAGGAGGTAATTGCAGGATTCAGGAAAACTTATTTCTCTGCTTAAAAGCCTGCTTATCTTCCAGCCAAAGTCAATAGGAAATTTGTTGTTCACTTCCCTGGGAGCAAAAGCAGGTCCAACAGGTAAAATTTTCTATAGAGTCTGCTGGATCCTTCTGACTTACAGTGAGACAGACTCACAAACCACTTTGAAAGACTTTACAAAGTTTCATGGCTGGGTACTAGCCTTGCTCCCAGGGGAACTGCAGGGAGCCAGCACCCAAAAGGTCCAGGTTTCACAGAAACTGGGTGCTCATCTATGTCTCTGGGAATTTTTTACCAAGTACCATCACCAGAACCATTGCAAAAGAGAAATGGAAGAGGAGAATTATTTACAAGCAATAGCAAATTTGTTTCTTCCATAAGGAGACCGGGTCATCTGTTTCTCAATGAATCATTTTCCTATCAGATAATGTCAACCTGAGGCATCTTTAAGGTTTTGCATATGTGTGCATTCAGACTCCAGAGAAACCAAATTTAGAAAAAACTACAGCCATTCTGAAAGTCCCACCCTTTTTTTTATTATCCCCATCAAAACTTTCTCGCAACATTTTTCCTGCATTTGATAAAAGCCTGAGGATTCATGTGATTTTATTCCTTTAAAAAGCGCAAGAGAAGTTGAAGCAAAAATTGGATATTTTTTTTTAAATTCAATTTGGAAGAAATTTTTATGTTCCGTTCCAATGGGACAAAGGCCTTTTTTTTTTTTTTTTTTAAAAGTTGCCTGATTTGCCTGACCAGATGTGGCTTCTGGTGGCTCCTTGGTTGTCATGGCTCTTGGCCACCAAAAGGACCAAGGAAAAGGAACAAAATGACAAGAGGTAAATTGATAAAAGCAAGTGTTTTGGGATCTTTGCCTCCCATATCCTGTGTAGCCCCCAATGTATATTTCTCTTAAACCCTGTGCTTTTTTGGATTTGAGAGAGCTCATAACCAAAGCCATGGCTGCAGCAATAAAGCCAGGAAACAGAAAGGAATTGCCTCATTGGTTTTGTCCTCAGTGCAGTCTTCAAACTTTCGATTGTTTTATTTCTCTCCTCCTCATCTTCTTTTTCCAAAGCGATCAGTGATTTTCTCTAAGAAAGGAGAAATGCAGATGTGAGAGTGGAGCTTTCCCTGCAAAGCTTGCGTCTGAAGAGCAGGAGTGCCTGTCACCCACTGTGCCAAGCTGTGGGGACAGAGCTGGGATCTTACACCAACTTGGGAACTCTAGAAGTCCAGATCATTATGGCAATTACCAGATTCGGGAAAACGGGCAGTTTGAAAACCCCCCTATGGAATGCAATGAGATGGCCTGAACTGGGGACAGCAGAGTGAATGTGTCGCTTTAGGTTGAAGACACTGCCTGCAAGCATGCAGACAACTCGCTAGCACGTGCGTGATTAAGCTGCATTTGGTGCATCAGAAATGAGCAACACCCCAACCCACATCGGCTTTGGAGCAGCATTGCAAGTGGCCTTGCATCTGCTCAGCCGCTTGGGTATTGTTTCAAAGCAGCAGGAAATGAACATCAGCCAGTGCTAAGTGAGGCTGCATGAATCCAGCGCCATCTTCCCCAAACCAGTCCTCATCCTCCAGCAAGCCCCGGTAGGCATTAGGCTTCAGTGCCCTGAGACAACTGGGACAGCTAGAGCATCACCTTGAGAGGACACACTTAGCACTGTCCTGCATGATCATTAAGTTCCAGAATCAATGCCCTGCAGGTAGGAGTGGTGTTACCCCAAATCGCTGACTGGCAACTCATCCAGATAACCCCATGTTGCAGGATGCTCACAGCTGTCCTTCTGCAACTCTCAAACACAGAACAGTGAGAGGGAAAGGCTGCAAGGAGCATCCCAACTCATCGACTCCAGATGTAAACCCTGGCATGTCCCCTACAGCTCATGACCCTCCAGGAAAATACACTTTGTAAAAGGAAAAGGTAAATAAAAGCAGAACAGTATCCCATAAGAATGTGTCTGGCTGCACCCTGCTCAGAGACACTGCAGGTGACGTCCAGGTGACATAAATCTCAATTTGTTTTCAGAGCTGGAGGGCGCTGTGAGGATGCAGGTGGCTAAGCCAATGCTAATTGGGGGTCCACAGAGGGAAGACCCTAAATTGGGGCAGCGGAGGAGTCCTTTAGCCTCTCCTGGCTACCAGGCATCCCAACAAGTACTCATGTGCCCTGGCAGAGGTGAGGGGCTCAGGGAACACCCTGCAGCCTAGAAGGGACAGGATGCTGCAGCTGCACTCGGAGTCAGCAGGTTGGGTCCTGCTAACCCCGTCACTCTCAGGCCTTTCAATGCAACCCACTGATATGCATCTGGCCTGGAGACAGTGGCTGTATGCAGGGAATGCTCCTGGCATCTCCCACAATGGATTTTGTTATCAGACTGGCACTGTGTGCTAGGACCCTGGCTCCTGCGGATTTTCCTGGGTAGTATGGCTGCCTCCAACCCCAGGCACGCATGGGGTGTGGCTTCCTTACCCTAACTTATGCAACTAACAGTACAGCGAAAGCAACACCCCAGGTGTGCCTCCTGCACCATCCAATGGCACTGGGCCTTCGGAGGTGTCAGGGTGAGCCCAACCAGCACCAGCCAAGGCTAAGTGAAAGGAGGGAGAAAGGGTCTCAGAAGATATGAAAAGTTCTGGTGGTCCCCATATTTAACCCAGATCCTCTTCGGCACCTTGTCTGAGAGATCAAGGCCATCCTCCAGTTACCTGGCAGGATTTGATCATAAGCTCTGCTCAGGCTCAGGATTTCAGGTTTCTCACAGCCAGCCCCGGGCATCCCAGCCTTCCTGGGGCAATGTGGCACACGCCCTTCCTGACCTGAAGTCCCCTGCTCCCCACCTCCATTCCCTCTCTGCTACCCAGCTACACCTGGCTACCCTGTCACCCTGGCCCCACAACAGCAGAACAAACATAGTGGGGAAGAAATGATGCTTTTCTTTTTAATTTTTCATGCTGCTCCCATCCCTACTGTGGTGGCCATGAACCTCACCACCATCAGCCTCCAAAAGCAGGAATGAGGATGGAGGAAGTCTGAACTGTGCAGCCTTGGAGGAAATAAACTGCATTTGCTACAGAAAACAGTGTTATTTCTGTCTCACTCTGCATGATCTTGACAAGGAAGTAATTAACAAAATTCCATCCAAGCATGTTCCTCATGGGACAGACAACCTGCAGTGCTGTGTTTTTGCTGTGGCTGACTGGCACAAAAGGGTGTCTCAGGAGCAAGGCAGTAGCAGGCATCCATGAAAAAGCACCAGAACTATTGGCTTCAAAGCAACTACAGCAGCTTGATGCCCCACTGGCACTGCACAAACAGGCTCTTTGAAAACCAGCCTGGTGGCTTTGTACTGGAAGCTACTGTTTGCTATCTGTCTCCCAGCTGGGAGTACAATGAAACACCCCTCCTGTCATAGAAAATGTTCCTGTTTTCTAGCTCTATCTGTTGGTGTAATGGATGATATCCTTAAACTTTTACATGAAGGGTTTCTCAATTGCTGGGACAAATGGCAAGCTACTGCCAACTGCAAATTGTTGAGAGGTCCATAGACCCAAAAGGCTGAAAATAGCCAGGTCAGACCTTTGTGGCTACAGCACTTCCCACCCTCTTGAGTGTGATGCCACAGAATTTCACTGCAGCGCTGCTCCCCCATACAGAGTTCACACTGCCAAAGTGTTGGGAAAATACTTACAGCAGCCATTGAGTTCAGTTGATCAATATAAAACTCCGGCCAGCTGGTGGCTCCTTTATTTTCTTCCTGGTCCTGGCAGGGAGTGGGGTAGGGAAGAGGGAGTGAAACAAAGACAGTAGCTTAGCAGAAATAAAGTTTACATCCCCTGCCCCTCATGATAACTACCTCTGAAGTTACCTTGTGCTCCTGCATTACTTTATATCAACATAAGCACAACTTTCTATATTCTGAGCTCACCACCAGCAGCTCCATCCATGCAAACATTACCTGATACCATCTGCCTGTGACCAAATGCCTCAATGATACTGCATCAGTCTCGCAGTTACCAGCTTCGGAGAAACCACACTGAAATGTTACATCTAGATTTCTCCTGTACCGACTCTACAGTACCCTTGAAATTTTGGTTATGCAGCCTTGATTAATGTGCTCTGGAAGGGTGGCGAGGGGTGAAAGTGTCCCTTACAAGTAAAGAATAATAAATAAATGTAACACAAACTAGGCTCTGGTCCTGACGCTGGACCATGACTTACCAACATCCTGAGAGAGACTCCAGGCACAACAGACAACTCCTCTGGCACCTTCATTAGTTGTTAGGAGGGAAAATGCACCTGGAAATGTCCCCTGTTAAAGGATGTCACTCCTAAGCCCATGATCTGAATGATGAATGATGCAGAGCCTCATTTAGTCACCCTGGTCAACAATGTGGTGGGACTCAGGTTTTTCAGGTTCTACCATGTTCTTGTATGACATGACTGAAGGACTTCTGAGCTCAGCTCAGGTAAATTATGCTACATGTCCCCAGGGACTGCTGTGAGGAAGCAGGCAGATTTTTAGGGAATATTTCAAGATCAACCCTCTTCCCCACTGTATCGACCTAAAAACTTACATCAAAAGAAAAAGGATTCGCAGCAGAAACATCACATAGGTCTAGTCTGGAGTCAACCAATACTACGCAAATCCCAGGCATCTTCCCTCAATATCAATCTTCAGTTCACAGCCTGATTTGCAGCATGGCTTAGTCCTCTCCCTAACTTTAAGAGATGTTTGTAAAGGTCATCCAACACCACCATCACCTGTGCTCCCATGTCTGTGCATGCAGTCAACTACTGCTCCTCTGGCTGATTTCAGCAAGCTCAAGGAGCACAATACCATGGTTCAAGAGGCATACATAGGAAATATTCATCCATCCAAGCTGCAGCTTGCCAAGATGAGAAAAGAGTCAGCAACTGGTAATTTTTTCAGGCACAGGTAGTGCAGCCCATCATCACAGACCTGACCCTGGGATGGGTACAAAAGAAGTTTGGGAGCAACAAGGATTTCACACACCCTACAACATCTCCTGTGACATGCTGAGGACCAAGAGAAGCCACTTTTCCATCTTTGTGGTCACCTACAGCCCTCTCCAAGCTGCCATAATCGAGTCTGGCAGTAACCAGACCACCTCAAGCAGCTCTCCATGCTGGCAGGCCATGCTCTCAGGCAGGCTGCTTGCTGACAGACATGCATCCACAAGCCTCACTTTTTTGAAAATCTTCTACAGATCTGGCCAAGTTTAAAGCAAATAAAATAACTTTACTGAGCAAGAAGACTGCAATTAGCCCTCCTGCCCTCTGCTTGAAAATTTTAGGTTGATCTCCCCTCCTTCTCTTGCCGAGAATCGAGGTTCTGAATGAAACACTTGATTCAACTGTCCTTCACATTTCATTTTTTCTTAATCAAGTGGGAATCAAGAAAAAGTGATAATTTTTCTGAGATGTTAGAAAAACAACAAAAAAATCTGTCCTACCTATGGTAATGCCAAACATAATAAAGCTTAAGGAGGTCCCACTGCCTGCCTCTGCACAGATGGAGCATAATCATGCTCTGACAATTTGGTTTTGGTAGCAACAAATAAAGCACACCCAGCCTGTCCAAACAGTGTTTAAGAAAAGGGAAATGCTCATCTGCTGTCTGAGCATGAAAACACTGATGGGGAGACACAGGGATGCCTTCAGTCTTTTCACAGACAGGAAAAACGGGATGTGCTGTCTTCTCTCTGCTTTCTCCTCTCCTGAAAACGAACCTTCAGCAAAGGCAAGAGGATGGAGGGGCAGAGGTGGGACCCGAGATCCTTCACTGTCTGATGGCAAATGGTCTTGGTGAAGCAATCCTCTCCAAATAACCTGGGGACCACCTGGCTGCACATTCTGCTGAATTAATGGCCACATCTGGGATCACATGCAGGGACTGTCATCTACCAGCACTGACTCTGGCCACTAAAGGCCATGGCCAGGGGAAGGTTTCCACCACTGTGGGGAAAACTCATTGCCTTCCCAAAGGGCTGGGAAGAGGACATCCATTTGCAGCTGTCTGGTCTGTCAGAGCTTCCCACTGCTGGATTGTGCAGAGAAGTATCTGCCATGCCATCAAGAATCCTCACAGCAGATGTGTCCACTCATACGTAGTCTACCGAAAGACACCCTGGTTGTTGGAAAGATGCTCAGGAACACATGAAAGTGTCAGGGGGCTTGAGAAACAGGTGTTATTTATATTACAAGTTGAATGGAAAGGCAAAAATTATACCACCACATCTCACAGAGCTGAAGGAAGGTCTTCTGCCTCTTCTGAGATGGGTGGGAAAAGTAAACTGTCGTATTTTGCAAAGTATTTGTCACACCAGGGAAACACACATCATTTCTGCAACCTGTGGGTTAGAGCTGTGAGTTTAACCCAAGTAGGACCACCAGCCCCTGGAAGCAAGGTGGGAGCAAGATACGGGGGAACTGCCCATGGCCAACCAGTATGGGGACATGACATTAAGCTGCACCCAATGGCAGATTCAATCTGCAGAGCATTGCTTCCATTATTTTTCTGCAATCAAAGGGCAGTTTCTTGATACTACCCCTATTCAGTACTGCCCAACTACCCTGCTGGATGACCTCATGGTCCCTCAGTGGTGACAAGCAGCTGGCGTGAGGCTCAGGTCACTTTCCTGCTTGGTAACGATACCATCTGACATAGGTAGCCAGGTCTTTCTGGTTTCTCAGTTCACACTGCATGCTTTCCTAGAAGACCTTCCCATCTGCTCCTGTGTGCAAAAGCATGCCATTCCCCAGTACACACAGCCATACACAGCACACCATCCATATGCATTGGAAAGAGGAGAGAGCATGTACAATTTGTGAAGGCACTGAAGAAGGGAGGGATGACAGGGAGCCACAAGCCCTGTTCATGTCTGCCAGCCCACCCCTCTGAATTGTCTACGCTCTGCCACAGGAAGGCTCTGCACAAACTCTGCAAAGCCTGTTATTTTCCCAACTTTCTTGCCTTGCCATAAATGATGGCATGCTAATGGTGCCCCAGGGACAGTGCAGCTAGGGGACCCATGTGTGCTTTGAATATATCCCAAAAAGGAACCAGCTTTGGCCCACTCACCTGATAGAGAAATCACTGGATATCCTCCTCATCACCCTAGGGTACCATCAACACTTCTTTTAAGGCGCATCTCTCTCCTACCAATGCTCCCAGCAGCGACACAAGCTAGGAAGGGTGGTGAGGTCCACACCACTGCACAGCCCCAAGAGATGATGGGCTGTATCCAGTGTGGAGGTTTGGGCAGGGAGCAAGACCCATGCTGAGGAATGGGGTGGGAAAGCAGCAGAAAGGCAGCTCATCCCAGGACCCTTCTGCATGGTGCAAACACCTGTGAGGTAGGTAGGCATCTGGACCTAGGAGAAGCAAAAAATAAAGGCCTCCAGGAAGCAGAGGGGAGGCTGAGCAACAAAACTGGCTAAACTGCCCATTTATAAGTAACAAGCTGCATTATAAGCATTTCCCTTTGCTTGGCTTCCTTGGGTTCTTGTATTTCCTCTCTAAAACTCCCAATATAGAGTGCTCTCTCTCTTTAGCAGAACCTCATTAATTCAGATGAGCAGCCACCCATGATCAACAGAAAGCAGCTTCCCAGGCAATGGGGAATGGCACAATAAAGCAAGCAAAGATCAGGACATGGGCTTCCCCGGCTTACTGCAGGACATTGCTCAGTGTGGCATTACTGTGGTTAATGGTCTACAGTGCACTGATAAGTATCCTTCAGTGCATTTGGTAGCGGTAAAGAAATCTCCCAACAAAGTAATGAATCCAGAGGAAAGTGATTCACAAGGCTTTGCTCACAAGGCAGACCAGGAAGAGGGAGGAACCTCTCTGGGCATCCCAGTTTGAAAGGGTGAATTTGTAGACAGTTTCCCAGCACACAGAGTGTGTTTTGGGGATGTGAATTTTGCAGCCTGCCTTTGATGAGGGATGTCCAGGCGCAGAGCTGAGTACTGCTTCATTTCCCATCTACTCTCCAACACCCACTTCTTCCTTTCAGGGACCTAACAAAAATACAGATCACACCAGTTGTGTGCTGGCACTGCTGTACCCTCTTCTTGCCTTACCTCTGTTGCCCATTCATTGTCGGGCTGCATGTCCATGTGCATGGCTAACAGATACTGCCACTTGGCTGTTCTGCACCATGGTGGCAATGGCAGGGGAATGAGTTGTGAACCCAATGAACAAGCTCCACCCTCTCTGTCAGTGGTGGGTGCCACAGTGAAAGTAGCACCCAGTCAAGCTGCCTCATTAAATGGAGCTTTTCCAAGCAAAGGACACTGATCTGACAGCTCCATCCATCCCTTTGTTCTTCCCGGGGAGATTTCATGCTCCCTAGCCCTGCCATGTCTTAGTGACAAGACTGACCCTTCCACAGCCTAGGTGTATCCCCCTTGGGGTGTTGGCAGCTCCCACAGCCAGACTGCCCTTGCTCTTCTCAGTGATCACCCTTGAAACACTGGGAAGCAGCACAGAGGAGGTGGTGGCTGAGCCAGAGGTAGCATGAAAGAAGTTTGCAGGCTGGTCTTGGGCCCTTTTGGGCACTTTCACACCTGGAAGATGCATCTCTATGAGCTCCTGCCCCTCTGACCTGCAGCAATAAAGCTGCCAGGAGCAATGCACCCTCCTGCTCACAGCATGTCCCAATGGCAGCAGGGAGAAAGACACCTGTGAAGCTCCTCAGGCTGCTTTGCTTCCAACTCAAGCTGTTGGAAACACCTTTTAGATGCCAATCCTGCAGGATTTGTCTCCATCTGATCCAGCAGCCTCCTTCCCGTGGTGGTGGTGATCGATCTGGAACTGCTCTGGGATAACTGAGCTCCGTAGGGCAGCTGGCCAGGTTTCCTACCCACCTGATATCTAACACACCAGCTTAGATCCTTCAAGGTAAAACCAAGTCAGAGGGAAAGGGTTGGCTTGCAGCAGGCAGCTACAAGTAAACTCTAGAGTGCCTTTTGTCGCTGAAAGGTACTAGTGACTTTGATGCTCCACCTGCTTCTTGGCACCGCCTGCCTACCCCAGGAGAACTTCACACCTGGGAAGTCATAGCAAGGGGTCAAAAAAAACCACCCTCGAGTTGGAACCTGCTGTAAAAATCAGAAGCAACCTCCTTCATTTTTACACATCCTCCTGATTGCATTTTTTTATCAGTATTCCCCACCCATCCTTGCTGCTCTGTAAGAGCAAAGCAAGGGAAAGCTGGTGGTAGCTGGCAGCCTGCAACATTTCAGCAACCCTCTCCTCCCTTCCTGCTACGGATGATCCATGTGGATGTTGTCTGCAAGGTCAAAAAAGAAACAGACAGGGTCACGGATGGGTTTTAAAGACAATGCGTCTGCAGCCAGCCCAGCTCTGAGCTGAGCTTTTGTGAGGCAGGTACTGGTGGAGGTTTTGGCCCTCCAGATCTTCTTCATACCTCCAGCTGCTCAGGTCCCCTAGGTATCCCTGCAACAAACACTAAATGATGCAATCAAAGCTGTTTCCCCAGACACTGCCGAAGTTTCACAGAGTGATAATTTCACAGGGCTGTAATTTTATTGGATTCTCCTCAAGTTGGGATCTCAGGATCCCATCCCAGACCACTCTAGTTTTCTGTATGCTAACACTTTCTACACCCTTGCCTCAACAAATACATACATGTCCTTGTATGTTTTTCCCCAGGTTTAAAAATTATGCTCCCCATAAGCAAATATAGCATGACCAGATGCCTTCCATAGCTGGTTCATTGTTTAAAACGCTTTGTTTTAAAATAAAAAAAAAAAAAAAATTGCTAACAGACGTATTTTTTGGCCAGAGAGGGAGAAAAACCTTGCTTAAACGAAAGTGTGTTGCGACTGGAACTAAAAAGCAAATTACCTTTATAGATAAAAACTATAAACATTTTCTATTGAAAAATACCCCCAGCCATGCAAATGACTGCTTTCTCTTGGTCAGGCCAAGAAAACAACACCCAAGATTACGATATTTCAACCTGCTGCTGCAGTAACTGCAGGTGTATCTGGGTGCCTAGGGCCCATGGAACACTTCTCATCCACTCCAGATAACTCAGGAGCATGACAAAAATTAATTTTTCTTCCTTCCCTTGTTTTTGTCAGCTTTTACTCTTAGTTCTGCTACTGCGGAAAGAAAAAAACAAACAAACAAAAAAATTCACCATACCAAAAAAACCCCAAACACAGTAACAAAACCTCAAAACCCCCATGCTTTTTAAATGAAGGAAATAGCAACACAAGCCCCACAAATGAG
The DNA here is from genome assembly GCA_013398155.1 of Pedionomus torquatus. Taxonomy (NCBI): domain Eukaryota; kingdom Metazoa; phylum Chordata; class Aves; order Charadriiformes; family Pedionomidae; genus Pedionomus; species Pedionomus torquatus. The sequence continues at coordinate 83,213 of VZRU01018791.1, read as the reverse complement.
CTCCAGGACTAAGCAGAACACGTGGAAGAGCTAGCTGGAAAGTGAAGCTCTCTGGAGGGAGAGTGGAAGGTGCAGTTAGAGGGGAAAGAGGCTGGCTGGCTGGGAAATAAGAGTATTATTGGAGAGCCATCACCCATTTGGCTATTTATCATGTTTTTCTCCATTCTTCCTTGCAAAAGCATCACCACAGCCTTCTCCTAATGTGAAGGGATCCTGGATTTATATCTGAAGTTTGAGGGAATTTTAGATATAAGTTTTGATTCCAGGGGCCAGCTTAACACTGTGCTACTATCTTCCCAGCATTACTGATGACAATGGGTTTTCAACACAAGCTTAATGACTGCAGCACCACTTGGCAACCCTGCAGGTCACTTCTTTTCTTCACTTCATAGATAATCAGAGGGGTTAGCCAAATCAAAAGAGAGGGGTAGAGCCAGACCTTGCATCCATGTAAGATGGTTTTGCTACCTTCCACTTGGTTATCCATGCCGAGCTTTTGCCTGAACACCCTTTATCCACCCATATTTTTTATCCACCCATATTATACGCAGCTTTAATAACTGGACATTACATATATTGTCTGGCAGGAGCCAAACCTCTCCAATTAAGAGCTGCTGCAGAATAAGTGCAAAGGGTTAATTACTAACACTTTTGGAGCGTGGCCTCCTGAGAAAGGCCATCCAGAGTCACTTTCTTCCACTGAAGCAAACCCGCAGCCAAAGAAACGTTAAAGCTGGAAACCCTCCTGCTTCCTCCCTGTGCTTCTGAGCAATATTCTCTTCTAGAGAGCAGGGCCAGCAGGGAGTGAAAGATTCTGGGATGAGGTATGAAATCAGTCATCACCAGAAATACCACTTCTAAAAGCAGATTTCATCCCACTGCTAATGCATCTCCACATTCACACTTCCCTACTATATTACAAGCCATAGAGGGGGCTTGTAACTTCAAAGAAGGCCTCTTCAATATTAAATCGCTTTCCTGACCCAAGCACTGCACAGCTGCTGGATTTAATGCAGACTTCCCCTGGAAGCAGAGAGTTTCTCAGCACAGTTTTTAAAAACTTGTGAGTGCAAGGAGGTGCTGGAATGGGAAAGATGTACCATCAGCCCCATCTAAACCCTTCCCTGGGAAATTAGACAGCAAGTAATCTCCACTAACAATAATAATTACATGGCATTGTCTCTCCTTATCCAGATGCAATGGAGCACAGTTCCACTTATCCAACAAGCAGTGATGAGTGAACATCCCCTGCCCATTTTCTTGTTGATTCAGACCCGTGCCTGTAATATGTTAACATCTATTCTCCACTCCAATTTAAATCTCAGGTATGGCGGGCCTGTGTCTAACAATAATACAGGGATTTCAGGGGTATTTATGAAAGGCTTAAAACTTAATCCTACATGAGCAAGGTAAGCCTGCTCTTGGCCTAAAACACAGCTAGAAAATCTGGTGCCATTGCTACAGCAGGAGAAAAGAGGCACTAATGGCAGTGAGCACCCTTTTAGTGTGGCCAGGTGACGACCCGTACTGCAGCCAAATCCTGCAGCCAGGTTAGGGGGATGCAGTGGCGAATTTGGGAATCACAGAATCACAGAATGTTTTGGGTTAGAAGGGTCAACTCAATCAGGTTGCTCAGAGCCACATCCAACCTGACCTTGAATGTTTCCAGGGATGGGGCATCTATCATCTCTCTAGGCAACCTGTTCCAGTGTTCATCACCCTCACTGTAAAAATGTCTTCTTTGTATCTAGTCTAAATCTACACTCTTGTATTTTAAAACCACTACCCCTTGTCCTATCACTACAGGCCAGACTAAAAAGTGTGTCCCCATCTTTCTTATAAGCCCCCTTTAAGTACTGAAAGGCTGCAGTACGGTGTCCGCAGTGAGGCTGCAATAATGTGTCCTCTTCTCCAGACTGAATAATCACAACTCTCTCAGCTTTTCCTCATAGGAGAGGTCTTCCAGCCCTCTGATCATCTTTGTGGCCTTCCTCTGGACCTTCTCCAACAGGTACATGCCCCCACCCGGGGGCATTTCCCCCACAGGCTTTGGTGTCTATCTATCTGCTTGCGAGATTGAAGACTTTTGCCCAATTTCTCTCCATGGTGTTATGTCCTGCAGGATCTCTGCTTTGGCCAGTGCTGGGAGGGATGAGTCCCAGTACAGATAGCTGGGGGTAACTCCTATGTGAACATATAGGGGCAAAAATGTTCAGTTTACTGGGGGAAAAAAAGAGTGATTTTGGCCACCTTGCAGGTGGCCAACCTGAGTTACCTTGCACCGCTTAGGCTGCCTGCCCCAAGAAGCAAAAGCAAACAAATCAAGAGAGAAAGGTGGCAAGGCAGTCCTGGACTGGCTATGGGAGCCATCAGCAGCATCTGTGAACTTGACCACAGGCACAACCTGGGCATTGATTTACAGCAGAAATACAAATGAACCTCAATTCTTGACATCTTTTTATAAGGTGACACAACCAAGGTCATATGTCAGTGTATCTCAGCATTGGGATAGCGTGTGTGTGTGATATCAGCTTAAGAAATGTGGCCACAAGGGCAGCGTCACAGAGCAGACATAGCACACTAAGAGCTCAGCAGAGAGATCAGCAGCTTACATCAGCCCTTGTCTCTTATCAGCAGTATCTCAGTTACGTCCATGAGCCTACATCCAAAAGCCATCCTTTTGAGCAGGCTGTAACTGGGCACCCAGGCATAAGCAGAGAAGAGGAGGGCCACAACAGATGCAGCCCTTTGCTGCAGCAATGCCAACCTCAGTGGCATGAAGCAACTTGTAACCCTACTTGTGCTGGCAGGATGAGCACGGGGTGTGGAGACACCTCCTCCAGCCTGCTTGAGGGGAAAGGCTCTGCATTTCGGAGACTGAAACCTTGCTTCCCCAGGGCCACCCCGAGGGAACATATTCATTTCAGCCACACCCCAAATACCACTCGGCATCCCAACAGAGCTCTGTCCATCTCCACATCTTCTTTCCACCCTGCATGGGAGGGAAGGGGCTCAGCCCGAACCACAGCACAGACAGGTCTCTTACTTTCTTCTTGCTGCAGTAAATCTGCCACTTCTTCTCCGCCGGCAGAGCAAACATGGCCTCTCTGTGCTTGTCTGTGAGGTCGAGTTCATCCTAGAAAGGGGAAAAAAAACCAAACATGCAACATGAGTACACAAATGCATGATGGCATGGACACAGCAGTGGTCCTGCAGCATTACCCTATGACAATTGATTTGCCATAGCAATGATGTTAATTTTTGTCCTGCTGATGCTGACCTCCCCCTGACTCCTGGGCTACAGCCAGCTGCCAGGAGGAGCTAAAAACCTCCCTGCCTCGTTCCTCATGGGCATTGCCTTCATTGCTTTTAAAGGCAATAATTGTTTTAGAAAGGACATCTGTGAAGCTGTTACAGCTTCCCACAAATTAGCCTTGCACAGATGATTGAGAGCTCCATATGCCAGACCACAACTAAGAAACATAGAGCAAAGAACAATTAAAATAGAACCTTTCTTCTTTACCACTCCAGATAACTGCTTCACCACTGAACACCCCGAGTGGTACAGCCCATTTCCACTGCAAATACCATCATACCATGGAAAACTGGGAGCTTTTTTTGGGCTTTCGGTTTGTTTTCCTATAACTAAAAACAGAAAGCGCTCTTCCTAATACCTACAGTTCATAAAGAGGTACATCCTCTCCATCAAAACTAGACTATGTATTGCCTGGCAGAGATAAAGCACTTTACTGAACAAAAACTTTATTGGTTTATCAGATGTTCTTTTAAAGGACACATCCATTTTCGACTTGGAGGCTCAGTTAGCAGCATGCCTTCCATTGGGATGCTTGTGCATTATCAAAGCCTCATCGCTTCCTGGTGCTAGATGTAGGTCAAAGCTTTTATTAGAGAACTGAATAAAACATTCAGGCAGGGCTGGGAGGGTCATTGCTAGAGCCAACATTGATCTTCCAACAATGGATTGCTCTTAAAATCACCAGCACTGATGACAATCGTCGTTCTGGAGGGGTGGGAGCACTGGAGATGCTGTAAAAGGCCACAGGAGAGCCCTGCCATGGCCTCCAGCCAACTCATCTCACCCAGCCAC
>VZRU01018791.1:46015-78780 GCA_013398155.1 Pedionomus torquatus | reverse complement strand
CCCGCCCCGTGTCAACTGACTTGTCAAACCCCTGTGCTTCAGAGAGCTAATGTTGCTGTAACTCTGGAAGCAGACTTGCCAGACACCCCTACAACAGAAATAAACATATTGACAGATACTTAGAAAAAAATGAAGACTAAGAAAGCCTGAGCCTAGTCTGAGACGCCTCTCCTTCTCCTGCACTTGGGAGGAGAAAATGGCCTGGGGATTCCTCCAATGAGCACTGCTTTCAAACCTCCCCACACCCAGGGATTCATATCCAGCAACTGATCTCCTCTCCAGCCTCGGTCAAGTCTCATCACCTTTCCATGCCTCAGAACAGAAATTGCACTCGATGTACCTAACCCTTGCCTCCTCAGGCTATGAGCTGGTCAGACACTCAAGTTCTGCTTCAGCCCCAGATCTGCATGTTTAAGGGTGGCCAATAGGATGACACCTGACACAGGGTCCTGGCTGAAATTCAGCTCATTAGACAAGTACATCTGCGAGTGTGGGAGAAGACGAGGGTCTCCTGATGAATATTTACCTCCATGTTGAGGGTTTGAATGAGCACAGGAAAGTGCTTCCACTGTGACCTCACTTCCCTGCCATGTGAATCTGGGATTCAGGCAGGAAAGCATCAGCCACACATATCTGTACTTAAGTCATCAGAAAAATATTGAAACTTTCAAAATACCCATACCCTAAAAATACAATTTGTGCAAATGCTAAGATTTATTAACCAAGAAAAAAATCTAAACTAAGTTGAAGCCTAAGTAGGGCTAAAAAGAGACAAAGCAGAACATATTAGGTGCTGGTACTTCACAATGTACAAACACATCCAAAAAAGGTACCAAAAATGCTTCTGACCCCCCCAGCTTATTTCATTTTGCCCCAGCTCTACCAGGTTCAGTTGTCACAGCCCTGCACCACGCAGCAATACCTACCTAATGGTGTCTTGCAGGATGCTTGGAAGAGGTGTTTAAATAAATACTATGTGGCATCCAGTGAATATGAAAATCCTCATAATCAAACAGTGAATAATGACTGTTTATTTTGACTTGTGACAGTGACTTCACCATGAAGAGTCAGGTCTTCGCTGGTTATATGTGTATGGGGATTCCTGCATCTACCTCCAGCCCTTTGCTTATGCTCACTGATGGCTATCTCAGTATGCTTTGGCCCCAGGCAGGCTGCTCAGAAACTGCCCTTCCAAATCTGAAAGAGGACAGGAACACCAGCCATTTTCTGGGGGCTCACAGACCACCATACAAGCACAGCTCTGACAAAGCCTTTAGCAATGGCACAGTGGAGTTGTAGTGTGGTAGAGAAGCTGTGTACAACCTCAAACCCATACACACCTTCAATTAATAATCATGAGCTCAATAATTAGGTGACTCTAACTAGCAATTAATTTTATAAGCCATTTGCAAACCATGCACTCCTGCTATAGCATGTGATGTTGGTGGCTGCTGAAGAGTGTGAAGATAACCAGTGGCTTGATCTCCATCACCTCCGCAGTCCTCATACCCCACTTCAGCCTCCCCTTTCACAGCTCTGACCCTTCCACCTGGCTGCCTCCCATAGCAGGATCTGCCAGCTAGGCTACTTTAAATAGTTTTTTGGCATCAGGTCAAAGGAACATAAAATAACAGCCTCATTTTGCTACCAAAAGAAGGTCTCTGCCCAGAGTGTTATTACTGCAAAGAGATATGCTACTGTTAAATATTTATCTTGAACAGGTAAACTATTCACCTTTAGATCAGGAAACGTGCTTCCACATGAAATCTTCACTTCAATATGATCTTTTTTAAAACTCATAGGGGAAATTTGATTCTCAGTGACACAAGCTTCAGTGAAGGCAATCCCACACTGTTATTCTTCTCAGATCAGGATGCTGAGAACATGATCCCACGGACCAAACAAGATTTTAACAAGTGATCTATACCTTTCCCTTAGAGGACACACAGTGGTTCTCAGGGGAGACATTCTAATGACCCGTACCTTCCCAAGAAATTGGATAGTATGAGGAGCCCAGACCACTGGAGGTCTTCTGGTCCACCTGATCAAGCAGGAGCACCTAGATCTATTGGCCAGGATCGTGTCCATGTGGCTTTTGCCACTTCACCCATACAATGGTGGATGTTTTAACAAGCATCTTCCATGGGCTGTGAGCCATATGGCAGGAAGCCATGAAGATGTTGCAAATCTATTTACTTCAGAAATGACATCCAGGATGGGTTCTTGGAGGTGGATGAGCCCCAGCCCTACTCACCCTTGGCTGCAATACTCCTCGTGGATTATGTGAGGACCATCAGTCATTCTTCCCCTACATCCCACAGGTCCTGTGGGCCACCAAACATTCCACAAGAAGTAGGTGGGGAACAGAGATTCAGTAAGGGATAATGCAGGGGTCTGTACCTCCAAATTATTTTTAGAGGTTGCGGAAAAAAAGATGAAAAACACTGAAGTCTAATGCATCTTTCTGGCTGAAAAATTGTGTAACTGTAATACATGGAGCAGATGGGAAAAAATAAGGAGGTCATCCACTGCCATAAATGAAATGAAAATTAATTAAAATTTGCTGGCTTGTTCTGGGTTTACATATACATACGTATGTGTGTATATATATATCTCTCTACACGCACATACACAGAAAGACATCAGCAGATCAATAAATGACCAACATAATAAAGGGCAAGTGAATTTACTACTGAGTTAGTGTAAAGAGTTTAAACATCTTTGAGACTACAGTACATTAAAGCAAGATCGGCGTTCTCAAATAAAGAACAAAACGAACAAAGAGAAAGAAAGAAACAAGTGGGAACTTTTTGGCAACATTTGGCATTAACTGGTACAGCATGGGAATTAAAACAAAATTTAAAAAGCTCCGTTGAAGGCTGCCTCAGCTTCCTTTCTCANCAAAAAAACAAAACGAACAAAGAGAAAGAAAGAAACAAGTGGGAACTTTTTGGCAACATTTGGCATTAACTGGTACAGCATGGGAATTAAAACAAAATTTAAAAAGCTCCGTTGAAGGCTGCCTCAGCTTCCTTTCTCAGGGGTCATATCACTTTTTCATTATCTTCCAAGCATTCTTCTGCAACTTCATCAGTTTGACTTATCCCAGAACACTGCACTGTCAAGGGAAACGGCAATCAGCATTTTTCTCCCCGTGCCTCATCTAATCTTCCACTAGGCCACAATGCTGCCCGCACATCACACTGGGCAGCTGCCTGCCTGTGGCTCACAGCCCGAGCTGCAATCTGCACCAGCACATGATAAACTTCCACCTCAGAATAGATCTTACTTAACTTGCTATTTTCTTTTTTAAGTTGCTTTCCTAAATAAATACAATTAATAACCAGTGGCTGTTACAGTGCATGCAACAACTGCTTTGGAATGCAAACTGCACCGTGGGAGGAGCTCCTCTATCTGCAACATTTATTTAGACAATTACAATTCTCAACATACGCAGATTTATCTTAGTTTAGGGTTTTTTAGATAGGAAGGTAGTGTATGAAGTATTTTGGTTTTAGTATCAGTAATAAAAATACCTCCTCCCTAACACACATCTTTTCAAACATAGTAGCCTGAGAACTTAAAAACAAACCTTCAAAGAAACCAGCCCCAGCCAATATTATTACTGTATGTTCTTAATTTAATCATGACAACCTGCAGCTGGAATTAAAGAACATGAACAAAACTCAATTATTCATATTACTTAATGAATAAGTATAACAGATAGGAGACCATCTAAGGAACCTGAAGGTACCTGAAAAAGTCCATAGGACCTGATGAAATCCATTCATGGGTTCTGAGGGAGCTGGAGGATGAAGTTGCTAAGCCACTTTCCATTATATTTGAAAAGTAGTGGCAGGCTGGTGAAGTTCCCACTGACTGGAAAAGGGGAAACATAGCTCCCATTTTCAAAAAGGGAAAAAAGGAAGACCCAGGGAACTATAAACTGGTCAGTCTCATCTCTGTGCCTGGCAAGATCACGGAGCAGATTCTCCTGGAATCTCTGCTAAGGCACATCAAAAATAAGGAGGTCATTGGCAACAGCCAACATGGCTTCACCAAGGTCAAATCATGCCTAACAAATTTGGTTGCTTTCTACAATGTTGCTACAGCATAAGGGGAGAACAACAAACGTCATCCACCTGGACTTATGCAAAGTGTTTGACACTGTCCCACATGACATGCTGGTCTCCAAACTGTTAAGTCATTGATTTGATTGATGGACCAGGAAGTGGCTGGATGGCTGCACTCAAAGGGTTGCGGTCAACGGCTCAATGTCCAAGTGGAAAGCAGTGACAAGTGACATTCCTCGGGGGTCAGTACTGGGACCAGTACTGTTTAACATCTTTTTTGGAGACATAGACACTGGGAAGGAATGTACCCTGAGCAAGTTCACTGATGACACCAAGTAGTCAACAAGCTGGGGGAAAGGAATGCTATTCAGAGGGACCTGGACAGGGTTTAAAGGTGGGCCCATGCAAAACATCATGAAGTTTAACCAGGCTAAGTGCAATGTCCTGCACTTGGGTCACAGCAACCCCAAGCACAAATACAGGTTGGGTGGAGAATGGCTAGAGAGCAGACCTGAGGAGAAGGACTTGGAGGTGCTGGTAGATGAGAAGCTCAACATGAGCCAGCTATGTGCACTGGCAGCCCAGAAAGCCAACTGCATCCCGGGATGCATCAAAAGAAGCGTGGCCAGCAGGTCAAGGGAGGTGACTCTGCCCCTCTGCTCTGGTGAGACCCCACCTGAAGTAATGTGTCCAGTCCTCAGCACAGGAAGGACATGGACCTGTTGGAACAAGTCCAGCAGGGGGCCATGAAGATGATCAGAAGGCTGAAGCACCTCTCCTATGAGGACAGGCCAAGAAAGTTGGGGTTGTTCAGCCTGGAGAAGAGAAGGCTCTTGGAAGACTTTATAGCAGCCTTCCAGTACCTGAAGGGGACCTACAGGAGAGATGGGGAGAGACTCTTTTTCAGGAGTGGAGCAATAGGATGAGAGGGAACAGTTTTAAACTGAAAGAGGGGAGATTCAGATTAGATATTAGGAAGAAATTATTTCCTGTGAGGGTGGTGAGACACTGGAACAGGTTGCCCAGAGAAGTTGTGGATGCCCCATCCCTGGAAGCGTTAAAGACCAGGCTGGATGGGGCTTTAGGCAACCTGGTCTAGCGGGAGGTGCCCCTGCCCATGGTAGGGGGGTTTGAATTTGATGATCTTTAAGGTCGCTTCCAATACGAGTCTATGAGTCTATGATTTTTATCCATTTTGCCTTGATCATTTAATGAATTTTTGAATAAAGAAAATTGCTTACAGCAAGGGATTAAGTAGCAGCAACAATGAATGTGTAAGCTCTTCAAAGTGCTTATATCTAGCCAACCTCTTCCCACATTGCATTTTTAGTCCCAGACTGGAAAAGACACCAATCCACCCTGCTCTGCAGACTTCATTTATTGACCTGAACACATTGGACAGATGCAAATAAAATATGTATTCCACTCTTCTTCTATATGGAAGATTATGGCCATCAATAGCTGATTCAGCTCCTCAATAAATCCTCGCTGCAGCTGCTTCATTTTCCCATCAGTACAAATACCTGAGGCAGATAGCATGTACTGCTTTAATATTGTTTCCTTTAATTAATTATTTTAAGTGTTTTAAAGGTGTTCATATTGCAACATTAATGTATTTTAAGAGGGAAGTATCTGCTTAGGTTTCTCAATCTTTTCTGGCTGCAATGTATGTTTTTAACAACATAAATACATTCTTTTAAGTTACTACACTCAGCCTTCTGTGTCTTTTTCACCAACATTATCTGGAAAACCCTTTTCCCATTCTAATTAAACACAAGATACTTTTATAGCCTGAGTTACTGATCTAAACAATTTTACCCTGAAGAGTACTCTCAAATCTAGAAGCCTTGCAGGGAGATCACCACTGCACTTCCACACAACTGTACAGAAACCCCAAGAAAAAGACAAACCACCAAACACATGTATTGGCCCATTATTTACTACTGTGATCAATGAAGTTGATTAAAATCAAGTTAACCATAGCTGGGCTTGACTGTCCTTTGGTAGATGTCATAATAAAGCACAACTGGCAAATAAATAAGAGGTTTTGAATGTGGATTTAGTGCCTATTTATGGAGCTATATAAGCCCCTCCCTATTCAATCTGTTTTTAAATTTCACTGCTTGTATCCCTGCATGCTACTGTAGTTGGAAGGTAAGCCAATGAATAGGTCAAGTGAGGCTTCCAATGACCTCTGCACAATTTGGATGCTCACTTAAAGCTGTGCATGGTTGGGGTCAGGTGCTAAACCTCTCCAGAGTTTCCTCAGGTAACACCCTGGGAACTGCCTCAAAAATGGGCTGGATGGGAATTAGTGGCTGCAAAGGCACATGGCAACTTGATCCTGAAAGCTTTCCAATATTTACTGCTCTGTGCACATAACCTGAAGGATGTGGCTGAGAAAAGCAGGAGCCAGCTACAGCCTGATGCTGATGGGCAACATAAGATGGAAACAGGCTCCTTGCAAACCCATGCCTAGGGTGGGACAAGTGGTCCTCATTTCCCTACAACTCTGGTTGTTGTCACATCTGGCATCATAAGGTGTTTTTTAAGAACCTGAGCAGGTGCAAAGCAGAGAGTCACCCTATGAAGATTCAATTTCTGACCAAGTTTTGACATTCAGCAAGATGCCGAACACAAGCAAACATCAAATGGGGTTATAGACATTAGATGTTGTTGGGGAAGAGAAGTTGATCCCCATAAATAACAGCATTGCTTTGAACAGTGGGGTCAATGGGAATTAAGACCACTGGGCACCCAGGCAGGATCCTGCCCATGGGGTGGCAGAAAGCCTTGGCTGCCAAAAGTCAACGTCATTGATGCTTGCACACCAAGGAATGCCCAGACTCTGCTGGCGACAGACACTACAGTGGTACAAACAGCTTTTATTGGCATCTGCAAAAGGATACAAGGCAGGCACAGTACAAGGCAGGCACAGGCTCTTCCCAGCAGGAATGCTTTCTCCTGAAGTTGGTGATAAGGCACAGCCCACATGCTCCTCAATCCTGCCCATAACTCCAGCAACACATGCAGTTGCCGAACAATCAAGGAAGATGACAACCACTGCTGGAGCAGATGCCCCATCCGTTGAAGCTGGTAGCACCCGATGCTGACCTGTGCCAGAAACACTTGGAAGCTGGCACAAGCCAAAAGCCTAAATGCCTCAATTAAGGTCACTGATGCATTACCAAATGAGCTGCCCAGGCATTTCCCAGGGATGTGGCCTGGGACGTGGAAAACATTTATCAGGCAGACCATGTAATTTTTCCACTTCAGCTGTGCTTCTGGAAAAAAAAAAGGAGTTTCTTATGTGCTCTCTGCCTTCAGCAGAGTGCTTGTGCTATAACTTGGCTCCTTTCTAAAATTACAGGTCAGATACAGCATACGATTTGGGCAAGCCCCCCCACTTGTTTATAGCTATAAAAGATACTGCAATTACATGAATGCTTCAGCTGAAATACAGCATTCCTTGGTGGATTACTTTATTCATGTCTGTAGAATGCATGTAGGCAGAAAATCCTTATTTTTTGGCTAAGTAGGCATGCAAATTGTGTCAGATGCCTACTTATTGAAACATATATTTAAGAGATTATCTGTGTAACGCCACAAGGTGACAAGAACAAGTGCTGTAAGCAGCAGGCTGAGATGAGAGCATGGCAGGTCCAGACTGCTCGCATCTAACAAGGAGAACCTAGGCAGCCTAGTAAAAGTCTCTACACAGTTCCCTGCAGAATTAATTTAGATTTACCAAATCACTTGGTTTTCTTCCTCAAAAGTGATTCATAAAACTCAAGGGAGCTTGGTCTTGGGATACAGTGGTGGGACGGAGTAAGGAGCCCTGTGCTGCCTGCCTGGCCCTGGTTAGGCTCTACAGAAAGAGTTATTTTGCCCAGGACAAAAGGGGTATTGCAATTGTAGTTTTTCTGGATACTGACTGCATGCTTTTCTTTGCAGATAAGGGAAAATGGCTCCAGCTGCTGTTCAGTGGTTCCCAAAGTCCTGGAGTCCTTAATGTTGCAAAGACCAGCCAGCAAAAAACTGCAGCTGATCTGCAAGCATGAAAAAAAAGCCACAGTTTTGCAAGGCCCAAAACCTCATATTTTCTCCTTATTGGATTAGAAACCAGGGATAAAGGACATTACTTAAGTTCCTAAGTAAAACCGGGTATCACTAGCAATGAGTACCCAACCCAGTGCTGCTATTAACATGTTAACAGCAATAATATTGATGGCACCACTGCTTTCTCTCATTGGGGTTGCCCTCCACTCCCTTTTTGAGCAGCATATGAAATACCAATCATCCCAACACCCCGAAAGGGTGGGAAGACACAAGCTCTCCGGGACAGTTATTCACCCAGCAACTTATCTAAGTGCTCCACATAGTTAGGCACAGACTGATTGCCCACCACTAGGCATTCCAAAGATGACACAGCATTAATCTCTGTGACGGGGGGAAGCTATATCCTAACAGATAGCACTGAAATAGAGGCTCTGACAAAATGCATTAGTTGTTCCAAGTACAGCAAAAACAAATGCCACAATAAATCTTGTAAGCTGCCTGAGACCTTTTTTTTGTACCCCAGCCTCCTGGGGTTCCTCTACTTCAGAAAGCAGCAGAGAGGCATGGAGCAACCTTCCATGTCAAGAGAGGTGAAGCCCAGCACTTCAGAGACAATGTGTTGTGGTTCAGCCTCAGATGGCAACAAAGACCCAGGTGGCAGGCCCCCGTGCCAGCTGTGTGGGGCGGATCAGAAGAAAAAGGCAGAACTTGTGGGTTGGGACAAAGGCAGTTTAACAGAACAACAAATACAACAAGAAAACAGTAACACAGGTAGAGGAGTATATAAATATAATTATGTACTGACTGCACTCCAGATCCATCCCCCACCACCGACTCCCTGTACCCCTGCACTTCCCAGTCAGCTCCCAGCTACCCCCTGGACATGGAATTTCCTCAAAGCACAGGTATTTGTGAGAACAAGCTCTGAGGGGTGGTTGGGGAAGCATCTCCTCTGAGCCCATCCCTCCACGGGCAGGGATGCAGGCTGGGAGCAAGGTTTGGGATCAGGGAGAGGCAGCACCTCATGCTCTAGAAGCAAACAAAGCCACACCGGACTTGGCAGCTCCTCCAAACTTCCAGGTGGTCTGAGGAGCTACCACAGCTTCATGCTTGTACTGCTGGGACAATGTTGTGACCCATCCTACCAGCAGGAGAGCTGGTGAGGGGTCCTGGGTTGTGCTGGAGCTCATGTTGTTCTCTCCAGACTAAGCTGTTCAATCCTCCTCCAGGCCCCCACCTCCTGCCTGGTGCATATTCTGTGGGGCCAGTGCACACCACCACACATACAGCGTTTCGTTAAAAATGTCACTCTGGAGTGACAAGTGTTAAGCAGATATAAAGGACATCAGCCATTTAGCCATTTGGTGGAAAATCTAGTTGCTGGCAGAAAATGGAGAGGATTGTTACAGCAAGGTCTACCATATGGCACCATTACGTGGAGCTTTCCAAGCGCAAAAGCAAGATTACAGCCTTAGAAAAAACATTGCATTGTTAGCCTGGATAAGCAGGAGACTCTTGAAAGAAGCTGTGGCAGATGGCACAGCTTTGTTCTCTTGGTTCGTACGCAGCTCCTGCAGCCCCAGACATTCCCCCTTGTATATAGCCCCACAGCACAGCAATTGTCCTGATGTGTCCTATGGGAGGACCGATAGCTTCTTAAACTTCTTAAATATGATGGATGTTGCCTGGTGGTTACCACTCCGCTGCATGAGGCCCACAAAGCAAACACTGCTGACCCAAGCCACAGGGATGCACTAATATTGATGAAAGGAGAACAGCACAAAACTGCAAAACCTTGAAAGGCTGCAAATTAGTAAATCTTCCTGAAATATCTTCTGCTTTTGTCTGTACGTCCCTGACAGCACCTGCTCCTCCCTGAGTGGCTGAGCCTGGCGAGAGCCCCGGCAGGACAGCTGACAAAGAAAAGCCTCTCAGACGGGCCAGTGCCTACTTGAGAAACATCCCAAGAATAGCCTGACAAAAACCCATTCAGCCCAGGCTGGGGAAAAGGTCCCTCTGGGAGGAAGCAGTGCTCAGTCATTGACTACAGCAACATCTGCATCTGCCCTGAGCCAGGGAAGAGCTCGACTGGCACGTACTGCTGGCTGGAACAGCATTCCTGTAGCCCAGTATGAACACTGGGCATTTCTCACAGGCTGATTACTCGTTTGTGCCCAAAAAGGCAAAATAAAGAAAACACTCCTTGTTTCCCTCTTGTTTCTCCTGAGAAACACTTGCACAGGCATAAAATAAAACCTTAACTACTTAATTATTCTATTTAAGCATCCTATTTAAAATCGGAAGTGTCCATATAACACAGAACATGAAGTACACATCGGGACAGCAGATTGAGCTTTTAGCTGACCCTGGAGTCAGCTGCTCCTAGTCCCTCTGTGCTGAGGCCCTCGTCCTAGGCTGCTAGAACTGCACAGTCAGTGATTTCTCATGCTACGAATCTTCCCTGACTCACACAGACCTGTACACTTAAAAACACCCAAAGGCCAATGAATAGGTTTTGGGATGGCTCCAAAGAGGCTTTGTCTTTTGAATTAGTTAGCAGGCTGGGATCTGCAGAGCAGGGACCCTGCTGGATTGTTAGTCTCTGTGGGAAGACTGTCCTGATTTTGGTGACCGAACTCACTGCTGCAACATCCCTGCCACTAAGTCCCCAAAGGGAACAAATGGGGCAGAAAAGTCACTATTAAGCTGAAGAAGAGTTCAAAGAAGAGTTGGCCGAGGACCAACCCAAGCTGGCAAAGCCTCCAGATTCACTCCAGCCCTTCTGACTTCCCTCAACCCAACAGACTGAGATGACTGAGGGACTTTGGAGGGAGCCCCGGTCCCACAGAGTGGGCACACGCCATCCCACCTTGGATGGTCGAGCATGACAGGCTGGGCAGCATCAGGCTCCTGCCCAACCCAGTGCCTCCGAGTGCTTTCTCTGTCTCTCTTCCAAATGTTACACAATGGGCTTATACAGAATCAGTGGGACCCTTTCCAAACCATTTAACTAATGCTGAAACTTAATACTCGACACCAGCCAGTCACTGAGAGCAAGAAGAAGCTGTTACAACATGGAGGAGGTGTAGGAATTCTAACTTCACTAACCTGAATGGGAATCTGCCCTCTTACACTGGCAAGGTAGTGCTCGGCTTCCCCCTCCCTACCACCTGTCACTACCTTAGATTGATATCTCTTGATGGGTTTTCTGGGGAGACAGGGAGTTGTAGCTGCTTGCATGGGAGCATGGTGGGCACCCCACTGTTTCCCCCTCTATATGACTTCAGTCCCCAGAGAGCCAGCATGAGTCCTGCTGCTGGCATGCCATAGAACAGCAGCTGCCTCAGAGCCTTATTCTCACCCTTGGCTGGGGGGAAAAAAAATAATAAAAAAATCTTGGCAGCACGGAGCAAGGGTTCGAGAGCAGAAAGGTCACACCAGGTCATGTCCTGGATCTGGCTGGTCCCTTGGGTATGCCACTGGGCTCCTGTCTCACAGTGGTTCTCTGCCCAAAGCATCCAGCAGAATTTGGGGAAGATGCTTTGAAAATCCTGGGCTGAGACCACAGGCTTGGTGGAGGTCTAGCATATGAGCCTCTGCAGATGCCTCCTTCAGCCTGATTGGTGACACTGAGCCACAGCACAGAAACCTGTTATGCTGCTTTCGGCTGGGAGAGTTTTCACTGGGAAAGGATTTCCCCAGGAAAATCTCATTTGGCAAAATTATCAATAGAAGAAAAACATGGAAAGAGGCAGACACTTCACCTGAACAAACCCAACCCAACTCGTGGTGTTTTGAAGGACTGCTGCAAGAAGAATTGTGCTGGAGAGACAGCTTGTCTCCATCATGCCATGTTGGGTGTCCCAGTCTGCCTTCTCATGGATTGGGTGTCTCAGTCTGCCCATGGAGAATGATGCCTGGGGAAAACTGACTCTTGTAATACAATCTGGAGCTGTCCTCTACCGAGTGGCCTGGCTAGCCAAAACCATGCTGCCTGGCATCTAAGGGGATGTGCTATACTTTTAGGTGTGACTGGCAAGCGTCACAACTCCTAACTCCTTCCACCCACCAAAGCACCATAGAGAAACTGCATTTCACTGATAACTAAACTCTAAGTGAAGCACTCCGGGCCCCTCCAGCAAACCACATCAAAATGTTTTCGTGTTTATTTTTCTGTAATCCATGTTTTTCAGATTTTTGTTACTGAGGAATAAAGAAACGATATCCTAACTCTCCAAATCTCAATTTAGTCCACATCCAAGAATTTCTGTGCAGGAGAGTGCCTAGGAAGTCCAGTCACTTTGTACCTACAGAGCAACCTTTTAGCAGCTTGGACACCCCTGAGGTGCACAAAGCCAGACAAGCCCCCAAGCCCCACTTTAAGTAATCATGACTTTCTAAGGAGAAAGAAATCACCCCAAACTTGCAGAATTTCAGGGAGGAGCAGAGTTCGAGCTTCAATGCAAAACTGCTCCCAAAAGCGGCTCCTGATGTTTCCTTCACACTAAAGCTTGTCTCAAAACTCAAAGACAAGCCTAGGGAAACAAAAAAAAAAAAGGGGGGGGGGAAGAGAAATAAAAAGTATCCTACTTACCACCAGCTCGGTGAACATGATATCCAGTTCCTCCACTGGTGGCATGGGCAGTGTGGGCTCCATGGTCTGCAGGGCGAAACTGCTGTCATTGCGCAGCCGGTAGGTGATCTCAGGGTGGTCACTGCTGCGAAAGCAGCAAAAGATGAAGGAGATCCCCCGACCGCTCCTCTTCCTCGGGGCCATAGCAAAAATCCTTTGTGTACCTCCCTCCTGGGTACTAGATCCTGACAGGAAGACAAGAGAGGAGGTTCAAGGAGCCGCCCAGTAGTGCTGTGCTCTAAGCCAAGGTCAACAGGGAGGGCTGAACTGTAGATGACTCAGGTTTATTAATAAAGCTATGAAGAGTCCTAGGAAAAAAAGGTCAGTATTTGGAGAGAGAGCGTCTGATTTCCCTGAGGCTAGCCACTTGGATTTATACACCCAAATAAATAGCTGTCATGCCCTGCAGAGAGTCAGCACCAAAGGCAGGTTGGGGGCAGACCCAGGGTCAGGCTCTGCACCAACCACTTGCAAGGCTAATGTTGCCCTCCCAAAATAGGGACCATGCAGAAAATTCAGGTTCTACCCACATTACTTTAACAGAGGACCTGACTTTTGAAATTGTATTCAGTTGCATAATTTTAGCATGCAGTGTAATCATTTGCTGAACCACAAATCATGGGAAACAGCTACTGGGTCTTCACAGGCTGTGCAACTGCTCTCAACCCAGTCTGGAAGGTCCCCTCCTTCCCGAAAAGCCCTAAATCTCATTTCACATTTAGCTTCTTGGATTTAGAAAAACACAGCCACTAGACGAATTTCAGCTGCTACAAAAGCTCTCTCAGTGCAGCTCCCCAAGCAGCCCATACCACAGCAAATCCATTAGCAGCCTGCTGGCATCTCTTCCATGTTAGGAGGGATTTTGGATCTGCTGGGGAATTTCTTTCCTAAAGGAGGGAAGAAAATAAAACAGCAACAAAAAAAAAAAACAAAAAAAAAAACACACACACACAAAAGAAAAAAACCACAAAAAAACCCCACACCAAAAACCAAAAGACACTCAGATCTCTGTTGCCTACAGCACAGAGGAAAACATCGCAAGTTTGACTTTTGAGGAGTACAGTGCAGAGGGAGATGCTAGTAGCTGTCCAGCGCTCCGTGTCTGGTGTGGAAGCTCTATCTTGACACACATGTTCTTAGCTGTGCAAAGTCTGGTTGCTTGGTTATTCCCAGTCCATGGGTATGGACATGCCCTGCCCAGAGCAGGACCTCCTCCTGCAGCTAGTCCAGAGCAAACAGACGCGTTCTTCCACAGGTCATTTTCCATCCCCTTTTCAACACCATGCCAATCTCATCCTTGAAACCTGCTGCTACATACAACATCTGACTTGGGCTTTCAAAGATGTACAAAAAGCTTTTATCAGAACAACACTTGCCCTTCAGAGACACACACTTCTGATGATGTTTTATTAGGAATTTGAATGACAGGCCAAAAGGCAAGATTTTATCTTGAGTTTTAAAGCAGGCAGTCACGTAGTAACCAAGGCAACATCGTTTTGAGCTGCTTCCAGCTCTGGAGCTATTGAGGTTCCTAATTTTCATCTAGAAACAATTAAAAAAACTAAACCACCCTATAGTGTAGACTGAGTGAGTTATAAGTTATTAGCAACCAAGGATGAAAAGAATTAGAGAAAAAATATGTTAGCTACCAGGCAAGTAGCATTAAACCTTCAGAAATCCAATAAATATTCATTGAAGTGATGGATCAAAATCAAAACACAGCTCCCTGGCAGGTCATTGGGAGCTGCAGACAGATTGCATTGTTAGAACAAAGTCCAGCTATACCGTCTTCTCCTGTGCAAATCCTACAAAAATCAGATATTCAAAGAGAAAAAACAACAGCCCCTGGCAACCTCTAAGCTTACATTAAGGTCAGCAGAAAGGAACAGCTCCACAAAGCATTACATGTTCAGTGTCCTACTCTCACATCCCATTTATACTTCTGAGTGCTAATTAGATCACAACCTGACTTAAATCTGTTGATCTAATGGTGCCTTCTGGCTTTACTATTGAGAGGGCCAGAATACATTAAGTTTAATTGCCCCAGTACATGCAGAGCCAGGGAAGGGTCATTGAGGGAACTTCTAGACAAACCCCAAATCCCAAGGAAGGACTGATAGGGTTGGATCATTCCCAAACAACTTCACTTTCACAGAAAGAAGTGTGAAAATGTGTGGATGATTGGTTCAGCCTGAAAGGCCAGGGAGAGGAAGAAAAGAAGGAGCTTAGCCCCCACGTGCTATAAGGACTGATCATGCTCCCCATGCAGGACAGAAGCACCAGGCTCAACACAACACCACACCACCACCACCAAGCCTACATTGCCCTGAGAGAGCTTAAATGAAATCAGTCATTAGGAGAAATTTGGATCCCAGTGTTCCTTTCACTTTTGCCTTTGCTTCAAGGAAAGGAGAGCGGCATATTCAACCGCCTCCCTGGCAAGCTAAATTAACCCATGTGGAACAATGTGCTGCCAAAGCTTGTCTGTGATTGATGTCCCAGCATCAGTATAGCAGCATTGCAGTCTGCAGCCTAAAAATACCCAGCAAGGGTACAAATACATGTTAAGGAGTGGGCATGCTCCCCTTCACACCTGCCTCCAAACCCACCCAAAAGCTAGGAGGTAAGTCCTCAAATGTGAATATTAGCTCATGGTTTTTCTGGCTCCTCTCCCAACCCCTCCCAAAACCTGAGCACTGCACAAGGGGAAAATATTTTTGTGCAAGTGCAGTAAGCTGCTGTCATGCACAGGCTGGGAATGTTTGTGTTTGGTGGAAATCCACAAGTAATAGCAGGAGGGGGAAAAAAGCCAAACCACTCATCTAAAAGGCTTTAAACTGCTTGATGAATGCCTTTTACCCCTCCAACCACCCCTGAAACAGCAGAAGATGACAGTGACAGGACCCTTCCCACAATCCCTTAGGAAAAATCAGCTGGCAGGAGAAGTCTGACTCATCATTAAATCATAAGAGCCAAATTCTCAGCACAAGCAAATCTCAAAAACTTGGGTTTCATGGATTTATAAATACATCTGTCAAATCCTGAACTACCCCAGATCCTCCTTCCCCTTCCCACAAATCCTATTATACTCCATGAACCTTATGAAGAGGGTTTTGCATCTCCAAATCTTGCTCAGGCTGCCTGGTACCCAAAGGATGCCATGCAGGAGCTGCCAGCAGTTGCAGGCTCTCAGCTCACTTCTGGAAAGTCCCATCTGCCAGCACCAACAAAACCCCAATGTTTGCCTAAAATTGTGTTGCCTTCGCTTTGTATTCTTTCCTTTTATTGTGGCATTCATCACAAACTGAAGCATACATCTGTGCCTGATGTCTTGCAAGAAAACATTTTGCTCTGCTCAAGGGCAGACAAAATTCAGAGACTCAATGGTGAAATTTAGGGTGCAGCAAGAAAAATCAAGCCATATGATTCATAGTCAGTAAACACTTTTATGTTTACCAGTGAGGAAAATGTAGAATCATAGAATCCTCCAGGCCGGAAGGGACCTCCAAAGGTCATCTAGTCCTACCTCCCAGCAGTCGCAGGGACACCCCCAACTAGATCAGGTTGTCCAGGGCTTCATCAAGCCTCGCCTTGAATATCTCCAAGGCAGGGGCCTCAACCACCTCCCTGGGCAACCTGTTCCAGTGCTCAACCATCCTTAGTGTAAAGAATTTTTTTCTAATATTCAACTTAAATCCACCCTTCTCCAATTTAAGTCCATTACCCCTTGTCCTATCACAGCAGGCCTTTGTGAACAGACCCTCCCCAGCCTTCCTGTAGGCCCCCTTTAGGTACTGAAAGGCTGCGATTAGGTCTCCCCGGAGCCTCCTCTTCTCTTGGCTGAACAGCCCCAGTTCCCTCAGCCTATCTTTGTAGCAGAGGTGCTCCAGCCCTTTGATCATCTTCGTGGCCCTCCTCTGGACCCGCTCCATCAGGTCCCTAATCCTTCCTATATTGAGGGCTCCAGACCTGCACACAGTACTCCAGGTGGGACCTCACCAGAGCAAAGTGGCAGAATCACCTCTCTGGAGGTAGGTGTAGTTTCACAAATTTTTAACACACCAGAAAAAGTCTTCCTTTTTCTATCTAAATGGATATATTTTTTAATATTTTTTTTTTTTTTGGTTTGCATCTGCATGGAGCTCTCCTATATAGAGGTACTGATGATGCTACCCAGAAAAAAGAGGAACCACCTTCATCGCACTGCTAGAGTATCACAGTTCAGCTTGAAAGTTGCCTCTCCAGAGCACAAGCAAGGTCCTCACTAAGGGAAGCACACATGTTGTTGGATCTGCAATCCAGCTTTTTTGGGGGGAAGAGCGTGGCGTATAGCAGGGTGAGACAAGATCTATCTTAACTGTTCTCCAACTGAAATCAATCCTTGGAGCAATGCTGCTTGGTTTGGCAAGCCAGCAAAAATCCAGAGAATGGGATGATTGCCACAGTGTTGCAGGGCCATGTCTCAGAGCATAGGAGGAGCTGCCCTGGGGATTCCCACTCAGAACTTTACACCCCTGCAGAGACCAGCATAGCTCAGTGCACAGATGAATCCAATCAGGGAAGATGCTGCTGAAGCAAAACTGTTTAGTTTTTGAATATTAAAGAAGAAACCTTGGTGGAGTTTCCCAGTTAGCTAGATGGCAAGTGGCGTAGTAACAGCAAAGGAAGTCACAAATTCTCTACTACAAGGAGAATGGTTAAGTAAACTTAACCAGTGACGGGCTGAGCGCCAGTGCCAGATTGTCTAAATCACTACAGACTGCTTCTTATGGGAGCTCCAGCAGATCAGCTCAGGCAGGTGCCATTTATTTATGGAATAAAGACAACAAGCATGGAATGAGAGAAGAGACTCAGTTGGGAACCTATACAAATAGACATATTCTTAATACTCACTAGGGTGCTAAGTGACCCAATTCTACACACACACATGCTTTTTTTCTCAGTAGCCAGATGGATTTATGGTCTTTCTGCAGAAACAAACCAAAAAGCAGGGTGAGTTGGTGGTGGGAGGAAAAAAGAGTTTTCAAGTCACACACTGCTCTCTTAAATGCCCTCAACGATTTGCATCCTGAAAACCACACACAATTTTTGTTGGAGGTGGGTTAAGCCTTCCCAGGAAGTTAGAGGGAGGTAGAGGTGTTGCAGGGGTTCTCCAGGAAGGATGTCTTCTTTCAGGGTGGCAGCTGCCAGTGCTGCATTGTGGAGGGGCTCAAACAGAAATAGCCCTTTCAGAACAGAATGCACAAGGAGGAATTAGCACCAACCTGGATCACTTCTGGAAGCCCAAAACCTTGCCCAGAAGACCCTCACAAAAGTTGTTCTTTGCCATTTGAATCTGGTCTGTGAGGGAGCCTTTGCAGGTGTCTGGTCCTGCAGTGCTGTAGATGTCTGGAGCTGGGCAATGCAAAGCCTTAGCCAGGCAGCCCTCGAGAACAAAAACATTCGAGAGGGATGCAAGATCCTCTGGGTAGTGCAGGGGGCTGCTACAGCGCTGTGGAGTATCCTCCTCCATCTCAGCTCTGCCCTCATCAACCAGCACAGCACAAAACAACACCCAGCCCTATTCCATTTCCATCACTGGTTTTTGCCCCACCTGGGAGAAATAATTCATGCAAAGCACAAAACACCTCCAGGAGGCTGATAGTACTGAGCTGTGAAGCCCAACCCATCATATCACAAGTTACAGCCACAAAGAACAGCTTCAGTGATCAGAAACCTGGAATCACCTCCTAGCTGAGCCACTGGAAGGAGACATCCCCTCTCAATATTTTTTCTTCTCTATCCTAAAGGACATGTAATTAAATAACTTGATTTCCAAAAATCACTCCCAGCCCTGACTACTCCCTTTGATAATGCAAAGCTTCTGTCAATAAATACTCAACAGCCTGGCAAACAAGGAGAGATGAGCTGTATTTCCCATTGGAGGAGGATATTTGTTTGCCAATTAGCCTTTCTCTGGAGAACAATAATTCAAGAAAAGCTTTACTTTAATTCCCCTTTTTCCTCTCCCCTCTTCTGTGTGACACCCCCTCTGCCCCCTGCCCCAGCCTCAAGCCCTGCTCCTTAAGTGAATATTTGGGCTCTGACTTTGATTTATTATATGCAAAGCCTCACTCCTGAGCTTCCCTATTTCAGTAATTATCTCTGAGGTGAGATGTGCTCCCTGAGTGTAAAACCAAGGGGGCGACAAGGCAAATTTTTCCTCTCTTAAAGCCTCTCCATTAATTTGGCTACATGAACTGGAGTTTTCAAGTTCCTCTGCAGCAGATGCTTCCAGTTCATCAGCACAGCAACATCTGCCATGAGGCCACCACCACAGCAAGGCAATGAGGAGTTGACAGG
This sequence comes from Pedionomus torquatus, assembly GCA_013398155.1. Classification (NCBI taxonomy): domain Eukaryota; kingdom Metazoa; phylum Chordata; class Aves; order Charadriiformes; family Pedionomidae; genus Pedionomus; species Pedionomus torquatus. Next base: position 59,673 of record VZRU01018791.1, on the reverse strand, counting down.
ATAGTTTTGGGTTGTGCTTGGAGATTTTTAAGATTAGCTCCACCTTAAACGTAGATAATGGAACCACAAGTGTTAAAGCAGCTTGCAGCATGTAGCAAGCTGGCTTTTTTCACTTTCAAAATGGAAACTAAGTGGAGACTGCTGCAAATAGGAGTCCTTCCTAACAGGGACCCTGATGGGTAGGTACCATTAAACTTCAAGATATCATTAAACTTGTAGTCTAGGCAGTGCCCACAGGAATCAAAACATATTTATCAGATCTCTCAGTTGTCCTACCCATATGGAATACTGATTTCCCTTTAAAGATTTTTAAACCCTGATGCTAATCCAGAGTGGTTTTTTCCCCCTAAAGTACAAACCTGGGGTTGACAATTTCTTGATAAATTGACGATGGCAGAAGTAGCCCACTGGACAATTTCCTTCCAGTACGACACTAATACCTCCCCGTGCTTCAGCAGATGAACACTGAAAGACAATATGTGAGCTCTCATCAGGCACAGTGTAATCCCAATAGCTTCAGTGCAACACCTGCTCCCACCTGGCCTAGGAGAAAGCAACAATTTTTATCACATTACACTAAAAGACTGTTTTCATTTAAATATCATAGAGAAAAGCAAGCAAGCGCAGCAGGAGAGACTAATTGGAAGGCTTGATTATACCTTTTTATGTAGATGCAACACTATGTCGCTTACAGCAGAGGCTCTGATCAGGACAGAGCTGCAGAAGAGCAAGACTTGGCTTTCACAGAAGAGTTACTCAAACCCATTGCCTGCAAGTTGGAGGACTTGCCTTAAAAAAGGTATGCCATTTTAAATGCCTAGGTATCCTGCCTCTCACCAGTAGGGAGGAAGGAAATGCTCACCGAAGCTGGCCAACCCATCACTGCTAGAGACAGACAGACCAAATGAAAGTTCCTCTAGCCTGGCAGAAGCATCCAGAGGGGAACATCCATCTGGTGCAGATCCCAAGAGAATGCAATAAAAGAAATTCAATAGAGGTTATTTTACTGCTTAATCCAGGAAAGTATCAGGATCAGTAGCATTGATATGAACCAAACTTAAACACACTGAGTACATGCACAAGATTATTTGGCTTTTGTGCACACTGATTAAACCAAATTTGTTTTTTACCAGACACCTTGAAATCCAAACAGGGCACCCATAGCATCACTACTGCTTCAGGCATCCTGCCTGCCTCCATCTCTAGATGCTGCTTAAAAAATGAGCATCTGCATCCCACTGGAGTAAACACTGATATACACACTCCAGTTCATGTTCTGTTGGAGTAAACACTCCAACAAGAAACACTCCCCTTGAAGCTGTAATACTGCAGTGACAGCGACCACCTCCCTGGCAGGGCTTTGCTCAGAAGTAGATTTTTCTTTGCAGGTTTTCACACTGTACCCACCACAAACTGCAATACAAGCTTCCCATCCCTGTCGATATTTATTCAATGATCGCCTTTTTCATTTAAAAAAAAATAAAAATAAAAATAAACAACCACCCCAGCCTTGCAATTGCAAAGAACTGCTTGAAAAAAGTGACTCAAGGGGATCCTGACAGGCTTAGACACATTGAGGGAAAATAACTATGTTTGAAAATTTTAATTTAATCTCATCTGCTGCAGGAGGGTAGTCTGGGTGCTCCTACATTTGGGACCAGCCACACATCAGATGCACGCACAAGCACAGACATACATTCCCAGCAGACACCACAGGTATAACACAGGCTCAGTAAGCCACAATGTCACCCACTTCTGTTGGGGTACAGCATTGTGCTCTGCCCTCTTCCATCCACCAGCTCCCTTCCATGCACCCACTGTGATGCTCCATGTTCACGCTCACTTCCCTCGCCTTCCTGAGTCTTCAAACCAGTCCATGATGCTTCTGGCTCTTTCCAAGCTCACAACTCCTTGCAGATGACTTGTGGTTGGAGTCCACCATTTTAGTGGGAAAAGTGAAAGCACTTCTTCCCATAGACACCAGTCTGGTTTACTCAATATGAAGCAGTGGAGAACTTCACTTCTTTGAGAGTTCCTGAGTCCTGGTGGTGGCAGGATCTTGAAGTGGGGCCCAGCAGGCCTAAGCAAGCTCAAAGTGAAACCAAAGCTCAGTGAGCTGAGCTTTATTCCCCGATTTGTACTTCCTCATGCCCATGCTACAAGGGTCACAAGCCAGCCAAGCAAATACTTCCAGTGGAACAAATCACATTCAGTGAGCTTCTGAAGCAGCTAAGCAAAACCCTAACAACAAAAAAGACAAGCCAGTGGGGATGGTTCTTTCTGGCTCAGGGGCTGCAATCACATCAGAATATCTGTTCAGACACTCAAAGGTATGATTGCCATAAGCTTTGCCATGAGATAGAGGTCACCACGAGAAGAGGCTGGATATGGCTGTTTTCTGCTTAGCTCTTAGCACAAGGCATATCCACCTGAAACCCTACCTACAACAGAGCAGGACCATCCAGAAACTCGAACATCCAGAGCCTCCATCCTAAAGCACTCCTTAAAACAGAAAGCCTGCAAGTTCGCTGCATAGCCACTGCCCTAAACTTTAAAAAACATTTTACTTCATGTATAAACTCAGCAGCTCATTGCTCCAAATTAAAACTGCAGTTAGGATGCCTTAAACACATGCTAATGAAATACTTCCAAGAGAGACTGACCTTAAGATGTGACTGTCTACAGAGGAAGGAAATTAAATAGCTTTTGGCTAACAAATCTTCACCGCATTTTCCATCACAAGACCTGTGACCTTGTAGCAAAAGTTTGAAGAAGCTGCACATTGGATTTTGGTACCTGAAAAATCCAGGTTCACTGCAGAGATGCCAAAGGAAGAACAAACACCTGGAATAACTCCCTCTAGAGACAAATATCTTTCAAAACCTCGGTAATGCAAGAAGGCAAAAAAAGCATTTTCCAGGTAATCACTAGCATTTTTTGCCCAGCTGAGTGCTTCATAAGGGGAGCAACCCACGAATCAATAGGAGCACTCGAAGCACACTAGTGCTTTATAAATTCACTTCCAGTAGATTTACCAATACATCATATGAAGAAGGAATGCATGCTATGCAAATCCAGCCCCAGACTGCTTCCAGCCTAATCTAGCTTTAGAATCAAGTGCTTATTACCATGGTGTCTACTTAGGTAATGGGTAATAGACAGGTTAGTTTGGGCTCCCAGTACTCCAGCTATGTTCTTACTAAGGCACTAAATGGAAGGGGGGAAAAAAAGGAAAAAAAAAAAAAAAGCAGCAAAAGAAAAAAACCTAACACTACATGCAAAAAATACAAGATCTGGCAGAAAGCAGACAACAAACAACAGGCATGGAAAAATGCCTTGACACCTACCAGTTAAGCCCAGGCAGATACACTAACATTTGGCAGCTCACAAAGAACACAATAAACATTGAGTCCTGCCTGCACCTCATCATATCCCTGTAGGGAAGTAAGTGGCTAGTCTTTCATTTCACAGAATCACAGAATGGTTTGGGTTGGAAGGGACCTTAAAGATCATCCACAGTTCCAACCCCAGGCCATGGGCAGGGACACCTCCCACCAGACCAGGTTACTCCAAGCCCCATCCAGCCTGGCCTTGAACACTTCCTTATGTCTCCCTTCCCCTCTGAGACATAAGGTGATGCAAGGATCTCACATACCCACAAAGGACCCATCTACCACCAGTTAGCTCCCAGCAGCACCAAGCACAGCTGGTTGCACCGTAAAATCCAGAGTACCTTATGGATGCTCTGTGTACCCATGCCAGGACCTTAAGGGCCTGGGTAACACATGCCAACCAGGAGCTGTTTGCTGGCTTGGGAGGAAGGGGCTCCCTTACTGCATTAGGGTCTCAAGCAGAACATAGGGACCATCATTCTTGGAGGTCACCAGCTCCCTGCTTGCTGGCACCAGCCACACACCAGGGTTCACACCACAACCAAGGTAATTGCTGCCCTTACCTGCACCAGACAAGGTGATTCATTTCACTTCTAAGTTTGTCAAATAGTCAGCCTGTGCAAGCTATATGCCACTCCTGGTACCTCCAGATGCTAACCTTTCACCTTCACCATGCAGCTACAACTAAGCCACTATGCACCAGAAATAACCCTAAGGCAAGGACACAAGGACCCACCACTCAGGCTTTATAGGTCCTCCTGTCTGTCTGTTGTTCATCTACTACACTAAGCTTTCCAGTGGTGGAAGATACTGTTGTCCAGCTCCAACCTTAAGGATGCTGTATCCCAGCAGCTTGTCCTCCCCTGTGTCCACAGTGCCAAATGGTATACAAACCTGCAACCAGCTCCAGCAAAGGATGAAGACATGCAAATATTGCTACCTGTTGGGGCCCTGGCTGTGCTTAACGATTACAATACTGTGCTAAATGATTAGCACAAGGACAAGATAGGGAGGAACCTGGCATGAAGAAATAGAGTAGAGATAAAGAGGAATTTGGCATAAAGAAATAGAAAAAGGAGAACCAATCAGAAAAGTGCTTCGGGCTATCTGAAGAATATATAATCCCCTTTGACTTTACAATAAACAGACTGAACCTACATCATATTGATGTGTGCGAGTCCTTTCCCGACTTGCTACTAATAATCGACCCCGGCAGCTACCAACCTGTGAAGACCCTAAAAATCCTGCTACGCTACAGAAACTGCACTTGGTGGGGTAAGCAGTGCTAGGAATACCAATACTAACATAGAAATTTTCCTCTGTGAACCTAAGCAACATAAGCCACATGTATTAAGGCTGTAGGATGAACTTACATTTATTAGACATCAGAGAATTCACATAGGCGAACATGTCTGTGCAGAGTCCTGCAGTGTTGGCTCTCTCCTATCTTGTAACATGGTAAATCTAACTAAAACACTCTTTCTGGCTTGGATGATCATAGCATTTATGTGTATTCCTTGACATCTATTACTATTGCATACCCTCCCTTAATAATAAACCTCCACAACACCCTTCTAAATTGATGTCTCTTTTGGCTAGATGGCTAGAACAGCTTTAAAGCTTCCTTTTATTAAGAAACTAAGATAAAATCATAGGTTAACTTCCCATGATGTGCATTATTATCAAGGAAAGAGAGGTGGCTGATAGTTTGCCTCTCAGGGACATGTGCTCTATGCTTCATCATTTACTGAATGAATATTCAAATGCTTTGAAAGGAGAAGAAAAACAAGCCAAAAGAAACTGGAGATCGCAGCTCACACTGTTTTCATAAGTCTAAAGGCCAAGCTAGATTTATCAGTGGCTGCACCACTGCCCAGCTGCGCAAGCAGCTGGCCAGGCTCTCCCTCTGGCTCTGCACCTCCCCAGGTCATGGCAGTGCTTGGAGCTGCTCTGGTGGATGTCTTTCCTTGCTCCTGTGGCAGGAACAGCAGCATGGATGGATAAACATGAATAAGAGACCCTCTTTCCCACGCAGCCCAGCCAACTATGCAGAGGGAAGAAACCCTATGTGAGACTCCTGCCTGAGGCCATGGATGGAGATTCTAATCAGGGAGTCCTTTCCAGCACAAAAGGACTGTCCATGGGGACTAAATACCCCAGCAAAGTCATATTCATTTGTGAGCCAAAAAAAGAAAGAGTTTAGATTCCCGTATTTACAGCTACCACCACCTCTGGAACTCTGTCTGCAACAGTCTATGGCACAGGGTCATTCCCCTGTGAATGACTGTGACAGTGAAAAAGTCCTTCATCCCACCATAACATGGGGACTCATGGATAGTTCACACACATTTCCAAGGGCAAAAAAATATTTCAAAGTCTCAGAAGCTGCACATATGCAAAACGTGTGGTTTGCTTATAATAAACCAGGATGGCAACCCACTTGAGATGTAATAATAGTGTAATGAATAAGTATATTTAGATTTATAACCCCACAGCAGCTTTATTTATAGGGATGCCAATCACTTTTACACTGGTCTCAAACTGGCTGGCAGAATGCCTTAGTCTATATTCAGAAACCCATCTGTACAAAATCTAAGCCATGACACCTCTGCATGTATTTTGCCAAACAATACGCCTAATGCCAGCCACTTTGATTTTAAACATATAGATGGGCCCTGAGGGACTCACCAAGCCTGCCACACAGGCAAAAATGGATGAATTTTGCTATCACCTACTATAAACTCGTTGGGGAAAGGTCCAGATGATGGAAAACCAGTCACAGCCTGGGCTGTCTGGATGCTAATGCTAATATAAAGCCAGCTAAAGAGCAAGCCAGAATCCACCTGGCTACAGATGAACCTCTTTCAAAACCTTTCATCACTCAAATGGGGGAGCTATAAGCAAGTTAAAAAGACCAGCTGAAGCTCTGCAGCACCTTTAAAAGGCAAGGGGATTAAGAGCTAGGGCTCTTGCGTGTAGTTTTTTTTCAATCCAACACTAAAGACCAAAAGCTGGGATAGAGGATAGAGGATACAGGAGAAATTAATTGAAAGTCATCACTTTGCTCTCAAAGCAGACAAGGATTTCTAGTGAGACTTATCCTCTCTCCCACCACTGCCTCACAGCTTTGTTGAAACCTGTAGATCTCAAGGGAAGAGATTGCTGCTGATTTCCACAGGGCCAGCATTGCAGCATCCCAAACTATCTTGTGTTCTCAGAATGGGTCCGGAGGCTGTTGTTACCCCTGCAGCCCAAGTGAGAACCACCTGGAGAACGACAAGTCATGTCTAGTACACAGGACACAAAGAAAAAACTGCTCTTCATCTTACTGAGGCTTCTGGGGTCTGAGTGTCTCAGAAATGGGGTAAAACAGGGATAGCTCCATGTCAAATACAGACCACAGGTAAATGCATGAAACTTACAGTATTTTGGGAAATGCTAAGGTCTGGAATACTATTTTGAATAGCTCCAGGAAGAAACCCATTATTAATCTTCCATGCTTACTCAGCAAATGATTTGAATTAACTGAAAGAGGCTTGCACACACATAGGACAGCATTATTTGGTATATTTTGCCTTTGCTCCTTAGATCATTTACAAGAAAACAGCTGCCAGCAAAAAAAATTGCCTTCCAGCTTGATGCACGTGGTCAACTGACCCTGCCCTGGGGACAAGATAACCTCTCAAGACCCCCTCCAGTTCAATTTTAATACCATTTTACACCACAAACCTCTGATTCATCCCTAGAAATAAGTATGTCTAAAATAATAATTTATAGAAAGAAAAACAGAAACCAAACAGCAGTTCCCTCTCTAAAGGACAAAGCAAAGGAAAGCAACCAGACACAGAGCTACCACATCTTCGACCCAAATGTTTTCCAAAGCTTCTAGCTGAAGCTTTCACAGCTAGGCTGCAATTCCATCAAAGTCTTCAGCAATGGCTATAGCCCTTGACACTATTTGAGTGCAGTATTATGGTGCAGTGCAGCATACGCTGAGGAAGTGGCAGGCAATGACTTTTCCAACACACCTGGCAAAACACCCCCAAGATCCTTGTGCAGAAAGCACAGCATTTTGAAGAAAAACTGATTTTATTTCTCAGCAGGGCACCCTCCAATGTGACACAGCTCAACTGCTACATGGGCTTTCAGGAAGAGAGTCAGTGAAGGCACACGGCCGGATGTTCTCACCTTCACTGCAAGCTTTTGAGTTTATTCCAAACACCTTAGCAGCTCTAATCCTTTGGAATTATGGAAAATAATGAAATAATATAAAAATTGTTTTAAAAAAAATACTTACGGAAAGTAAAGAGAGAAAAACATACATTTTCTACACTTAGGCAAGAAATGCTGCAGTTCTGTCCAAACACTAACAAGTGCGGACATTTACAGTTATTATACAGCCAAAACTGAGATGCTGGTCTGAGTAGCTAACCATAAATGCAGCAGCCAAACAGCAAACAGTGAGATCTCAGCAGTGCTCAGCTGCAAGAACTGACTCCCCTGGGGACTGGAGGGCTGGCACATGGAAGGTCCCTGTTCCCAGCCTCCTCACCCCACTGCTGACACAACAGCTTCCATCCACACCAACTGCCTCCTCAGAAACAGCAGCACCTGTAAACCAGAGTCTCAGAAATCCTTCAAAGTCCAAAGCTGGTCTTCACCTCTTTCAAATTGCTTCTGGACACAATCAAACCCAGAGCAGGCTCCTTTCCTAAGCTGTCCTCCCATCAATGGTACCTAGGCTTTTGAGTAGACCTTTTGCAGANAAAAGAAAAAAAAAAAAGAAAAGAAAAAAGACTTGCTTGAGGATGATAAAGTCTAGACACTACAATATATTTTCCAGCTGATCCAGCAAATGTAAAAAGCCCTCCCTTGATCTCGCACTGCCACGATCAAAGCCATTATCCCATTTGGAGCCCTTCTGAAACTTTAACTTCCAAATGTGCAAGTTATTTCTAAAATCTAAATCAGTCCAAGGCTCTTCTTCTGAGTTTTATGAGGAAAATGGGGTGTGCTGCTTCCAAAACTTCTCCCCTGCCAAGTCTGGAAGTGGCTGGTGGGCACATGGCAGAAGGCAAGAGTAGGGAAGCAGCTCTAGTCCTTGGGTCACCATGCCTAGGCTGGCACCTCAGTGACACCCAGTGGACACAGTCTGATTGCGTGGGAGGACAGTCTATTCCCTGAGGGTGGTTATAGCAAGGGGCAATACTCCCTATCCTTAACCAAGAAGATTTTTTTTTTAAAAAAAGAAAACCTTATTTGCATTTCCATCCATAGGATCTGCACCTGCCTCTGGCATCTACAGTCATAGGGTTGTGTTATTCTGGGGCTCAGGAAGAGGAAACAGCTTCAAGTACCTTCATTTTCTACAGAAATTAAATACAACTATTAAACTAAATTCCTCTACCAGGCAGCAGGATGGCCAAGCTCACAAAGAACAGCCAGTTCTGTGGCAAGAGACGACCAGGAAAAAAAAATCACCCTTTGGTTTCCCAGGGGAATATTTCAGGTGGCTAAAAGGGAGAAAGAAACACACAGCCCTGCAAAAACATATGAAAGCCAAAGGGGCAAAATCATATTGTCTCTTTTTCCTTCTAGCATTTGCTATTATTTCTCCTTCTACTGTACTTTCATCCTCCACAATTCTCAGTAGCTCTGCTCCTCCTCCCCACCTCTCCCTCTTCTGAACCAAGCAGATCTGTGTAAAGCTGAGTGAATCAAGCAGGCACGTGCTACAAGGACGGGGATTAGAGACCTGATACCCCCTCTAGTATCCTTCACTGTGGCTGGAGGGGCCATGCTCCTCAGGAACAATGGTCGCACTGCACATCACACATCTCCAGTGCTTTGTGAGCTGTTGTCTGAACCTCCACCAGCTTTCCAGCTGGGTGAATGTCAAGAAAAGAATCAGGTCGACAGCCTTACTTCAGAATATTTCCATCAAATCAGACTTTTCCCACCCCCACACAGTGGAGAAGAAAGAGTGACGACCACTGGCAACATGGTGCTGGCTGTGACAACTGCCACATCGATCCCAGATGACACAGGATTTGCCAACGTCTCCTCAAAGTGTTGGTTGTGAGCCGGGTGAGGTGGACAGTACACAGGAAGCGCACTCAGCTTCATCTCTACTGTGGCACCGAGTCCAACATGTGCCCCAACACACTGGTTCATCTTTCCTCAACAAATGCAGAGAGCAGAGGAACTTTAACCTTAGCCTCCCTGCAAGCATGTTTCATTGGGTCTACTGAAGCCACCAAAGCCACACAGATCCTAATGGTCCCACCTTGCTCTCACCCTGGCCAGTTCCCTCTAATGAGCTTGCTCTGGGAAGGAGTGCAAATCCCAACTGCACATCTGTGATCCCAGAGACTGGCTGACACAAAGTTAATGATCTCAAAAATTTATGGTCCCCATCACATTGGAGAGCAGAGAAGCTAATGGCAATGGCTGCTTCTAGATTTAAAAGGATCTAAACCCATCATGGAAGTAGCATGAACCCTGAACCCTCAGCCCCAGAGTCTGTACATGCCTTTTTGCAGGACACAATACATGAGGTGGTGAGGGCAGCTGATGAGCCAGTATCCTGACACCCAACCCCTGCCACCCCAGCTCAGGAAGAAAGGGAAGCCAGAGGGAAAAAAGCAAATCATCCAGTCTCATCAGCACAACAGCCACCCTCAGCTGCTCTTGGTGATAAGTACTGAAAGGAAAATATAACATGACACTGAGGTGTCGAGTATGAACCAGAGGTGGGTTCAGCACTTCATCTGTCTCTGTCAGGCTTTCCAGCCATCCTATCCTCTATTGAGTGTTTTTGTTTATCTTTCTCACCTCCCATGTTACAGAGATGAGCAATGTGTGGATCAACAGTCTCCTGCCTTCCTAAACCAAATGTGTAAATACAGTCTGAAAAACACCCAATTTCCAATCCTGGAAAACTTATACTGATAACTTACATGCAGCAAAGCTGTGATTTTTATAAGGGATTCCACCAGGTTCAGGAGTCAAAGGTGTAACAGTACAAGCAAAAGCCCCTTATTTCTATAAAGTCTTTCTTTTTTGTTTTTCTCTCCCCTCCCGAAATGACATGAAGTAACACAGCGCTTGCCAGTTTAGTGGGGTATACGTAAAGGTTTGGCTGAAAGCAGCCTCATTTAACTGGCTGGGTCACTAAGCGCCAATCCAAACACACAGTCCTCTGATCCACTGAATGATGGGCTAGGAACCAAAGGCAACTCATAATTAAACCCATGGCAATCAGGTAAAATCCTTACAAACCCTCCAAGCAGAATCCACCAACACCATACACTTTTTTTTTTCTTTTTTTAAATTTACTTACCTAAGCAGCATGACCAATAACTTGGAGGAAATGAGATGCTTAACAATTAAGCGACATTTAGGCAGCACTCTGGAAGATAAACATACCCTCTGGAACACCTGCAACAAAAACAGAGGGTATAAACAGACAGAAACTAATTATTCTGACTAAATCTTTGAAGACCTGAAATACTGTACTGCAGCAAAACAAAGCCAGTGTGCAGGACTGCTCACTAATACAAGTCACACCCATTTTTAAAAGAATTCCCCAAAATAAACCAAAGTGTTTCTGTAGGGCTTTTTTTGTTTGTGTGTGCATATCTTAAGGTCTAGGCTGATAGGAAACCTCCACTATACCCTGGAGGGATCCCATCACTTTCAGCTAAAATTAGACTTCAAGGAAAGCAGGTAAATGCGGGTGTCTCCACCCATGCACTGGCGTGGCTCCTACCGCGTGCCTCAGGAGTGGGATGTTAGGGTTTTTCCTCCCCTCCCATCGAAACCAAAGGAAGAGGGTCTTTTTTTGATTAAAAGAAATGAAGGAAAAGAAATAAATAAGGTGTGCTCCAAGGGAGAAAAGAGGTCACAGCAGGTCTACCCTGCTCTGAGTGTGGAGGGAGCTCTGAGCAGGGACCAGGACACAGGGAGGTAAGAATGCAGCTGAGCCACAGGGATGGATTGGGATGTGATGGGATGCTTGACCCAACACTGTGAGAACAACCAGCAAAACCTACCAGCAGCTCACCCACTACTGTGAACACGGAGTAATGGATAGTGATCCACAAAACCAGCTCTGCTAGACTCCATCAGAGCAGACTGCACACGGAACAAGACAAGAGGATGTGTTAAGCAGACATTCCCCTGCTATCCTTGCTTTGGAAGAAACCCATTGTTTTCCTTCTGTCTTTCTCTCTGCCCTCCCCCTCCATATTAAATGCCAGGGGAGCTCAGGGGAACATTTCCTCAATCAGTCAGTTCACCCTCACAGCAGTAAGCGCCAAATCCTATTTCTATCCAGTAATACATTTTAATTACGTACATAAAATTTCTCTTTTAACATAAATCCTGAACAGATCCAGGCAGCCCCTGGGTGGTGGGTACAGAAAGACATGGTGCCAGGGAAGAACATGGGGACTGAGGTGGGGAAGAGGGATGAGAAACCATTCTGGCAACTATTTAAAATAACACCTTTATATGGCTGCTCCAGTTTGCTGTTGGCATGATGATGCTTTGACCTTGCATTTGTTGTCCCAGAGGACGGGCAGCAGTATGGCAAACAGCAAGCCAACATATAGCTCTGTCACCAGAATATGCATTCTTTTTATCCCAACACGCCAGTGAGAGCGTGGGGAAAATAGGGACAGAAAATGCATGACAGACACACGTGGAAATGTTTGGGTCAGGCTGTGATACGAATAACAGTATCTGGGTCTCACTGGCTGCTGCAAAACGTACTCTAAAAACTGCTAACATCATAAGGAGCTTTTCTAGCTGGCTTCTAGCAATTTTGGAATAATTCCCTGCGAACACTTGGTTTTGTCTAAATACAAGCACAGCCAGACTATCAAACAGCTGCCAGTGTGACAGGTAGGTAGCAACATCCTTCACCCAACCAGATCAGTCTCAAGTGGCATAGCTCACAGCCAGCTATGTTAAAAAAATAAAATAAAATATAAACAGATGCACAGACTTTTCTAACACATAGGAACAAAAGAGAGGACATCCCACTGAAACCCTGTGTGCAGCTCAGCTGCTCTCTGCAGTGATGAAGGAAATGAGAAGCAGAGACCAGGCACAGACCCACTTGCCATGGAGTCGTTTGGCTCTGGAAACACTTCTGGATTCCCCATTGCAAGCTCTGACCTCCATGAACTGCAAAACAGTCTTGGAGCCATTTTGGAGGAGAAGCAGGGGGGTCCTTGGGTACTCAGCTGGGCAGGTGGAACAGGATGGAAAGGCGGGCTCCAAGTGCTCACAGGAACAGCTGACCTCAGTTCATGCCCCATCAGCTCAGAGGTCCCCAAAATACCCACTGCGCCACAAGAATAAGACAGAAACTTGCAGCAGTAAGCAAGGTCCCCTCCCAGACCTCAGCAATAAGATGAGCCCACTTGCAACTTATGCTCCAGCCCTGCCAAACCATGGTGCTCAGACAAAGGAAGGGAAACAAGCTTAGGATTGGGGATCTTGGTGTTATTTTTGACTACTCTGTGTGCAGAAGGGCTCCTTTTTTTAAAACCTCTTTTTTCAAGTAGATCCCATGGCAGGCTTCTTCAACAAATATGCACCACATTCAGAAGCAGCTTACAAAAGCAGTGTTTGGAAAGGAAGGTGGTGCAGTGCAACAGGAATTTTTCAGTTCCTCTCAACGGGAAAGATCACACAGAGATCTACAAGGGAATCCTACCTGTAAACTAGATTTCCGCACCGTGGTCTCCTTTCAAAGGCCAAGGTTCCCTCCTCTCCTTTAATTTTTGGCTTCAGTTTCCCCATGCTCTTATAATATCAGGAATTTCTTGGCACAAAGGGCAAATTCCTCAAGCTCCATACACATATCTAGAGAAATTATTACACTCACACCCTTCATAACCTCTCTGACCAGGCACTATCAGCCGCCCACAGTGTGTTCAAGGAGGATCGAGATGTAACCCCGTCCTGGTTTGAGGTAAAACGAACCAATTTTCTCTTTTACAGTTTCACTTTCTTAGCTAGGCCTCTTCTAACTAAGTAAACTCTGAAATTAACAGCACATTGTTCAGAACTGTTCCATTTTGCAGAGAGGCCCTTGCTTATACTTATTGCTATAACAACCAAGGTCAGGTAATTTTTGTCATCTGCCCAGTTGGAGGGTTGGAAATGGAAAAGCATAAAGGGGTCCCACCTGCAAGGAGGGACAGACAGGACAGGTGACCCAAAACTGACCAACAGGGGTATTCCATCCCATCC
>VZRU01018791.1:30014-45960 GCA_013398155.1 Pedionomus torquatus | reverse complement strand
GGGGGGGACATCTGTCAATCAGATTTTGGTAAATTTGGCTGAAACCACGACAAACCCCAAGCTTCCCCAAAGAGCAGGACTTCACAGCGCGATTAAGGACAGAGATACTCGATGCAGTATCTAGAGCAAGTCAACCTCCCAGGCAGAGCAGCAAGCATAGATTTATTGATTCATGGAAATATACTTCATGGAAGTATAAATTACTCCATTCAGATCAACAAACAAGACAAAATAAGGGCTATCCTCAGCAGTGAGAGGCTGCAGTGCTTTAATTTCAGTCCTGTAGTTCAGGAAAAAACATTCTTTCAGAGTAGACCCTTCTAATGGAGCTTCATGGAGCTAGAGGTCAACAAAAAGGCCAGCACGGACTGTGTCTCACCTGGTCCCCACCTCTCTACCAAGCAATACGTAGACCTGATGGATGATTTTTGCAAGGAAGTAGGTAAAAATGCTGCTTGGGTTCTGCTTTTCACCCACAGAGGTTCCATCCACACCTCCTTGTTGGATTGTGTAGCACTGTGGCTGCTGGGCAGAGTGAGATGCAAGGTCTAGAGGCAAAGGTTGCTGCTTCTGATGGCATTCCACACACCATCCCTCCAAATAGCTATGCCTGCTGTGGGGGAGGGAGGCGGGGACCAGGTGAGACATGACAGAGATCCACTCTGACCTCCTCTGCATCATCCCCATCCAGCCCCATGAAGCTTATTAGAAGTGTCTGCTATGAAAGATTTTTCCTGGACTATGGGACTCTCAAGTATCTCAGCTTGTTAATCATACCTGCTTGTTTCAATACTAAGGGCTGAATGCACTTTCATCAAGCTTAATCTCCCTCTCGGGGCTAACAGTGATCCAGGTTGTCGAGGTGGGGACAAGGCCATTTTCTGCATTTGTTCCAGTGGTTAAAGGCAGCTCAAAAATAACTAAACATTCAGATGTACCTGTGCCTTGCTTTGGATAGCATGCATCCAGCTTCTACATGTGGGCTGTTTGCTGGATCACAAGCACTTCTCCTGTTATTATGCATGTGTGGCATTTTCCTGCACCCTCATCAGTCAAACCAGCCTGGGGAAACACTGATGGCAGGGCCAGAGAGCTGCACTTCCACAGCAGGCTCAGCAGCAGCCCTGCTCCCAAACTGCCTTTGACAGGAACAGTTGCAGCCAATTGTAGATCAAACTGCTTTCCAAGGCTCCAAATCACCTCCTGGGATTGCTTTGCAGCATCCACATCTTCAAATCATCTAGTTTTTAAAATTGCCACCAATTGGAGACCTACTGTAAAGAAACATCAGTGAAGAAGCTTTGGATGCCTCCAGGATGGTACATGTAGAGGTCTTCTAGGAATGCCTCTGCCTCATGCAAACTCTCTTGCTGGTAACATGAAAACTACAATTATCTCTGCAGATTAATAGCGGGTACCACATCTCTGGCAGCGATCTGAGGCACGCACTCCAAACTGTTATGAGTTCAAGGCAGCAGGCACACAGAGCAGTGTTTGCAGTCTCCATCGGTTCCAGTCACCCATGCTCTGCCATGCCACCTCACCCATTCCCCAACACATCCCATCCCCACAGCACCGATTAGCATTTTGATAAACAAATATATCTCATCACATCTAATCACTTAACTCGCCATGAGGGGTTGCCATTCCCACATGCATTGGCTTTGCAGAATAAAAACCTAATGGGTTTTGCATTCCTGCTGTGACACCCTGCTTGTCTTCCTCCCAGCCCCAGGGCATGGCTCCAGGCTCTGCAGCATCCTTCGGTTTTGAGGTCTGGGAACTGCCACCCTGCTTTCACCTTGCTAACTGAGGAGAAAATGGCTCCTTCACATGGTGAGAATTAAAAATATCAATTTGCATCACTGCAGCCGCCCAGGACTCTTACAGTCACCCCCCTGTAGTGGATGGGTTGTGTACCGCACCAGAGAGCATCCAGTAGGAAAGCAGGTAATCTAAATGGAAGAACCTGTCCTAGCTTGACGTAAAAAGAACCAGCTTTCTGTTCAGTAATGTTATATCTTAGCTAGGCCTCTTCTGACTCTCTGAAATTGACAACATATTGTGCAGAAAACTGTTCACTTTTAGAGCGGTAAGATCAATGTTTACGGTCTCAGCATGGTTCATGCCAAGGAACAGTATGCAGAGAGGCTCTTGCTTTAATAACCAAGGTCAGCTAATTTTGTTATTTGCCCTGTTGGAAGCAAAAGCATGGAGGGGTCCCACCCACAGGGAGGAACAGACAAGACAGGTGACCCAAAACTGTCCAAGAGTATTCCATCCAATCTGCATCACACTCAGTATCAAAGCTGAGGGATCAAAGCAGTCAGCCCTCTTTCTGCAATGGCCAACCTCCGAGAAGGACCCTATCTGCTTGTCTGCCTTTAATCCCGATACGTGTGTTCCTGACTCCAGAGCTGGAATCCAGCTCCTGCCCACTGCTGAGTCCAGTCTGGGATTTCCCCAGTGACATCATCCCGGGAGCTTGATACAGTTTTGTCCATATAGTATCTATTTCATTATTTCCTTTTAATATTAATATTACAAGTTTAGAATGAACTAAACTACCGAAAATTTCTTTTTCTCTCCTCTTTTTCTCCTGGGAGCAAGAAGTGGGGGGAGAACGTCTGTCACTGTCATAGACTAATTCAGCCTAAACCACAACAGCACCAGTCACTGCTCACAGCTCTTGAGGACACAATAGGTAACACCACAAAGCCCAGAGCTGAGAAGGCTACAAGCCCGATCAGCCCTTCCCAGCCCAGGCAAGGGGCAGAGCAAGCTGGCACATGTGCTTCATACAGGTCCTTACACCCTTGGCTGCTGGGTCCAAGTGATTTCTGGTTGCACTGCTTAAGAAATCATCCTCATGATGAAAAACTTTGAGGCCAGGCACAGCAGTGCTCAGACTATCACTCTCTGCTGCAGCCCTAAAATGAACTCATCACTCTCATTGTGGCACAGCTGGTACTTGGATCAGAGAAGTGAATCCCCAAGTACTGCACACTTCTTTTCAGCTCCAGCCTCGGCATGCCTGAAGCAATACAGAACAGGCACAAATATACTTGCCATGCTGCAACATGCAACCAGCAAATACCCATTTCTTCACTCATTGGAAATAATTTAAAATGGCTAAGTAGAAAGGCAGAGCATGAGATTGGAGGTGAGCCCAGCAACCTGCGGAATGAAGGTGCAAGAGGCTGATGATGTGACACTGCCTGCTGCAGCTTTCACCCTTGCCAGGGGACCTTCTTGGACTGTATGAGTGTTGATCTGCTCCTAAGTCACCAGGAAAGTACAAACCACCCTGCACTTAGAAAGCAGATCTCTGCTTTTCTCAGCTAATGAACAAGCATTGCCACATCAGACAAAAAGTTGATTTATCAAGAGTAAAGCTGATTTCCTCTCCCTTTTATCTAAAATTTGTCTCCCTTCTCCATTTAAGCCAAATAAGGTATAAGGCAGGTCAGTGGCTCATTCTTTTAGGTACCATCATGGTTGATTTATTTTATTTTTTTTAAACTAAAGGGAAACTCATTCACTTAAACACTTCAATGAGCTTAATTATCCCTCTCCAAGAGTTATTTGGGCCTGTTGCTCTTTTTTTTTTTTTTAAATTACAGAAGTAATCAATCATCCCATCAAGGTCAAACACCTGTTTCCCCTGGAAGCCCCCATGTTCAGCCATGGCTGCAGCCACCTGGGCTCCTCCCAGGGCAGAAGAAGAAGAGAGTGTGGAGTAGGCCAGAATGACACATGATGCCACACTGCCAACACACAGATAGATAAGGGAGTTAAATCCAGTTGCTCAAGGATAAGCTGCTCACATACTACAGATAAGCAAATGGCAAATAGCAGTTTGCCAGCCTACAGAAAATACTGGCACAAGTCATTAGCAAAATTGTCACCAGATATCTCAGAAGTTGCCAATATTGGAGATCCTGAAGCCACATTTCATTAAAGTTCTCTTGATGAATTGCTTTCTTCACTATTTGGAAACCTGCAATAAAGAAGGCTGAAAAGATAAAGAGACTCTTGGCTTTGAGGCTGGCGTCCCAGAGAAGACACAGCAGCGCATTTTACCCATTGCGGCTATTTGGTTTTTGAAGGACTCTCACAGGGCCAAACACAAAAGAATCTGAAATACTGTCATGCAAGACAAACCTTGGGAGATAAAGCAATGCACCAGTTCCAGCAGACCACCAACACAGACAGACCAGAGTGCAAATGGGTGGTCCCCAGCACACACACAGCCACAACTTGCTGATCTTAATGCCAGGCATAAATTCCCAGGTGGCACCTTTAGACTAATACATTAAAATTTCCCACTGGCATTTAATTTCCCTTTGCCTTGGAAGACTAAAAGTTCTTCGAACACTTGCTCAAGCTGACCAAGAGCTTTTTATTCCTTGCATCTGCCTCTGGAAATTCTGCAAAAACGAAGAGGGGCCTCTTTGTCTTGAAGTCACCAGCCATGCCCATGCAGCACAGCCTCTAAAATTTAAAATTTGTCAAGCGATGGAAAGCTCATGGCTACATTGCAAGAACTGGTGCTTCCGAAATCTGCATTGCCCAAAACCCAATAGCTAGAGATCTCCATGCAGGTTCCTATTAAGCATCCTGCACCTTGGGTGTGATCCAGATACAGGTTAGCAGGAAAAGCAGAACAAGGGTCTTGGCCATCGGATGCCCCATCCTGCTCTCCTCCCAGCTCCCGTCAGAGGAAGCCAGCTGTATCCCACAATAGCCCATTTTGCATAATCAAAATTGGAGTTAGCCTCCATAACCACAACTCAAAGGATCTATTTAACTCAACTAGAAGACAAAGAAGATAAGGTCCACTGCAGATTAAATTAGCTGAGCCTGCTTACAACAGGAGCACTCGTCTGCCAATCACACTTCACACATTTATTTCTCCTAGCTCCACAATTTGGCTCACCTGCAGCAGCTATGTCCTTGCAAAAGCGCAACATTGTGATCTCATCACCAACACCCACAGCCAGCAGAGCCCACACTCCCAGTTTGGAGACAGGGTGCCAGTTGTCAGATAGCAGCCAAGAGGGCTGGGATGGGAAAACAGTATCCTTTCAAACACAGGGAGCACAGTTCACCCAGTGTTTTCTTTCTCTCCTCCCCTTGAAATTATTCTCCCCTGTTTGGCCACGAGAGACAGTTACTTCACAAAGATGATCATAATGAATGCTTGCACCCTAAGAGAAGTCCCAGAGCCCTTCCTCCACCTACATGTCCCAAAGCAGAGAACAAATCCAGCTGCTCTGCAATCTTATCTTGATGCAGAGACAGAGAGGTTCCCTGATGGCACAGTTTATTAAAGGCATCTTTAGTTGGTTCTCTTCAAAACACCACACTGTATCACCACTCCCAAACCAGCCTTCATCACAGCAGCATAAGACACAACCCAGCCAGGGTCCCCCAGCATAGTGATGCAACGTGCCACTTCAGAAAGCTACAGTGTTTTCCCAGGTGAAATAGCAACCCCATCCAGGGGCAGAAACCCAGACCAAGGCACTTAGGGGGACCCACACCTGAGAGTCAAGAGGAGCTCCCAAACACACCCTGGTCTCACTCCAGGGATGTTACAGGCATGGAGACAGGGATATTAATGAAGCCTACAGGACATTCCCTATTTATCCAGCAGCTCTGACTCTGACCCTGTGCCAGACATGCTACCGTGGGGGTTTGCACACTAGCAGCCAAACATACCTAATCCCAGACTTCAAGAACTGGAGCTATAAAACCACTGCACAGAGGCAGCGGCTCACATGCATCCCAAGAAACCTTCCCACAAGCAACGTCTCTCTATTTATCCAACACACAATCTTTATGTGTTCAGCTATTTTCATCCCAGCGGGCTATTAACAGATGCAAAAGGCAGGTGGGTAAGGCATTTGACAAACAAATAAATAAATAAATCCCATTTAGAGATCGAGACAAGCTTAATTGGTTTCTAGGCAGACCTGCACAAAGATGGATTACTCAACAAATACAGTTGCTAATCTGCCCATTATACTTCCTAAACTCCCACCAACAAAGAAAAAAAAAAAAATAAAGAGAGATTCACAAAGGAATGCAGTATTTTGAGCATGTTACTTCAGCAAGTAACACATCAGAAACAATCAATCCTGCGAGAACAAGGGCTTCATTTTTCTTTGAAGGAAAAGGATAACCAAGTGGTTAACAAAACAAGAAAAAGACCTAACACAGATCAGACCTGCATTGTCCACGGGCAATACCCATCTATTTTAGGTTCTTGAAGAGCATTTCCCCTAGCTACTGTTTCTGTGAGCAGACAGAAGCAGGGGAAAAGTGTGGCTGTATATGTGGCTGAGGAGCTGTCACGTCACAAGTGACAGAGTAGAAAGGATGGAAAACCTTGTGATTCAAAAGCACAGGACTGAAACCCTTGGGAGCTGAATTCACTTCCTAACTTGGTTGTAGGGAAAAAAAAAAATAAATCATGAAATTCCTGTGTAATCACATCCTAGATGATTTATTCAAAAATCTGGTGTTGAAAAGTAAGGAATAGGGAGGAAGCAAAAAGAGGAAGGGGAAGACTCAATCCTGTGGCCTTTTAATAGGCCTGGGGCTCGACCAGCACCGGCAAGCGATTAACATCCATCTGCATTGGGCGCTGCACAACCTGGAGCTGGCACTGGGAAAGTATCCCACAAACATCCCATGACTGCAGGTAAGAGACCACCCTGCTCCTCAGCCCAGATGGCTGGCACAGGCTTGCCAGTGCCACATTCCCAACAGTAGCATTGTACAAGGTTTCATAGCACAAAACTCTAAACAAACAAACCACATGCAAAATTGATAGGTTAGTGATAATTTCCACTCTTGCAGCAATGCAAGAATTAAGGAAGAATAATATAAAGCTGTCCTCCAAACGCAGCATATTATAAATTACATGACAATGCAATTCCAAGGTAGCAGTGGCACAGGTAGAGAGGTGATGAAAGTGCTGTTGCATTACAAAAACTTCTTCCTTTGTGCAACAGATTGGGACTCCCAGGAAGTCTGTTTATTTTCCTGAATCTGAGACAATTCTGCTCAGCCGGAAGCCCTGCACCCATGGGAGAATGGAGCTGCAGATCAGCCAGCAGGACAGATCCAAAAGCAAGCTCAGCACCAGAATAGGTGGTGGTCACGTGGCTGGTGTGTTTTGGACCTTTACAGCAACATCACTCAGGCTCCAGGGCATCTCTGCAGGAGTCTTTTGCAGCAGGTGGGTTTTACCATAGGACAGAGTCAGAAAGGTGTTTTTCCTTCCTTAAACATGACAGCTACATGCAAATCTAAGGCTTGGCACTGGCAAAGGGCAGCCCACTCCTGGCCCTTGGACAAGGGCTGCCAGACGTGGAATAGGGACTGGTGCTGTCCCAGAAAGCTGCCATTGGAACCCCAAAGTGAACTAATTCAAAATTTTACTTTCAACAGTGAGAGAAGCTGTAACTAGCAGGACCAAGTACAGCCCAGAGGCTGGGTATAGACAGCCCACTGATGTTACCTGACAAGGTGACTGTTGGATGGTTTCATTTGGCTTTTTCCCTTTCTTGAAAAATGAGCACCCCTTCCCCACATTGCCCAAAGAGTCAATTTCCCACGCATCTCAGGACATACTGTAAGGGCCCATTGCTGTAGCTGGAGCACAGCTTTTGGTATCCCCAGGGATAGGTTCCTCCTTAATTGCTCCACCATGCCACAGCACACCAGAGATGCCAGACCCTCAAAGACAGAGTCTCACCCCTGACTCCCACCAAAATAAAAGACATAGTTTAAAACATGAGGCAAAGGGAAGAAAATGTGGACGTGAGGCAACCCAGCTGTGAGACATCATCACCATCTCACACATCTCTCACCCAGTTCAGCCTCATGTCCCGTGCAAAGCCATCAGAGCAACTAAAAGTAGTGCTGTGGAAATTAATCTACTGAGTATTTTGAGATTAAAGTCCTTCTTTACTCTTTTTCTCACACTGTAGGATAGCTTGAAAAGCCTGGGAGGTAATGCATTTTATGGATAAAATGGATAAAGTCCTGGCATGCCAACTGAGGGAATGGCACAATTTCACATCACAGCCCATCACGCACCACTGCAGCTACAACACAGCTATGACTGCTGCTGCATCACTTAAGAAATGGCTGTTACAGTCTGTGAGTAGAAGAGCAGCATTTAATACAAAAGTAAATGTGAGAAAATTATGAGCCTAAAGACTCACTTCCAGCTCCATACCCAAAAGCAAACCGACTAGGGATTAGAGTATTTAGCATGCTCCAAAAATTGTCCTTGACATCTTTTTGCTCCATGTGGTAGGCAGATTTCTTGTGTCTCCAGAGCCACCAGCTATTTCACATGCTATTTGCCCAGCAGCACTCTCCACAGAAGATTAAAGGAGCTAGAGTTTATAAATGGATCCAAGTTGTCCCCCAAAAAGCCTCCAGTGTATTTGCAGTATGCCTCCAAAACACTGGGGCAAAGAGGCAGCATGTGAGCCAAGGTCTCAAACCCAACCTCTCACACCCAGAGAGCTTGCTAAGCAAATGACTTATGTAAAATATCTGTCAGGATACCTGTTTAAAGTGCCAGCTCTTGTAAACAAGGTTGCTTTGGAGGCACTGGGGATCAGCACAGTTCAGTCCTTGGAGGGACTTGTCGGAGCTCCTAGGAACAGGTTTGCAAGTTCAGTTTTTCTCCTACCTGATGCTCACCTTGCACTGCTGAGCAACACCCAGGCTCCTGACAGCCTTAACCTTGTCAACTCCTGCACACAGGGGCTGAGAAACAGGGATGGGAAAAGCCCTGTGCTTGACCACAGGATCTGACAGTAGAAGAAAACCCAAAGCAGCAGCATCACGGGGCTGCTCTTCTCCCTTATAGCTGGAGGAGCTGCAACACCAGGGTGTCCAAGAGAAGGTAGACAAGTGACAATGGCAGAGGAACAGCAGCCAAAAGTCATGCATGGGATACGCAAGGAGAACAGTGCCAAGTAAAACATGGCAGCTGGAAGTCACCATGCGTCTCAAAGGCTTAAAGTGATACTAAGGCAGAGAGCAGCCTCTCTTCCCTGCACCGGGAACACAGCTGCAAAGACACACCTAGTGTCTTGGGGGCAGAGGGGAGAAAACCTCAGCAAATGAAGTACATTTTACATGCAATTTCTGTGAAAGCCAGGCACAGCGAGGGTATCCACCTTCTCCCAGCCACATCTCCCCTGTCCTCAGCTCTGGTAAAAAGGTACTGCAGTTTCCAGAGGTAGCAACATAAAGGAATGCGAGTGTAAAGGGTGCCTGGCAACTACTGAGAGAAAGCTTTATACAAACAGATTTACAGCTGCTTTCATCCACACAAGCATCCTTGAAGGAAACAGCTGCACTGGACATCAGCTATTGCAGACTCTCCAGGGCGGTATACAAGAGTTCACAGCTCCTTGAAGCACTGTTCACTTAGAAGATGCTGAGGCCAAGCAAGTAACAGGCACCCAGAAAACAAAAAATTAAAAAAATATCTCATGGCTAGGTGAAAGTTAGGCGGACATGAAGCTCCAGCCTTGGAAGGGTCTGCACAAAAGGAGCACTGCACCCTGCAGCAGTAGGGCAGACCCACCACAGTCTAAGCTAAATGTCGTGCAACACATGTGAGCCAGAAAACATCCTGGCTGCACTGCCTTCACAGCTGTGCCATAGCAAGCAATTTATCTTCCTTGTTTGGGATACGGGAAATAGTCTCTGAACTGTTCTTCCCTACTGGAGCTTGGAGCAAGATATGCTGCTAGCAGAGGTTGCACGGCACAGACAATGAGCTGCTAGGACACCACCTGAACAGCATAAAACGCCATGGGTCTTCCCACTACTCCGACCTGCTCTTATACCCCAGACATGAGCAACTGCAGGTTCCATCCTAGAAAAATGCCCCTCTGCACCCCCTATTGTCATACTCTAGTTTTCTTTGATATTTAAGATAAGTATCCTCTCCTTCCAGCCCAGGCAGTACAAAGCTGGCTCCTGGGTGCAAAGCCCAGCCCCAGCTCTCCTGCCCTGCAGCCTCAGGTCTCCTGTTCAAAAACAGTGTGTGCACTTTCCTGCTTGTTGGTAGTCTACCCTTGAATGCTCAACCCTAAAATCTGAGGATGCCCTGCCTGCTATAAGGACCTCATCAGGAAGGCAAGCTGATCCTCACTCCTGCTAAGCATTGAAGGAACCAATGCCCCAGCAGAGTTTTCCCCAAAAGCTGCCAAGCTCTGTAGCTAACTTTTGCATACTGGTACAGAGCCCAGCTGCTGGTGTTTCATGCAAAACACCCCCAAGTCAGCCCTGAATGGCACAATTTTGAATTGCCTTCCTCCAACCATAGTGCCCCAGGAAAGGATCTACCAGCAGCCCAGCCTAGCCCCACTAGGAGACTGGCAAGGAAGCCCCACTTGACAGAGAAGTAGCAGGGTGTAACGAACACCTGAGATGCCACTGCATTTTTATCTGCTCTCCTGCTGATGAGCACAGGACAGATGAATTAATTGGGTCTTTCCCCTCTCTTAATCTCACCACTGTCTGGATGCTGCTGGGTTGCTTTGAGTTTTGGCGCAGCAGCTTTCCACACAGCACCTACACAAAAGGGATGAGGAGCTTCAGTGCAAACTCCAGGCAACAGCTGAAATCCAGTGGTTGGGTACTGGGTAACTGGGTTCAGCTTCTGCAAACTGTACCTTCAGGTGGGGATGGTAAAAGCAGCAACAGTCACCTTCATCACTGAAGCCACAGTTGGACCTTTCTGCTGCTCCTCCACCACATTCTCCACACATCATTTCATTTATCCTCTTGTGAACACACTCAAAAATTGACAGAGTAGCCTGGAGAGAACAGGCCTGACTTCCAGACAGTGAAGCTGCATGCACTGGGAAGACACGATTCAGGTAAGCAGCACATAGCTGAAAGCGCATTGCTATGCAATGCTCACCCAGAAGAATGCAGAAGGTGAAACATGAAGCCACTTGTCTGGCAAGGTGAACAAGTCTTCAATCATCCGCCAGGCCCTGTAAGTGCTGAGGAACTCAGTCAAAAAAGGCAAGGATGCCTCCAACCAGCAACATACCAGCTCTTACTAACTGCACTGCAGACACGTTGCTGTATTTCCTCAGAAGAGTTCAGCGAGAGAGCTTCAAAATGACACAAAAGAAAAATCCACACAGCGGCAAAGTAACTGGCATGTCCCCAGGAAGAGATGAGGCATGAAGAGCAAGCCTGCTCCAGTGGTTTGACATGTTAGCACCAGTCAGCACTCCCATGATGACTGGCTAGCACACGGCATGGAGGGTGGGAACATGCCCCGCCAACAACATTGCCCTCCCAGTGGGCCAAAGCAATATTTTGAGTACAAAGACTCTCAATGCAACTCAGTTCATGAGGTCTAATATATAGAGTAATTTACTGAGTCACCACAACTGATTCAAGATTCATTAATGACTGTCACTAGGTTGGGAAACTCCATCCATGTGGCTGATTTAGGAAGAGGCCAGGAATGACCTCCTCACCCAGGTACTCTAAGCAGTACAAACCTCTTCCACTTAGCAAATTCACAACAAACTCTCCAAAAGGGCTGGGGGTGAACACAGGAGGAAGTGTGAACAGGATGGGGTGATCAGAGATTCATGTGGAACACAAGGAGGTTGCTGCAGACATGGGCACAGCATGGGGCAGGACACCCTTTGGGATGACCCCACCCAACTTCACCATCAGGAAAACATGCTAGATGTTCAGACAACATAGAATCATAGAATGGTTAGAGTTGGAAGGGACCTCAAAGACCATCGAGTTCCAACCCTCCTGCCACAGGGGAACACACTTCCCATTAGAGCAGGCTGCTCAAAGCCCCATCCAGCCTGGCCTTAAACACTTCCTGGGACGGGGCATCCATAACTTCTCTGGGCTACCTGTTCCAGTACATCATGCGTTAATTTGGTTAATTTGCTGCAATTCAGGTGGCTGGTGCTCAGGCCACATCAATCACAAAACAAAACTGTAGCTCAGATCATGAAACTCTCCAGTCAACTAACCACATCTTCATGGTGTGCCAGGCCGCTTCTCTCATCTCCAGCTCCTTTGGTTTTCTCCTCAGCCCCCACAAAGATTTGAAAGCTTTATGACTCACTGAGCTGACATTTTCTACACCAGCCCAGAAGTCCCAGTTCTTCAACGTATTCCAAAACATCAAGACACACCATGAGGACAGGAGATACCCAGTGCAAATGATCTACTGAGAGGGCAGGAGGGTAAGAAGGTACCAGCACAGCTTTCCTCCCAACCCTGTTTAGGGTGAAGAAGCAGTGGGGGGAAAAGAAGAATCAAACGCAAACAGCAAGTCACACTAAGTGTCTTCCAAAGGGCAGAGGACCCTCTATTTTTTACAGGAAATATAGAGTTGGAAGTATAACATTAAGGGTGAGAGAGCTAAAGCAACATGCAGAAAAACTTCTGTTGACGCATTTAATTTCTTTCCAACCCTTTGCTAGTTGTTTCTCTCGTCCCCTAGTATGGTAAGCATGTAGTGTAAATCACAGAATCATTAGAGTTGGAAGGGACCTTCAAGATCGAGTTCCAACCCCCCTGCCATGGGCAGGGACACCTCCCACTAGAGCAGGTTGTTCAAAGCCCCAACCAGACTGGCCTTAAACACTTCCAGGGATGGGGCAGCCACAACTTCTCTGGGCAACCTGTTCCAGTGCCTCACTACCCTCACAGGAAAGAATTTCTTCCTAATATCCAATCTAAATCTCCCCTCTTCCAATTTAAAACCATTACCCCTTGTCCTATCACTACACTTCCTGACAAAGAGTCCCTCTCCTGCTCTCCTGTAGGCTCCCTTCCGATACTGGAAGGCTGCTATAAGGTGTCTGGAATAACCAACACAGAAGTCAGAATCAGACATTCAGTATTCCTTCCCCAATTTAGAGCCCTTTGTTCAGATCACCTCTTTTTTTTCAGCACAGCACTGATGTATGTTGTGGTGCAGAAGTGAAAAGTACACATATGATTATCTTAAAAGGGGGGCACAGGCTGGAATCAATATGGGCATGATTTGACTTTTACAGTATTTGGCCACCACAACTTGCAAATAAACAGCTGTCCCAACTGGTTCATGCAAGCTTAACAGCACACCAGTAAAACAAAAGAGCTTTCTCCCCCTTTTAAGAGTTTTGCTTATATAAAAAGTATATTTAAAAAAATAGTTGCAGGCTAAAGAACTGTAGTTAGGTCACACTCAGTTCTAATAGAACAAATGCATACTAGTTCACATGGCATCACTAGTCACCCCATGGCAGTGATGACTTTCTGAAGCCAAGTTAAGATGTTGAAATTACCAGCATCAAGTCAGAAACCAAAGTGCCCAACAAAATCCTCATTTCTGAGTGAAGCCTACAGAAATCTCATTAAGCAGGCTTTGGCAACTTCCAAAGCTGAGAACTGGGTGCTCTGGCTTATCAACTGCTAGAGCACACACACACAAAAAAAAGCAGTGCCAAGCAAGCCTTCAAGGCAGCCCTGCCGGCCTCTTAAGGCTCATATAAACAGGCAAGCTTCATGCATTAATACTTCTGAGATAAAAGTGTTTGTGTAGGAGCAGCTCAATGCATAAATGCACAGCAGGAGGATGGGCAAAAGATGACGACCTGCTCTAGGTTTTCTATCCATCGGCATCCCCAGCGAGTTTCTAACCAGTTAAGGTAATACACAACGCAAATAAATTTGCTGGGCATGCAGTGGGCCAAAGACCTTCAGGCATTGAGCCATTGCTGACAGTTGACGCAAGCAAACTGCAACAAAAATATGGAGCAAGAGGAACACACTCCTGGGCAGCTGGTAAACAGTATTTACAAGGCGCCCGGCTGCCCAACAACTCCATGCCTTCCCTGCACTGGGTTCCTCAGCTGTGGCAATGACAGCACAGAAGGAGAGAGAGAAGAAACCAATGCAGAGAAGCAGAGGGAGATGACCCAATTAGTCCAGCTGTCCCCAGCTCCTGCCCATTCTCGGTGGGACGAGTTGTCTAGGACCAGAGGAGCCAGGCCACCACGGCCATCCCTTTCCTACTCCCTCCCACACCCTGCTGCAAACAAAGGGTCAGATAAGGATCCGACTTGGGTCAAGACCGGTTTGACTCCATTTCAAGCCCAGGGGAGCAGATTCAGTGCTGATGTTACACCTCACCCATCCTGTTTATCTTCCCAGGGTGGAGGCCAGGATGCAGAACAACATGCATGCTTGACTGGCTGGACCCAAAAAACCCAGGGCAGTGGCAGGGGCACCACCAACACAGTGAGCCACATGCCAACCAAGAGCTGTCTAGAGCCAGGAAGCATCACTGCTTCCTGCTGTCCCAGTGTCACGTGTCAGATGGTCAGAGATCACAGACTTTGGCTTTTGCTTCCTGCTCCAGACAGAGCAGGGGCAGATCCCAGCATATGGCCACCAGGACAGCAAGGCAAGTCACTCATTAATCAAGGAGCAGTAAGGTAGATCCCCAACACACCAGGCTCAGGGGACAACGCACACTGAAATGAAATGTCCATGGAAAAAAGTCCAGATACTGCCAGACCCATTTAGTCCTGGTGGGACCAAAAAAGGGGCAGGCAGGGAATGTCGTTTGCATTGGCACACATTGTTTTGAGCAAGGGAGGATAATGAGGTTGCATTGCAAATTCACCAGGATGGCCTTAATGTGCACCATCACTTGATTTTGTATGCAGTATCAGAATCAACCCCTGGAAAGTGGAAAAAAAGTGAAAAAACCTTGTTCTGACCTCCCTCTCGTTGCAGCCAGGAGAAGCCGGCTGGTTGTACAATGCTGAGTGTCTGTAGCACTCAGGACTGGCTTATATCACTGGTGCAGCCCATGCCCACAGCCCCCCTCGCCCCCCACATCTGGCAAAGGGGGCTCAACTACACCCTATGATCTCCCACCAGCCTTCAGTTTTCACAGAGAGCTCCTCACCTCTCAGTTTCTCAGCATGCAGCCCCATCAGTTCAAGTGATTTTTGTTAGGAGGAGAATCATCATCCATTTTTGCCTTAAATTAGCCTTGATCATTTAAAAATGAAGAAAGCCTGTTTCACAGAAGCACTGACACATGAGGCAGCATGGCCATTTGCAAGTGGAGCGGACCCCAAGGATGAAACCCCACTGCTAATACTAATGACTATGTGCCTAGTGAGTCAAGATCGGGCAAGATCTGACAGCGGCCATTACACGACAATGGCACCAACCCCCAAGGCTCACATACAGCAAGGGCATTGTCCTTCCTCCACCCAGGCCCCCTGATCTGAATCTCCTTGAATTTCCACCCTGGCACAGCTAATGATAGGCTCACCCTCCCTGCCTGGCAGCTCTGTCTGGTGCCACAAACCTGGTTGTCCTCTGCTGCTTGTGCTGCCATAGCCCAACACCGAGACATGCCAAAATCCTACTCTCCTATGGGCTCCCACATCAGAGCATTAGGGTGGACCAGAGCATTCTCACAGCAAGGTGCTTTACACGAGTGCTGGTAGCACAGATCATACTCACGATTAGGCAGCCCCAAACTGCTGTACCTGGTGCGGAGGCACAGAGACCACCCAAAATCCGCTTTGCTCAGCCAGTGGAACCCCACCCCCGGTGCTCTGTGGGTTAGCGAGGGGGTCACATCCCGCCCCTGCGGGGCCCAAGGCCGGTTCGGGAGCTGCCAGAGGTGGGAGCCGCCGTGCCAGCAGGAACCGGGGCCGAAAGCAACCCTCGGAGGCGTCGCCATGGAGAAGGCAGCACAGAAGCATCCCGCATCCCACGCCCGCGGGTGGGCGCCCCCTGCCAGGCGTCTACGGGGGCGGGCACCGCCCGGGCACGGCGGCGGGGCCCAGCTCTCCTCGCCTAGGCCACACCGGGGCCGGAGAGCACCTCAGAC
>VZRU01018791.1:0-29640 GCA_013398155.1 Pedionomus torquatus | reverse complement strand
GGCAGCGGCGCCGCGCCCAGAGTAGGAGCCAGGGTGCCTGTCTCCCACCGTAGCGGAGCCCCAGACCGTATCCGTGAGGTGGGGCAGGAACAGGATCCAGCTCAGGCCCGGGTAAGCAACGAAGATAGTTTCATCCGAACAGCAACGTGGGTGATAATGGACATCGGCATGATCAGCAGGATTAGCGTGCCAGCTGCCTGATGGAGCTCGCTCTTGAGCTACCACGTCATTAGCTACCAGCTATCCATTTGTCAGCCTGGATTTAAGAAATCACTTTCCCAAGGTTTCCTATTCCATGTAAATAAATCAGAGTAGCAATCTGATACGTGGCTGGATTTCCACATGCACTGGAATAACCTCATTGCATGAGATAGGTTGTGGGCTTCATGCAGAAGTAGGTTTTGCTTTTGGTGCAAATCAAAACTCCAGATTGAATTAATAGTTTGTAAGGTTTTAGCGTAAGTAAACAACTTTTTCTGGTTAAGAGGTCAAGCTATTTACATCTCATATTAATTTTTTTCTCACCAACAACAATATAGGAAGGTCTGAAAACCTGGAAGGGATTTCCAGGGATTATTTTTCATGTGGAGCCTGTGCAAATTGATACAGACACAAAGGAAAAGCCAATGATGGGAAAGTAGAGAAAGAGCATACTTAAGAGAGCTGATACTAAAGCATGTAATGTGAGAACAGGATAGGTTATAACACAGCCAACCAGGCTCCTAGGTGCCCTTCTGTATGAGCAAGAGAGACAGAAGTGCATGTACATATAGAGTCCACACGAGTGCTAGTCAGACTAAGCACGTACAGGCCCGACGCTGGCTTTTTCTGCCCATCTAAGCTCCACCACAGGATCTGATCTGCAAAATAAAACCAGGGTCAGCCCCATAGTGTTTCAATCCATCCTATATGGTTTCAGTCCAAAAGCCCATGCCTCATATGTGTTCCAAACAAGCTGTCTGTAATACCACTCCTGGAGGAAAATGGAATAGCATTTCAGGAACTGTTATGCTTGTTAGAGAAATATGTTAGGACATCATATGGACTTTTTTGATTTTAAGGCAAGAAGATATACTTTATCTCAACAAAGCCACCATTTCTTAAAGTGGATTTTCTCCTCACCATGCCCAGTTCTTTTCCTAACCTCTTCTGTTCTCTGGTAGTGATGAGCTTTGCAGAATAAGTGTCACTTGCCAGGGAAAAAGCTATTTCACTTTACTGGTTGTGAATTGCAAAGTCATCCCAATTCCGTTACTGCAATGGCTTCACCTCTAAGCTTTTTTAAATCACGCTTACAGCCTAGCCTTTGGCAAACAACCACTAGCCATTCATTGGGCTGTCATCCTGAGAATGAATCTTTCAGGAGGGAATCTGTCCTGCCACTTCCTGGAACTAGTCAATATTCTGAAAACTGAAATCATAGAACCACAGAATGGTTAGAGTTGGAAGGGACCTTCAAGATCATCAAGTTCCAACCCACCTGCCATGAGCAGGGGCACCTCCCACAAGACCAGGTTGCTCAAAGCCCCATCCAACCTTGCCTTGAACATCTCCAGGGATGGGGATCCACAACTACTTCTGAAACCATTGACAGCTTTCTCTAGAAAGGCCTGCTTTGTCAAGGGCTTAACCATTCCCCAGAGGTACAAGAAAATACAAACTGCCAGAGATTGCCCAGAACCTGTCTTGCTGTGTCTGTGCCAGCCCACAGCAAGAGATGCGTTAATTCCTGTTCTAATATGGTGTGATGCATGAGGTGTCCCATCTGGGCCATGGTAGGGCTTGAGAGATTGCCAGTGCTAGAAGCCTTCTTTGCAGATCATACTGGCAAAGGGAGCAATTACAAATTGCCACAACCACTTGATTTTTGCACAGGATTACTTCAGGGATGCAAATGGGAATGTACTCATTGTAGTGTGCAGATGCTCTCTTAATGTTACTTTGGTGTTGGAGCAATAGGAGGTAGCAATCACAGAAGCAGTTTGGGGGTAAAGGGTGTCAAGGGCAGGTTATTGGGAGCAGTAAGCCTAATGATGGTGCAGTGAAACTAGTGAGACATAAAGATAAGCATATCTCTAAGTGTATTGGGGGGCAGCCAGTACAGCTTTTGGTGAGAGAAATTATAACTCACAAAATCTGTCAGTCCTCGGATGGAGCCAAAGATTTGGTGGACAACTGAGATCTAATGGATATAATAGACATGGATTTCCTGAAGGCTCTGACAAAATCCTTCATCAAATACTCTTGAGGACAGTAAGGAATCATGAAAAATTCAGTGGTTTAAAGACACACACACAGGTCAGACAGGGATGGGCAGTCTCCACAGTAAAGGGATGCCATAGGGAAGTTGGTGAAGATCTGTGCAAGGGTCTGTGCTGCTCAGCATCTTCATTGGTGATGTGGAAGTGGGGTCAGGTGGGGAGGTAGCAATGGTTGCTAGTGACACCGAGCTGCTTGGAAAGGCCAAATTGCAGAAGGACCTCAAAACATTCAATAAAATGACAGATGAAATTCAGTAGAGATAAATGTAAATGATGAGCCTCAAAGGAAGCACTCCTACTATCATGCACCTAGTGATGGGCTCTGAACTGACTGTCACCCTACAGGAACAGGATCCTGGGGCTATAACAGGAAATTTGATGAAAGCATCAACTGATTGCTGACCCGCAGTCAAGAAAACAAACAGATGGGTAGATAAGGAAAGAGGAAAAAATACCGTATAAATTCCTGGTTTGCTCTCCTTTTGAATACTGTGAGCAGTTTTGGCCTCTGTTCTCACCAAAGAACTAATAATCAAAGTTATGGAGCATTTTTCACCTTGGTAACTGGCTAGACTAGGGCTATTCAATATAGTATACAAGCCTCAGGCTCAGAAAGTCCTAGAGCTGCAGCCTGCTGCAGGCTTGGAGAGTTTACAGAAAAATATCCTTGTTCGCTTCTCAAACCCTTGGCTTATCACGCACCATTGTTTATGGGAGAGAGAGGATGCTGGGCAGGATGGTGCCTGTGTCTGACCCACATCAGATGTCTTGCATTCATCTTTTTTCCTCCACAAAATGCCCTCCCAGTACTCTTCTTCCCACTACCCTCCTCAGGGACATTCATTAACCATGTAGGGATGGTTTGATCTGGAGGCTCCCAGACTGGGCAAACAGTTACATAACGGTTGGCACCTGGAAGTGCATCTTATTGAAACGGCTCAGCCATTTTCTTGTAATTGCCTCCTCGGAGCTTGTTTGGAGGCTGCTAATCAAGTCCCATTGTGTTGTTTTCCTGCTTGTTTTTCCAACAGCTGCCTATTAAATTAAGGTCCTATATTCAGACAGGGAACCCTAATAACCAGCTGCTCACAGTCTCTTTGGCTTAAACAGGACCCATGCAATAGTCATTGCATAAGATAGGTGAGCATCCAGCCCTGAGGAGAGAACATAGGTACCAAGCCTGCCTGGAGAATAAGAACTATTATGCCTTGTAGCAAGAGGTTTTTGATAGGGTTTGTTTACTGTATGGAAAACTAAACCAGGATTTTCTCTGAGCTGAGAGAAAGAAAATGGATTTCTTGTTCTAAATCTGTAAAAATATACTTGGTATATTGTTAGCTGCTCACTAGACCCTGTAAATGTTCTCTGAGCTCAATCCATGTGAAATCAATACTGCCTTATCCATGGGGGAGAGTTTTTATGTGTCTGCTTCAGTGTAACTTGAAAAGACGCTCTTGATTCAGCTGAGAGTAATGGAACATGGGACCCATTCCCTTACAAAAGTTAAATTAAATTGATTTTTGAAAAAAAATTGCCCTCTTTTCTTGAGGTTATAGTCTTTCATATTGCACAAGTGATCTGTTCAGCAGAAAAATGGGCTGTAGCTTTTATTTAATTAAAGTTTTGGTCTAAGCTGAAGACTTGCGCCAAATGAACACAGCCACAGTCTGAGCTGCTACCACCATCCTACTCCACTGGCGCTTATTTCCATTGACTGCAGTCAGGGCTGGTTTTAGCCCAAAGGCAGGAGACAGTGTTATGCTTTTTGCACTTTTCTTCGATATGAGGCTTTTAGAGTATGTAGAGGACCTTTTGTGGCTCTGTGTCTAAACGGAGAGGTTCTGCTTGAAAACAAACCACACCCTAATCCAGTATTATCTCTAACAGCACCAAGCCAAATCTCGCCCAGGATTCACATCAGCTCCTGGCAGCTGGCAGGAAGAAGCGAAGCTTCAGCGTAAAGTTTCGTGGCCTCAAAGTGGAAAATAAATGCATTCCCAAGGCAGGACTCAACTGTGCCTGTGTTGACTGGAAACGTTAGCAGAAACTTGGTGGATTTAGGCCCTGGTTCTGCAAAGTCCTTAAGCTTGTACGGAATTTGTAATTTGCTTGTAAGCAAATTCCCGTTCACTTCAATGGCATTTAACCACGTGCATATAAATGCTTTATGGTGTAGAAGGGAGTTGTACCCTGGTGGAAGTGGGGATATTTAGCCCAAGCAACTGACTTCTTTTTCAACGTTTTCAGAGAAGGGTAAAATATAAGAAAGAATTAGAGAGCAGATTGTGAGACTTCTTGCAAACAGCTACTTCCTCTTGTTGAGCTCTTCCTCCAGATCTGTTCCATCCAAGCTCACTTTCTGCTAGGAGATACTGGGAGAGCACAGCCTTTTTTGGCTGCTTCCCCTGCACAAACCTCTGTGTCCTGCAGGGAACATTTGACTTGGAAAAGTGGCAGTGAGACATAAAGCACTTGAATGCAATGCTGGGGGTATAGGAAGCCATTAATAATCTCAGTGCCTTGGCTAGGGTCTTTCACACAGTGCCTCTCTACAGCTCCTGCAGTTGCCTTTCTCCTCTCTCATCTACTCTTTGCAGCTGCCAGAAGTGCCTTGTGTTTCCCTTGCCATCCATTCTCCTGGCTGTCTCCTGTGAGATGCTACACATGTGGCTGTGCCCTGGTTTAGATCATCTTGCTTCTGCCTGGCCTGTCTTGGGCAGGCTTCTGTCACACAGTTCCTTGCCACTCAGTGAAGCCAAGGGGGAATCCTCTGTGGTTTCTCTTGCCAATGTCAGTCTTTACTCATAGCCTTGTGCCAGCGTCACATGCCAGGTCTGAAGCAAGGGCTTCTCTGGGTCCTATCTTTTCCCCCTAGACTCCTTAGCCATGCTAGAAAATCAAGCCATTCCTGATTAGGGATCTGTAACTTTGCCTACGTCTTTTTTCTACCCCCTGATCCTGGAGATGACTTTTCTTGCACTGAATGCTATTGAAGGTACCAGACAAAATACTCCTCCTGTTTCAAGGTAGACAGAGCAAATTCTCAACGTATGAAAGTTCAGTGCCCCATTATCTTCCTCATATCCAGGATTATTTAACTCCCAAGAGCAGGGAAAGAGGTAAGTTGAGGGGTAGTGGCCAGGGAAGCAGGAAGAAGAGGAGAGAAGGGGTGGGGGAGGAGTGTAAATCAGTGTCTCTTTCTCAAGCACAGACACCACTGCAGATTTACACCAGCTGTTGCTCAGGCTGTCAGAGAAGGGTTTGACAGGGATCCATGCATACACAGCCTACAGGGAGAGCTGCTTTTATTTGTTCATATCTAGCAGGGATTGAATTTATTGCCTTTGCAGAGAGGCCAGCAAAAAGCCAGGGCATCACTTAAATCCAATGTAAAACCTCATATTAAGGCTTTGCAAGTGCAAGTGGGGAAGTGCAAGTCACCAGATGCTGGTTCAATTGCCAGATGCTGGCTCCATTGCTTGGGGGAGTGGGCTATAAACCCACCTTGCTGCAATGGCCAGGGAGCCAAATGAGGCTGTTTCCTTATCAGTAGAGTGTCCTTTACTCCACAGCTGTAGCAGAGACAGAGTAAGGAAGTGCCGTCACCTTAGACTCATGCTGAGCCTCCATCCTCTTAATGGAGCATAAAACAGTTAAGCACCAGGTCACCAGGTGGGTCCCAGTCCAAGTCCGCCATCCGTTAGGGGCTTATCCAATGGGAATTAGGCACTCATCAAGGGCCTAGCTGCATTTGAAATATCTTAATCCTCCTGATTTTTGATACAATTCAGTCTTCAAAGCACCTTTTACAAGATCCCTGTCAATTTTTGTCAGCATTTGTCCCTAGTGACTCAGCCAAGGTGACACGCGGTCAACCTGGGAACTGCTCCCAGATATCTTGAGTCCTGCTGAGTGCATTAAATCTCAAGAGTGTCTCTGTCTTGCTCGCTATTTTGGTCACCCTGATTTGTCCTGCACCATTAATTTTTACAGCACCTGCCTCCAGATGACTTCAAGTTTGTTCCACCTGTCTCCAGTAAGTGTAGAGCTAAGAGGTTTTGTTCCTGCTTGCACAGGGACTGGAATATGAAGACTCAGCAACCAGCATAGGCAGGAAAATTTCCCCCATCCCTGACAGCTCTGTTACTGAATGTACACACTCATAGTATCTTTCAAAGCATCAGTGTGGCTTTTTCAGATCCTCAATACAAGACTTGAATGACGATGTTACTGCCAGTGAAGCAGTGGGTCCTGTCACATCCCTGTTAAGAGATCGTAGGGCAGGTGTTCTGTGTGGATGAAGCAAGCATGGCTCCAGCCCCCCTGCTCCATCCCTGGGCACTCACAGGGTGATATCAACACCCTGAGATCATCTCTCTTAGCTAGGTATATTTGCTCACAGGTTTTCCCAAGAGGGCTTGTAGTTGCTTTCTGGTTGCAATTTCTCTGCTGGGAGAACTTTCACAGGCTTGCATACCCTTTTCCATGGTACTCACATGCTGCTCCACTCCAGGGTCTCTGTGCTGCCATGGCTTCATCATCTCATCAGACCATTTTGCTAGGAGCAGCGTTTGCAATGAGCAAGGAGCAGTATTGGAGCTATCTCTGGCTGCTCCAGACTGCACCAGCAGGAACAGCCCTACTGAAAGTCTCCTGACTGGGCATGAGAGATTTTCTCTTTCCTCTGTTCAGCCTTTTCCCTGATTGCCCAAGCAAACAAATCTGTCCTCCTCCTCCATCCACCTTGCAATAATTGTAGGTCCATGTAGGCTCTGGACAATATCCTGGCAGGAATGATGTCTTCAGTATCTAAAAGCTGTCCATGGCTGGTGCTGCTCAGAGGTCTCAAACTCAGATTGCAGTCTTGGGAGAGCACCACCTCCCCAACACAGAAGGAGTCACTGTGGGAGGTCTGCTGTGTAGTGGAAGGCTGAGGGCAGTAGGAAATGTGGTGGTCACAGCAGCCTCCCTGCAGCACTGCACCAGTGAGATGGATGGACCCTGGCCATGCCCTCCCTGCTCCTAATCCCTGGTGACACAAGGGTGCTGCCAAGCTGGAAGAGAGAGAAATCACAGTTACACCAACAGCAAAGAGACCTCCCCAGGTGTAACCTCCTTAGTCACAGCTGGATTACTAACCCCATTCTTATATTTTCCACAGGGGTGGCATGAGTAAAAGCTGACTGGTAGGGCTGGTTGTTGCCTTCAGAAAACCTTAAGGAGAAATACTGACAGGACTATCAAGCTGTTTAAGTTTCAGACTAAACCTGGGGAGCCAAATGTAGTTGTGCTAGGAGTGGGATGCTGACTCAGGCACAGGACAGAGGCAGCTCAGAGGGTCCAGAATGGAGAGGGCTACCCCAAGCATCCTCCAAGGCACTGTCACTAGGAGGGGATGGGCATGCATGGCTTAGCTTTTTCTAACATCTCTGAAACACCCAAGTCCCTCCCAGAGATTATATTCAGGTTATTGACTTGTCTTGGA
Organism: Pedionomus torquatus; assembly: GCA_013398155.1. NCBI lineage: Eukaryota > Metazoa > Chordata > Aves > Charadriiformes > Pedionomidae > Pedionomus > Pedionomus torquatus. The sequence goes on along the minus strand of VZRU01018791.1, from coordinate 21,894 downwards.
GAAGAGGCCCCTGCTACTGCAGCAAGCCTGGTCTGTCATGTCTCTCCCCATTTTGATCCATGGCAAATTAGGGCTGAGATCAGATCTTGGGAGCATTGCCAAATGCTTGGCTTACGTATAAGGAACAAAAATGATGAGCGTAGGTTCCAGGGTTCAGGGTTCAAATACATGCCAAGTCTCATGTGTCCCTCATAGCTCCCAGCTGTGGGTATCTCAGCAGCCCTGGGGTCCTGCCTCCAGCCTCCCCACAGCTGGCTGGGTGTTCACAATGCAGGAGGTGAGAGGTGATTCCCCCCACCAGCTCCCACCAGGGCTGCAGTCAGGGTCTGCTCCCAGACCCTGAGGTGATTCCTTTCCCCGTGCAGACCTGGGAAGGGGGAAGAAAAATTTTCCTACTTGAGCTGAGATGATGGGAACCCTGCTCCCCTGGCACCAGCTGCTGAAACAGTGGGAACATGAGCTCAGCCCCTAGGAGACTTAATGGGCTTTTAAAAAAACCCTTTGTATCCGATCCATTCTTCTTCCCAAAGCTTGCTGGCTCTGCTCCAAGGGGAAACCTTTGATTCTACAAATACACCACAATCATCATACCGGGGAGTCTCAGCCATCAGGCTCCCCCACTCTGAAGATCAGCAGGAGGCCAGAGAGATGCTTTAAATTCTAAGAAAGCCTTGGGCTGTAATAGCTTCCCTGTTGCTCAGAAAAAGCTGCCGCTCTCCCAACAGCTCGTCTCCATTTTTCTTCCAATGATACTATTGCTAGTGGAGTCAGGGCAGACAGTGCAGCAAAAACTGGGCCACTGGAGTCCTGGTGATATCATCAGTCCTGAGACCTGGGCTTGCAGCCATTTATGAGCTTGCAAGAATCTCACTATGGAGTTATTTCCCTCTCTCCACTTTTTATCGCTGTGCAGATAGGGATTCAGCAATAGAGCTTTTCTGGGTACAGTAACAAGCTTGGTCTGTTTGACAATTGCAAATATTTTCCTCCAACACTGCACCAGTCCTACTGCACAGGCTGCTTGTACAAACTGCCATTACCCAGCACTGCGAAGCTCATCTTGGCCTGGGGAAGCCCAAAATCAAAAGCTTGCCAAACACACCACCCACTCCTTGACTCCTGTGCCTTGCCCATGACTCCCCTGAGCTCTCTTCATCTTCTCAAAGTAGATTTTTATTAGTTTAAATTGTTGGCTTCTTTTTTTTCTGATGTATTTTTATTTTCTTCAGATTATACAAATCCCACCCTTCTACAGTGCTCTCCAGTCTAAGGCTGGGATTTTTGAAAGGGATTTAGAGCAGTTAGGTGCTCCTCTTCCAGCAGGTGCTGGTCCAAGCCCAGTGCTTCTCTCCTTGTTGAAATCCACTTAAAAACAGTTCATAAGTATTTTTCTGCAGCTGGTTTTCATAGCAGTCTAAATAAAGCTTTCAAGTTACAACTCACTCATGTGAGGCCAGATTCAGAGTCTGTCAGTTCCTTTGCGTATCCTCCACTTGTCTGGCAGTGTTGCATTTTATTTTGGGATAGCTTCTTGCTTCTGGGCCTTGCTGCAAAGCTGTGCATTTAGCAGCCCCCTCCTGCCATGTTCTCCTGCATGCCAGTGATGGTGTAAGCTTGCATTGCCACTGAATCCAATCTCTGCAACTGCCTTGCACTGTGCATGGCCTTTCTGCAAGGGCAAAGGATTTTGAAAGCAGGAATTTAGGATCACCCTCCCTTTGCCATCACAGGAACCATAGGGAAAAGTGTGCTTCCCCCTGGCTAAGCAGCCAAGACCACTGTACATCCCAAGATGCAATTGCAGCCCTCATGGCCCCAGGACTGGAGTGTTGAGTGTCTTTCTCATGGAAATTAATTATATGGGGAAGGCTGATCCCCTTTGGTGATATACAACTGTTGCCATGGAGGTCCAGCAGAGGCTGAAACGATGTAGTGCCCCCTTCTCCTCCCTGTCCCTGTCTTGTCTCCGTGTGCTCACCCCAGCCATGTGCCACTTGCTTGATTATGCTGGTGTAGCCAACCCAGCCAGCTCCCCTGGCCAGGCAAAGGTGAAGGCAATGGGAGAGCAGGAAGCTGAGCCAGCTCTGCCACCAGGAGAGACATGGACCCACCATTTAGGGACCAACACAACCCCAGAAATCTATAGGCAAGCAACAGGCTGAAACCAGAAATCTACTACTATCCTTTATCAAAACCACTACTTAGGACACTTCAGATATGATTCAACACTCATCATCTTCATTGTACTGGAGATCAGGCTGCAGTCTTTCCAGATAACAGCTTTATTATCTCTATTTTTCTTTCTATATTTCTTTCTTTATTTGCACTAAGTCCAGAACACCCAAAGCTTTCACTGGGACAGTAAAATCAGGTCAGCAGACAACGTTTTCTGCTGTGTTTTTTACACTAGCAAAGACCCTGCGTAAAAGGAGCTATTCCAGGCCAAGTGTGCTCTTGTTGATGAAGGTCTTTGGTTCAAGGAAGCTATACATGTTATGGACTCCCCACCAGATGCTGTTAGTGAAAGAAGGTTGTTTCCTAGGACTTTAGCACAGGCAGTGGGCTTTTGTGTCCCTTTAACTGTTACTCTGGCCAGATGACTGCCAGGGCTGCTCTTGACCAAGGGACAACCAACACCCTTGTGTTGCAGCTTACCAGGGCATCTTTCTTGGGCTCCCATGACCTGTCTGCCTCCATCCATTCATCCTGCTCTGGCACAGGCTGGCACCAAACAACCCTCTTTTCGCTGGAACAAGCTTGTATTCTCTCCCACCTCTCCTGAAGTAAGACCTGGAAAACAAATTAAACTCCACTTATTACTGATTTAATGATAATTGCATGAGCTCCTGGCTTCAGCCTTTCTCATCAAAAAAGACAGCATGGGCCACTGCAAACTCATGGCAGCGCATTGTACTCATCCTGGGTATATGGGCTGGTTTGAGTTGGCCTTGAGAAGGGCTGCTGTTGTATATGCTGGCAAAATTACTGGATTTTTCCTCTGACTTGGTGTTATTGCAGAGAATGGCTGGGGGGGATGACAGGAGACAAGTTTCCATTTACTTTTGCCCTGTCCTTGATGACCTCAGCATGAAAACCAAGAGCTGACCATCTGACCCTCCAGAAAGCTAGCTCCTCTCTAGGATGCAAGGGTCTTTTTCTGGCACAGGATACTCAGCTCCCTCCATTCTTTTCTAAGTCAGAGGTGCCAGCCATGCTATTATTCCAATATCTGAAGGGAGTCTACAGAAGAGCTGGAGAGGGACTCTTTGTCAGGAAGTTGAAGTGATAGGACAAGGAGTAACGGTTTTAAATTGGAAGAGGGGAGATTTAGATTGGATATTAGGAAGAAATTCTTTCCTGTGAGGGTGGTGAGGAACTGGAACAGGTTGCCCAGAGAGATTGTGGATGCCCCATCCCTGGAAGTGTTTAAGGCCAGGCTGGATGGGGTTCTGAGCAACCTGGGTCTAGTGGGAGGTGCAGGGGGGTTGGAACTTGATGATTTTGAAGGTCCCTTCCAACTCTAACCATTCTATGATTCTATGATCTCCAAGTCTGGATTAAAGGAAACAACATAAGACTGTCTGTTTTTTTGGCTAACACTTTCCCTATTGGCTTTTGGTATGCATTGCTTCTGGCACTGAGCACTGCCCAGCATAACACCCAACACTCTCCCTGGAGAAGATGCTCCCAGAATTTCCTATTGCTCACCTGAGTTCAGTAACTGCAGAAGGAGAGTTGGAAATATGGGCTCATGCATGTTCTTGGTAGCCTTGAATGGCCCTGTTCTGCTCCATTCACTCCTAGAAGAAGGATTCGCATTTAGGAAGTGAAACCTCGCAACATACCCGTGACACAAGCACTGCAGCTCCCCCAACAAACCTGTCAGATGCTGTGGGCTAGCTTTGATGTGTGTATCTTTGTTATCCGAAACAGCCTCTCATGGAAGGGCTTGGACTGGAGGCTGTTTATGAAACTTATGAAAGCTGCCATTGTTTTTATTGGGCTACCATCTGTTTAAAACATATTCCCTGAGTGATTCTGCTGGTGGGAAGTGAGGTGAAGAGGCTTCTTCGAATGTGCTCAGGAATCATCTCGACATCCAGGTACTCCTTTTAGAGATGTTGAGCACCATCCATCTTTTAAGCCTTCCAAAACACTGCCACGTCTCTGGGGTCTGATATTAAGACTCGGCTTAGGAAGCAGTGAGAGAGTGGGGCAGGTGGCACAGTTACAAAATGTCCTGTGGCAGAAGTGGTACAATTTGTAGCTCCATGGAAATGTCCTGGCAGACAAACAGGGGATCTGGGAGACGCACATCTCCATTCCTGGCCCACCCTAGAAGCAGCCTGCCAGCAGCAGAGCTGGTGCAGCAACCTTGCCCACTGCTCTGGGAGCACAGGGACAAAGCTCTAATGGCATTAAAATAGAGACCATGCTCATTGGTCTTTGCTTCCTCTCTGCACTCCGTACAGACAAAAGCTGTCTGGAAGCAAGCTCTGGATAGTATTTCCTGAAGGGCTCCTCTTCAAAAGTCTAGTTCCAGCTTTCTGCACCTACCAGCAGCATACTGCCCTGGCACTGCCTCTAACTGAAGCTCAAGTCAGACAAGAAAGAATGAATTGGATGGTACTTCATTTTGAACCAAGGGAGGGGAGTCTCCATTCCTCTCCCCATGTGTTGTCCACCTGCCTGTATCCCAGCCTGGACTCTGCTACCCAACAGCTGGCTTCCACCACCCAGCCCAGCTTCATCTGCTGCTCTGTCTACCTGCCCCTTTGCCATCAGGACATACTTTCCCTGCCCAGATGTTCAGGGAGGCTGCATGGCAGCACTAAGAGAGTGCTTATGCCTCCTGCAGCCACGGCTCCTGGGATACAGACTGCCACTAATTGACTTGCCCAAGACCAGAGAGTGGAACAGTGTCAGTGGAGGGACATGGACATCCCTCCCTGCATTGTGCCTCCTACCCAGCCTCTTTCTACCTTCCAAGTACACAAACCAGACATCGACTTACCATGCCTTTGCACAGTGTTGTCCACAGCTGGGGCTGCCAGGGAATTATCAGATGCTCTTGTGGCTCTGCAGAGAAGCCAGGAGTCTAAGGGAAGGGTTACTGATTGCAGTTTGGCCCTGGGGAGCTGTGTTGGACAAACCGCTGTACAATCACTGCACAATCCAAGCTGCAGAACAGCATTGTAATATTTTTCTCTTATCATCCTGCAGCTTTGCAGGCTCTTATTTGATCTCCTTTATCTATGTGAATGCGTCCAAGAACGCAACAGCCTCTGCCTGCAGAATGGCTCCCATTGTTCCCTTTGTTCATGCATCTGGACTGTTCCTCAGCCTCCTCTCTCCCTTCCTGCAAAGAGACAAACTGCATGGTCAAAAAGTATCTTTACAGTTTCATCTTAAATATGAGTTGAGGCATGGAAAAGTCAGAGGGCTGACTTCCTAAGTATGACAACTGATATTTTCCTAAGTATGACAACTTTCTTTGAGCCAGGGGGGAGTGTGGTAGAAGGTACCCTGAGCTCAGACTCTGGATTAACTGCATTTAACTTCAACTAGGATCTACCCACCCATGTCTAATGCAAGATGCTCTGAACTAATGCTGAAAAAAATGTTGTTGGATTTTGGCTGATATAACTGTTCCTCCTGAAGTGCTGATGATTTTTGTTTGAATCGATACACAATGACACAGTAAATCAGCTTGGAAGAGAAACAAAGAATCTGAGAGACATGAGAAATGTACCTCTGCATTTCAGCTTTTTTTTTTCCTGCTTTTTCTGATATAAAAGCTTTCACGTGCCTTATGCTGAAAACAGGCTGGAATCAACTTAGATTTTAAACATATTTAACTTAGAGGCTTTTTTTTTGTGAGCATGGAACTGAAATCAGTGCATTTGGAAAGTAGGCCTTCAGCTTTGCAAAACAGTCTCTGATTTCCAGATCAGCCCTTTCCACTTCTTGCATCAGAGAGGTGTACAGCACATTATCCTGGTGAAATATGCACAATCTTTGTACCCTGTTGAACATGCAGTTTCAAAAAAAATCCCAAACAAACATCAGCTCCCTCTGACAACCCATCTTCTCTTAATCCTCCTCACAGAGAACTTGTAGGAAGATGCCAAATAATATAAATGAGAACTTTGTTACAGCTGGGTTAGAGTAGGCTGAATTAGTCATCAAGGTTACAGATGGAGGTTGTTAATCTGTTGGTGACTTCCGAGCAAATTATTTTTATTTTCTGTTTACAAAATAAGAGAACAAGATTATTGGTTAGGCCTTGAGGTGTGATGCATCACTGGCAGTGGCAAAACAAAAATGATACAGAGCTTGTTGACACACAAAGGAAGGTCTGCTCCTTCTTTGAGTCTCAGTCATTGCTTTTATTAGGTGCAGGTTTGACAAATGGAGCAGGGAGGCTGCCCATTCACCAGAGCTGTCTGCTGCCATGGGGCTGCTAGCCCCTGCCAGCTCTTGTTGAAAGCCCTTATCCTGCACTCTGCCAGCCTCTCTGGCTGGAATGCACAACTGGTAAGACAGGCTGGAAATTGCTGACTCAAGTTGTGTTCCTGCTTTGGCTTTTCCATCTGCCTCACTGGGAATTGCTCTTTAGACTGAGCTTGTGGGGGCTGGAGGCCAAAGAATTTTTTTTTTTTTTTTTGTAACTTGTTACTTTTTGTACTGAGTTAAGCAGGGGAAATCACTTATTGCTGTTCAGATCTCATGGATATGCAGTGCTGTTAATCTCAGACTTCACAAATTATAAATTAAGCTTCTCCAAATCATGAGTTGTTTTTTGTTTGGTTTGTGGTTTTTTTAAACTAACAGAAGTTGGCTGTCTTTACTGGGGTTTTGTGCTTCTAGGACACATCTTGGCTTTTTTGCCTGCACATGTAGCAGCAGAAACAACCCTTTCTGCAAAAGTTAAAACCTTTAACACATTTGCCTGACTCCAGAAACAGGAATTTAGGAAAACATCCACTTTCTAAAGACCAAAATTAAACCTTTGGACAGGGGCAGTACAGGTAGAAGCAGTCATTTTGATGCCCAAGGGCCAAGCTTTTTCTGATCTGATCTCACTGCTTTTAGCAGAGGACTCTTAGAGACTCCCATTCCTGGGCACTCATTATTTAATCCACAGGCTGAGGAGAAATACAAACTCCGAAGAGTAGCTGACTTTCTATGTGGTTTCTCCTCTGCCTCGGACAAAGCCCCTCCCCAAAGCGCAGAAAGCAAAACCCTCCCAAACCTGCTCTTCTGTTTTCAAGCAATGTCAAGGCAAACTGACCCCCAAGGTAATGTGATTTGCATGTTGGCCACTCAGTTTTTCACACACTTGCCTGCCAGCAAGGAAAAGCTAGTGCTGCATTCCCCAAATTGGTTGCTGGAATGGTAGCACTGAAGTGAGCAAAACACCTTGGCAGGGGGGCGAATGAGCAAATCACCACCAGCTAGCCAAGCCCTGTATTTCTCTTTCCTCTGGTCAGCTCACAAAACAAGAGTGAAGAACAAACCTCCTTTCCCGTCCCTCCTACCTCCCTGAATCCCTTCTCATTAAGGAAAGATCAATATTGACAGTGTTGAAATGGAGCACAAGGACTGAAACGCCTCCTGTGCCTGGTGCAGGGTGCTGAAAGACCCAAGCGTGAATAAACGTTTTCCAGAGCTCCTATCAGCTTGGGATGATTGCTTTTGCTTGCCAGCATACAAAAAGGAACTTGATTTCCAGAAGCAGTTTGCAACCAGGCCCTTAGGAGGCTAGGAGAGTAAAAAAAGCATGACCTGTGAGTAGGTCGTAGCTTGGCCTACCCAGACAGAGGTTTGGTAAGTGTCTGGCAATTTGTGAAACTCAAGAAGTGGTGCACAGCCCTCACCAGGAGGATGTGGAGGAAATCTGACAGCTGCAACACCAGAGTCCTTAGTGAGAGTTCCCCAAGTTGGCCCAAGACACGCACTTCCTTCCCTACAGCATCTGTTTGCCAATCAATCTGTGCAGCAAAGCTCCCACTCAACCCTGTGCCAGCCTGGGCACAAGAACGTTTTCTTAAATGCTGCATGAAGAGATGATGCTTCCCACTGCTGCACTTTACCCATCCAGCTCATCTCTCTGCACCTGTCTGCTGGCTAAGGTCTCTCCATCACATCATAGCTTCTTGCTTCATCTCCAGGCCTATAGCATCTATAGATGCTGTCCTGGACAAGCATGGATTCGGTCAATGGTAACCATTTTACTCTGTGTTCATCCCATCACCTTAATGTTTTCTCCTGCGCTGCTGATTAGAATTCTCATTAACATCTCATCATTCTCTTTGAAACCTGCCCATGCAGTGAAGGCTGCAGACATCACAGTCTGGTAGCAGCACCCAAGGCTTTGAGGCTGTACGCTCACATGGAGTAGAATCGTCTGTGTTCTTGTGCTTTTCAGTCTGTCCATCTCCATCTACTGTTCATCTCTGCTCTTAAACCCCTAGGCACCCTGCATGGGGGCAGATGCATCTTTCGTTTGTATGTATCTGTTATCACTTGCAATGCTGTCCTGGGTCCCAAACAGCGCCTGTTGGGCTCTATGCAGTGTAGACCTCAAGGATAACTCAAAACAGTGCAGTGCCAGGCTCGCACATTTGTTCTGGGCTTTAGCTGGAACTCACTTTCTCCTACAGTTAGTCAAGGAATTCCTGCTGAAAGTTATTTGTGAGAGAAATGCCTGTTACTGCATATACATCCTATGGGATAGTGCCAGTTTTGCTGACATTTTCCCATTCCTTATCTTAACCAGAAAATTAAACATTTTTTCCCCTCATTTGGACATTCCAAGCTTCTTTGTTTCAGTTTGGCCAGTTGCTTTTAGCTGCTGTGAGCCTGATGTTAATCTGTGCCTATCTGAGTAACTTTTTACTTGGGTCCGTTATGAGAGAGGTTGCCCAAGCCTGGGCAAAAAAAAAAGGAGCAAAACACTTGTGACAGCTTTACAATGAACAGCCTATATGCTTCAAACTGAGTAGGGTTGGAAGGTTTAAACGTGCCCAGAACTTTTTGATAATACTGTTCTGTAAAAAAAAAAAAAAAAAAAAAGAAAGGATATTTTCCCCTTTGTTGCCCTGATATGGTGTCAAACCAAGTGTTTAAGGAACCTGACTTTTCCCTAGGAATGGAAAATTATGTTTTTGACCAGCCTCACCCTTGCAACTTACAATCTGTTTTAGAAGGAACTTTTTTTTTTCCTTTTGTTTTTTTTTTTTTTAACAGTGTTTACCATAATTGTACCTACCAGGTACAATGGTGCCCTGAGAGAAGCTGAATTAAGCCATGGTGATGAGTTGCACTGCATAACACTTCTCAAATATGTGATTTATTACAGCTGACATGACAAAGATTTTGTGTCGTAGTGAGGAGTGATGGCTGATGTCCCTTTAAATGCTTATCATGGCAGCTTAATTGAATCCTATTAACAGATGCAATGAAACTGAGAAACGTTTCTCCAGCTAGCAGTCTGCATTGGACCAGCAAAGCCTGGCATTGGCCTGTTCTCAAGCCTGTTTTCAAAATCTCTGTTTTCAGAGATTTTCCTTTGAAGTCAGAGGATGTAGAAATTATCCTCCTACAAGAAATATGCTACTAAAGGAACATGTTATTCACATATACGATGTTAGGATACCCTGGCAGGAGAGGAACCTCCCATGATGAGTGGTAAGAGGGGAACCTCGGAGAGGTGCTGCAGTTTTCCACCATGTGTCCCATTATCAGCATGCAGAAGACTTGGGCTTAAAGACTTGGAACCTTGCCCTCCTCTAAAGGATTTTGAAACTCTTCAGACCAGTTGAGCAAAAACCCAGCTATCTGCAACTGCAAAGGCATCCAGCCCTGGCCCGTGAGGTGGTTTGGGAGCAGCTCTGCAACACAAGAGCTCTGGCAGATAGGGTGGAGGAAGCCAGACACTTCTGGCAGACTTGCAGGCAGCTGTGCAGGAGATCCTTTTGGGTGGTCTGAGGGTGCCAGCTCAGCACTCAGAGCAACAAACCCAAGGCCACTGGAGGCAGGTGGAGAGACAAAGCTCATTACTTCAAAGCTGCTGTGTGCAGGAATAGGCTAAAACATGGGAGATGGTGCTTAACAGGGTTCATCCATAGCAGCAATGGATGCCTGTGGCCTGGAATGACTTTTAGGAAAAATGCAGTTATGCATACAGTGGGTCCTCTTGCAGCAGCTCAGCTGGGCTGTCTCTCATCCAATTTCATGCACCAGGGTGTTATCTTTTTCTCAGGAAAACCATGGAACTGGGTAGAATTTAAATTACAGCCCAGAGAAGCTGGCTCACTTCTCTGACAGAGGTTGTAATGATGGATTCCAGTTATAGCTTGGGACAGCAGATTTAGCTGGTTTTGCAGATGATAAAAATACAGCCTTGTCTCAGGAATGCTGCAGAAGTGAGGCATGCATGTGGTGGTTGGTTTTTTTCAGAGCAGTTCTTTAACTCTGACTGTACTGTACAACAGTTCCTATTGAGAAATCAGTATTTACAAAGCAAACAGAGATGAGACATGGGCTGGATGCCATCAAACACGTAGCAGGACCTGCACTGCACCTCAAGCTGTGGAGTACTACTCTTGAGTAGTTTTTCATTACTAATGATGAACACTACTTTATTTTTACTCTGCTCTGTATACTTTACAAGGCCTGCTTGCAAGGAAGGAGGCAGCCACTGAAATAAAGGCAGCTACACTATATGCTTTACTGTATCACACAACTCACCTCTTCTGTTGAGAATTCAAGGCCTGGTGTACATAATTGGCTATCCCCTCAAATAAAAAGAAACCAGAACTGACACTTCAAATACACTAAACTTCCAGCACAATTTGAGCTCCTGCTTGATCTCTTCTGTGTATTGGGGACCTCCTCAGGCTTCCTTCAACTTCACTGCCTACGGAGACAAACACTGCCCTGCAAGGAGCATGTCACTGCTGGGGTCAGGCTCAGTTGGGACTAACACGAACAGGGACTGTGTGGGCTTGGTGCCTTGCTGGTCCACAAGGCATTGCCAATGGAGGAATGCAGACCGACATTGCTGTTCTCACTTTCCCTGCATGTTATGATGAGTCTACATCCTGTTGTTTTGCAACAACGCTCTTGAAGCTGGCTATGTGATACTGCCTAGCACTGTTTGCAGAAGTGGCTTGCAGCTGTAAGAAAAATGTTTTGTCTCTAATCTCTGTTTACACAGGATGGTGATAACAAAATTCCTCAACAATCACTTAATCTCTTTGGGCTGACACCACCATCTTTGCTCAGCCTAGCTCCAAAGCAGCAACACATGCAAACACACCACTTTGTGGACTAGGGAAGGACCATTGTGTGAAAACAAGCTCTGTACCAGAGTCTTTTGCTGAACATGATGAGTGAGCAGCCCTGTGCGCTGCAAATGTCACTCAAATAGGCAGGATGATGCTGAGAGGAAGGGCAGCCCCATCTTCTGGAAACTTAGTTGTTTGAAGCTTTCACACATTTTGGTGTGTGATTTGAAGCAAAAAGCCTGCTTTTGGGTGGGTTTCTTCTGTAAATTTTGCTGGTCGCCCGCAGCAGCGAGGCGCCTCTAGCAGATATGGTGTCCCTACTGTGAGTTGGCCTACTCATATAAGTAAGCTCTGAGCAATCTGTGTGAAATCATCACCTGGCCCTAAAGAATGGGAAAAACAGGAAGGTCTTTCAAAGGTGTCTAAGGATTTGATTTTGATGTTTGAATTTCCCTCTCATATCACTGCAACTTTTCTGTCCTGGCACTTTATCCCTGCACTGTGAAGCTGTCATGTATTTCTAGTCAGAGATGTTGTGCTTCTGAAAATGAAACCAAGGAGAACAGAAAATAAACGTATTCCAAGACACCCTAGGGCATTAGACAAGTGCTTATTATGGGAAGCTGAGCCTTTCCAACCCCTGGGAAAAGCATATCTTGTGTACAAATAATTTAGGAAAGAGACAGAACTCTTCTGCTTACTGAGATTTTCAGTGCTATACACATTGAGGGAAAAAATTAACATACTCATCAATAGAAACAGAGTTATAACACAATGATAATAACAAGAAGGAGCTGAAGGAGACCAAGGACAATGCAGACTGCATAGCCACACAGTTAGGAAAGGTTAGGCATCCTTGCCCAACCAAATAGCCCAAAGCAAGCAGATGGGCTGAGAAAACACAGCAGGGTGCTCCCAGAGCAGCAACTGGTGGAGATGGTTATTTAAGAATGCATGTTGTATGCTGCAGCTGGAGCTGGCAACATTTTCTTGCTGGCAAATAGTGCATTGGGAGGAACTGTGGAAAAAAGAATCAACCAAGAATCAATGAATTTAATCCCTTAGGTGAAACTCCATCCCACTTGTAACCTGACTCAGCAAATGTTAATGTCCTTTCCCTGCATTTGCATTCACATCAGAGCCATTTTCCCTAGACAATGGCCTTCTTTGCTCTGGTAAACAGAGAAAGTAGGCATTTCCTCACAGGAAGTTAATTTGAATTTTTAGACAAAAAAAATAATAAAAAATAGGAAGAGTGAGAAACAAAATCTCTTCAGCAATCTGGGAAAGTATTATCAGACAAGACCTTTACTAGTAAAGGAAAACACTCTCCCTGGGCCATTGAGAAGGTAAGGACCATGACTTTAACATTATCATTCAATGAAGAAAATTAGATGGCCTTGCATTTACTTTTACTAGTGCACATACCATAGTAATTTAAGTCCTGGCTTTATTTTAAAGTAGTGATTAATGCATTTAGCTTTTGGTTCATTTCTGTATTAGTTTCATAGCTACAAAAAATCTCACTTTGGAGATGTAAAATGATTAATTTCTCAACCAGGTTTTTGCTTGGAAGTGTCTATTAGCCATTAATAAAACAAGTCCTTTTACATTCTGACAAAGTCACAAAACATAAACACATGCAGATGCCATGGGCCAAAGGAGGGAGCTGAAAATCTGCCTGGCAGTAAGAACTTAGCTGAAATAGGAGGGGGGGGTGGGGGTGTCCTGTCTCTCCACCATGGGGAAAAGTACTATGTTTGTTCAGCCAAAGCTGGGGCAAGTGGCAATGAGAAAGTCAGAACTGGGCCTACAGAGTTCCTGATTTAGGTGGAATCTAGGGGAATGAACATTACATTTTGTTAGAAAACAACTAGTGTTTTTACAACATATCAATAAAGCAAATTTATGTCTGACTGAAAGTTAAATACTTAACATCCCAGTGCTCAGAGTTTGCTTTGTGGAATATACTGTAGGGTCTGTGTCTGACCCACAACTGTTTTAAAGCTGTGTCTAGAAAGACTTGTGCCTCTGAGGCATGGGGCAATCAGAGGAGCAAGTTCCCAGCTGGCATAGCTGGGCAGCTAACTTCTGGAGCCACCAGCTCAGGCTGGCTGGGATCAAGGCTCAGGCACTCAGGGTTCTCTCTGGAAGACATAATTCTTAAAAAAAATAAAATAAAAAATCTTCAGTTTGCTTTAGGGAAAGCCACATTTAGCTGCTTCATTTCAGTCACTTAGCTCTAAGCAAGAACATGCCACTGAACATGACATATTCCAGCTTTAAAAGATCATCTGACAGTAGTTCTCAATGATGCGTCTGACCTAGAAAAGCCACCTTCCAGAGCCCGAGCCCCTTCTTAGGTGCAGGACACTTTGGGAGGCTACATGCCTATATAGTTCCCACTGCTAAAATTGTGTGTTGCAGTATGGAAATTGCCTGACTCTTGAAGTGTGGTAGGATAGGTTTGAGCTGGGAAGCTGCTCACCTCAGAGAAGGGAAAGGTGATGCTCACAGACTACAGTTCCCATGGTGCAGGGGAAGATATTCAGGCTGCCATAAAGTGTTTCCATGTGAGGAGAACTTTTCTATTAAATACGTGACACAAGGGAATCTATCACTACAGAAGTAGAAGGAAAATTCTGGCTATTTCTTGTACAAAATTTTAGGGTTTGGACTAAAAGTAAGTGCTGGAGTGTCCAAGGATGTCAGCATGAATTTTGCTCATCTGCAAGGCCAGGCTTTGCAGAAGGGGTCCCTGCACCCAAGAAATTGCCACTTGCTTCATTGTCTCCATGGGGCTGCCAACCACCAGCACAAGTGTGAGCCCTACCTTGGTCTTTGTGTTCAGCAAGGCCCCAGTTTAAGCAAACTGATAATTGCCTAGCAAATCATATCAGATTTACACTGGCATGAGGAATGATGACAGAGGACAGGCAAACTCAACAAGCTGCTAATGCAGTGCAGCTTAGGCTACAGCTTTCTGCATTTGTACCTCTGGATCCATATAGGGGAAGGTTGGCTCATACATGGGGTGGGTTGACTTTCACCAGCTCTCCTGCTAACAGCACAGGGCAGCCTAAGGGTGTTTCTCTCACCTGATATGTCAGCACAGAGAAAGTCTAAATAAACCCACAGCAGCTTTTCCTTTTGCAGCAGTGGGAGAATGAACCAGAGCAGCCATGAACTGCAGCGGATGCTGAGCACTGCTGCCAAAATTAACCAAAGAAGAGACCTGTAAGAAGAGACTGTAAGAGAGGTCTTCACACCCACCCTGCTGCATAGATGTACCCTCTACATCCTCTCTCTGCTCTCAACATCTCAATTTTCTCCAGCTGAGATGGAGAGATGGNGGGGGGGAGACAGACCTAGGGAAAGGTCCTAACCTGGGTAATTCAAGAAGCCCCCCCAGCTAAGTTAACCAGAGACCCTCACTCAAGTCTAACACTCAGGCACCAGTGAACAGCTCTGAAATCACTCAGCAGTGAACACCCCTCCATATTAGCAGATGTGAGTATTTTGACACATCAAAGCAACAGCAAAGTGCACCCTGTGCTGCAGGACCAGCTGAGACCTGGGGAAACAGGTGAAATGATAGGGACATCATTTATTAGGTACTGAGCCAAAAAAATAAACATCCTCCAGGCCCAATTGTTTCATTTGTTCCAGTGATAAAGAGAAGCTGCTGCTAATGAAAGGATAAACAACTCAACAAAATACATATTATTTACTCAAAGGTCCTCATTACAGAGGAACCTGACTACCCTGTCCCAGAGTGAGGACAGGATGAGCATTATCTGTGCTATGGCAGGTCTAGTGTCCTGTATCCAAGCAGACCCCGGCACCACTTCAGCCTCCTGTCTACCTGGCAGGGAGGACAAAGGTGAATTCCTTCCCTGTCATTACAGACACTGAACAAAGCGACAAAGAGGAGTGTGCAGGGAAGTGCAAGGCCATCAGCCATGTGCAGCGGCTTCTCACAGCCATAAATCTCAGAAATTGCAAACATTTATTAATGTTTGTTCAGTTTTGGGTTTGTGGTTCCTTTGTTTGTTTGGGTTTTTTTGACAATAAGGCCTGTGACATTTCCAGTGTTGGGGACGTGGATTTGACTTTTCCACTCTCAGACCTCCCTAGATGAGTCTCTAAAAGGTGCCTCTGCCCTTCTCTTTTCTCTGTTGTGGTGTGTGATTTTAAGGGTTTTAATGGGAAGCACCTATTATCTCTCCCACCTTCTGCTCAGAAGCTGGGAGTGTGGCTGATCCCCCAGGCTTTAACCTGAAAGCAGACAGGGTTGTGCAATATGGTGACTGAGCTCTGGGATATTGCTAGAGGATTAGCTGCCAGTACTGTTCCCAAAGCCATGTCCTAATCTATCTGGAAGACTCATTTGGTATGGTTGGAGTAGACTCACAGCTGCCATTATCTGGGCTATATCCTGCCCCACATTCATCCTGCTAACAATTTGGAGGGTTACAACAGAATTGCAGGGTAGAAATCAAAAGAGACTTCAGTAAATTAAGTCTCCTTCATGCCTGGGCTGTCTCCACCTTCTGCTCCCCTGGCTAGCTTGTCAAATTCTACCCTATGTAAGAAATACTGAAATAATATTGTAATAATTTTAATAATACAGAATAATATCCAATAATAATATTGCAATAACTGTATTATATGATAAACAATATTGAAACAATACAGGGTCATAACACTTGCACAGCAGTTTCGATTAATTGTTACATGAAACACGCACGATTACAGGAAGCAAGTTTGGAAATAGCAACTTTTCTACCATTCCTGACCAGTCCTTTGTCATTTTAATCTGCTTGACAAACACAGGCTGTGATTGATGTGGCTAAGAGATTTTAGCCATTCTCTTTAGCCATTCACCCTGTTTTTATATCTGTGCTTTCTGTGATCTGCCTTCAGCTTGCCAAACATCTCTTGCAGCTTGTAACTCAATTCAGAATAGTTAGTCAAACCATGGGATTAGGAACTACGAGGGTCACAGCCGTTTCTGGAGGAAGGTCTATCCCTGGCAGAAATGAACCAAGCCACTGCCCCATGGTATGAGACTTTCCCACTATTTGTCACCCCACCAAAACCTGTTCTCCTGTCCCAGGGGTGAGGGTAGAAATCAAGATGAGGAAAGTGCATGGAAAAGGAACTGCATAAACTACATTAGGAGTGATGAGAAGCTCAACATGAGCCAGCAGTGCACACTGGCAGCGCAGAAAGCCAACCGTATCCTGGGCTGCATCAAAAGAAGCAGGTCACACGAGACCCTGCCTGGAGTACTGTATCCAGCTTTGCAGTCCTCAGCACAGGAAGGACATGGAACTATTGGAATGGGTCTAGCCGAGGATTATCAGTTAGCTGGAGTACCTCTCCTATAAAGACAGGCTGAGAGTTGGGGTTGTTCAGCCTGGAGAAGAGAAGGCTCCAGGGAGACCTTATTGCAGCCTTCAAGTACCTAAAGGAAGCCTACAGGAGAGCTGCAGAGGGACCCTTTGTCAAGGAGTGTAGCAGTAGGATGAGGGGTAATGGTTTCAAATTGAAAGAGGAGAGATTTAGATTAGATATTAGGAAGAAATTATTTCTTGTGAGGGTGGGAGGGGAACACTCCCTGGGAGTGTTCAAGGCCAGGCTGGATGGGGCTTTGAACAATCTGGTCTAGTGAGAGATGTTGCCTGCCCATGACAGGGGGATTGGAACTCGATGATCTTCAAGGTCCCTTCCAACTCTAACCATTCTATAATTCTAAGCTCTAGCATCAGATTGAAGTTGCTACTAATGACTTTATGAAATGACTCTACAAAACTATTTCAGACAAAACCTGCTTCTGAACACACCACTAGCTCTCACCCACATGTTGCCAAACTCATTGGGAAAGCTTCAGCAATGTCATCAGTCATCAGTTTCAACAGTTGTCTGCAGAAATACAGAGATGTTTTCCTCTGAGATGATGCTTTTGCCAGAACTCCTTTGGCCAGGAGATGTCAGTGCCCACAGGCAGCAGGTGTTGTGGACAACTCATGAGGCATATGACTATGAAGGACCACGAGATATATAACTGTATCATGCTTGTATGGAGTGAAATTCAAGCCATAGTGGTTGCACTTGTACCAGGATTCTGCTTTGACACCTGCCAAAGTCTGAAAACCTGTCTGGGTCAAGTTTGTCCTTGGCAGCTTACCTATTGCACTTCCAGTGGGACAGGCTTAGTAGTGACCAAAAGCCCCTGCCAGCACATGTCTATGCTTCATTCCTTTCTTGGGCTGGGCCAGTCATGTCTTTCATGTCACAGCTGCCATGGCCTGTTACAGCGCTCCGCACTTGACATGGCATATTTCACTCTATCCTGTCCTTAGCAATGGATTAATGGATTAATCCCTGATCTTTGAAGTCACCAAACTTGTAGTCTGATTGATGGCTCTACTTGTTATATTGCATTTTGCATCACCACCACAAGAGAAGGGATCATCACACAAAAGCAACAGCTGCTAGAGGGAAAAAACTCAGCAAGTATTTTATAGGCAATTCCCACCCTTTTTTCCACAGTAGGTGTGTAGCCAAACGCTTGGAAATGCCTGTTTCAACTCTCTTTCCCAGCTTGTGTTGCTTTAACAAGACTAAAGACCAACTATAGACAATGGAAGACTGATGTTCTGAGAAGGGCAAGAAATGTCTTTAGTCATTCACTTGTTATACTTCAGGACCATAGTGGAATACATAAATCTCTGGCTCCAGCTAGAGGCCATTCATGGGTAGGATTCTAACTTGAAAGGAGCTCTCATTATTAAGTGTTGCTGTGCTGTGTTAAGGTGCACAGTGCAATATACCAAATATATCAAAGAGAATAAGATCAGAGACTACAGACACTTTTACATGCTGTCCATCCAAGACAGCAGGACTTTCTTCCTTGTCTATCAAGCAGCAAGACCAGATATTGTTCCCTTCCCTATATCTATGTTATCAAGTCAATCAGCCTTGTAATGCACTAATCTTTCTTGACACTGTGAAACAAGATCTCTGACTGAACTATTGCCACAGTAGTTAAGCACAAAGTCTGACTCTTCCATTAAAGGTGGGCAGGAATCAGGTAGGTCTTGAGGTATTGCTCAGGTCTCACTGCACATAGTGAGTGAGGAACCCCAGCCAAAGATTAGCATTAAGGAGGGCTGATTGCCAGCCAGTTCAGCCACATTTCTATTCTCTGGTGAGCAATGCAAGTGCCTGGCCAAGAGGATGTGCTGAGGGATGCTGGTACACAAGGTCACACTGTGGGAAGTAGCAGCAATACAAGGAGGTGTGCCAGTGAGCCTGTTGGGCAGAAACTTATCTCCATGGGGTGTTAACATAGCTGGAAGCCAGCCCAGCTGGAATATGCACAGTACACTCAGACACCAAAGAAGGGAGGCTGCTTTTCTTCAGGAGCTGACATGGAGAGACCAGAGAGAGATGATCAGCTCCTAGAGTGCAAGGGAGGTGATTCAACATACCTGGAGGACTGGGACCTCAGGGCAGTACCTGTGAACCTCACCCCAGATAGTGTGATGCAGTCACCCAGTTGTGGAGCTCCAGTTCCTCCTGTTTGTTCCCCAGGCTGCATGCATTGGTATACGTACACTTGAGGTGGTTGTCCTTCTGGTTCACATCTTGAGAGGCCACTGAGGACCATTTGTCGCTGTTCCAGTTGTCCTGGCTTATTGTCCATTTGGTTGCATTAGTGTGAGCATTGCCACTTTGGACCCCACCCCCCTGAGTCCTTCAGTTTAAAGCTCACCTCACTAAGTTGGCCAGCCTGCTGCCAAATATCCCCTTGCCTCTTCTGGACAGGTGGATCCCATCCTTCTCTAGCAGGCTATATTCATTAAAGAGTGTTCCATTATCATAAAAGCCAGAGCTCTCACAGTGGCACCAGCCATGATGCCAGAAGCAGATTTGCATTATGCATCTATTTCTAGCTGCACCCTTTCTTCTATTTGGTGACATGGAGGAAAAGATAACTTGGGCACCAGTCTTTTTTGCTTGCTTCCCTAGGGCTTTGTAGTCTTAATTTTGCTCAGGTTCCAGCTTGCACTGTCATTTGTACCCACATGAAAGAGTAGTAATGGATAGTAGTCTTTCCTCTTGAAAAGTTGTGGCACACTCTTGGCAACATCTTGGACCTTAGCTCCTGGAAGGCAGCATGCCTCTCAAGACTCCCTGTCAGGCTGGCAAATTAGTGTCTTGGTGCCCCTTTACAGTCACCCACTATGAGCACTTGTTTCTTTTTGCAGTATTCACTGTGTGCTGCTGGTACAGTTTCTCTTTGCAGACCTTGCAAAGGTCTGCAGCTATTAAAGCTTCATATCTGGTTTTGGTTATAATGCTGAAGGGGGTGGACTGAAGTAGAGTCCTGCTTTAGGGGGTCACCAGGGTCCAAGGTGCCTCATTGTCTGTGATGTCTGCCATAGGAGTGTGGTTCTCAAACAGTTATGTATTCCTTCTTGACCCCTTTAATACTGCACAGCCTTTTATCTGTTTCCTGCAAGTCAGCCATCTGACACAACAGATTATCAACCTGTGGACATCCTTTGCAGGATCTTTTCTCCAAAAGGGTCTGGGCACTCTTTGCACTGCGCCTTCTGTACTGAAGTCTCCTTCTTTACCAGTACCATCTGGGTGGAAGCCTCAGACATGTCAGAGGCTGTTATGGTTTGAGAAAACCTATAACAATTTATTGTCATGCAGACAATTATTCTATCACCCGATGACCCTTCCCCACCCAGGAAAGGGGAATCGGGGAATGCAAAGAAATATGAGGGTTGAAATGTAAATAGATTTGATAGAATAAGATTAAATAATTAACAATAATTCTAAAGAACCAGTATTAATCCCAACACTGATATAAGATTTACAAGAAGTATACTCAGTCAATTCTATCAGCAGGCAGCTGTGCACTCCCAGCAGTGGACAGTCAATGTCAGATACTACGAGTGCAAGGGCTTCAGGAGGAGAAGAAGGCCTCAGGGGTCTGGCACCAGGGCAAGCAGTTGTCTGGATTGCTGCCATCAAGGGAGAGTCAACTACACAGCAGACTTTTCTAATTTATATTGGATGTGATGTTCACAGTATGAAATAATCCTGTCGGCTTTGCTCCTCCTCATCCCTGCACCTGGCAAGGCTCAAAACCACGGAGACCTTGAATCTCACAGAGCCTGGATGGCCATAAAGTAAATATTTTCATGAATTCAGACACTAGAGTCTTCTAAAAGTGCAATTTTCCCAGCATCAGAAGAAAAGTTAGTCCTGGGCCTCTCAACCCAGGACATTCCACCCCTTATTTCATACCATATATATATATGTCACACTCCTGTGTAGTATTATATTTATCTTCTAATATATGTGCACCCCTACACACATACATTCCTCTAAAGGTATAAACTATTCCTCTAAAAAGTCCATTGAGTTTCTTTAGTCCAAAACTGTGAGTTCCCTCTATCACAATAATCTTTTAGGGTAGAAACAAATGATATGGCATTCAACTCAATTGTCAGATCAGGACCAGGCCTCCATACAGGATCACAGATAGCTGGAGTTGGGCACAGCAATATAACATGTTGTGCTCACGGCTAGCATGTTCCTGTTGTTGGACGCCATTCAGTGAAGCTCCATTACCACTGTGTTATGCTGAAAAACACTTACTGAACACTGTTAGTATTATGTAACAGTTGACACCATAACATTTAAATTAAGAATTTTCACCCCAAGTCAGATCTCCTAATGATACACATCGAAAATCTCCATTCTCCTGCATTACCCACCAACTATGCTCTGGTCCTTCAGCAAAAGCAACCCCACGAGTGGGTTTGCCTTCACCTGAGGCTAGGGTAATACAGACTGTTTTCTCTCAACTAAGGACAGGGCCTTTCTCTGCAGAAACACTGGTTTTTACTCTGAGGGCAGTGCCCGCCATCATGGAAGAGTCTTCTTGACTTGGTAGGGTGACTGTCCCCTTCCTGTGCTCCCTTCTATTGTGCAAACTAATGGGCCGCATTCTGTCTGCTCTGTTCACTGTGTTCCTGGTCAATTGCACTGGATAGAGGAGAATGCTACCTGTGCTCCTGATCCCTTTACTAATCTCCCCAAGGCCCTGAAGCCTCTTTTCCCTGCCCTTGGGCTTCCCATCACAAGTTCATTGGTACCCACATAAAAAAGCAAGAGTGCCTAATAGCAAAGCATTTGACACTGTCCCACATGACATTCTAGTCTCTAAACCGGAAAGTCATGGGTTTGGTGGATGGACCACTCAGTAGATAAGAAAACACCCGAAGACCTCTTTCAGTGTCCATAGAATATCAATCTTAGGAGCCGATCTTGCAGGTTCCTGAATTCATGCAATGCCTTGGCATGGGCATCCGGATCCTGTGCCAGGTGCTTGAAGAGGTTGAGTGGCTCAGCTGTTTGGAGGGATGGGGGCAAGATTATCTCCTTGGGCATGCTCTCATTGCCAATGAAGAAGTGGTTGAGGCGTTTCTCCTCCAAGCAGCTGCGCAGGTACCATGTGATATCCTGCATCCGCATCAGGAATTCCCTCCTGCTCCAGCTTGACAGGGTC
>VZRU01018790.1:685364-737973 GCA_013398155.1 Pedionomus torquatus | reverse complement strand
TTTTTTTTTTTTTTTTTTTGGTGTCCCTCTTTCTCTTTTCCTTCCCCTTTAGTCTTCCACGCTCTGCACTCCATCGCCCGACCAGAAGTTGCAGTCCAAAAGCCTTGTTTATTTTCCCTGTGTTGCAGCAGAGGATTTGATTGATTGCACTAAGGCAGGTTTTGAAATGGATATTTCAACAGCTCCGATGCTGGTTGTCACAACACTAAAGTACGAACGTGTGTACGTTGTACCTGTCTCCCAAGTGTAACTGGAAAAAGAAAATATATATTGAATAATGAAATCAAATAGAAATGCATTTAAAGTAATAAGAAAAACAGAGTAAACATCCTCAGTGTGTCATTTCCCTTTAAGGGAAACCTTTTACAATTTAACTACATAAACATGTACATAAATAATAGTATGAGAAGAGACAGTGCTATTTTCTTTTGTGTAATGTACACTATCTGGTCTGCTGTTAGGAATCTGAATTCATTCAACGCTTCTGTGGCCTCTGATTTTGTGCAGTGCTACCAAGTTATATGCTTATGTTTTAAGATTCCTTTATCTACGGCTGGAATCTTAGATTTTACAAAGTGAAAGTACTGTGTAAATCTCCTGTATTTTCCCTGGTTGATGCTCTTGGTGGGGAAGGTTTACAACGTGCGTTTTGCAGGGTGTGCACCGTAAAGCTGGGCATGGCGCTTCCACTTCTCACTCCCTCGAAGCAGAATTCAGGACAGTCACGCTTAAGCTTTATAGCTGGCCATGCAATGGTATGCTTCCCCTGTTGGCACCTCGTTGATGGTCTTGTCTTTATTTAGAGACCAGTCCCTGAGACAAGCAATCTGAGCTTCCTGACATTTTTCACACTAGTAAGCGTACTGCATCCTCGAGGATGCTCTTTTGAGCTGGGTCACTTGCAGCTTTCTAGGGCAAAAATTAGTGGCAGGTTTTAGAGCCCTGAAGCAGATGTAGAAGAAAGATCACAGCAGTTTCTAAACTAAGCACAGAGAAGACTCCTTTGTTAATGGCTTCCTCCCAGGAGCCAGTGTCAAAAGGAGGGTGGATGTTGGTGGTGGCTTCACCAACCAGGTGCCTGCCCTTCTTTGCAGCCCCAAGGGTTTGCAGATCCTGGGGCAGCGGCAAGGCAGCGCTGTGGCAGCTAAGCCCTGCAAAATGTCAGCAGTCCCTGAATGTTGTGAGTGCCGGCTGCTTGTACCTACTTTTTTTTCCCTGCCTCTATTCAGCTTTCCATCCTTTTCCTGTTTTGTTTATGTTCAGGCACACCTGTAGTTTCTATATAAGCAATAAGATAACAGCTGGGGCTGCTATATTAGAGTTGCAAACACTGCAGGGAAATAATGGATTTCAAACCACAACACTTTTTTCTATTAAAGAATAATAATAATTTAAAAAAGACAGAATTTTCTAAACCTATTGTATCTTTCCATCCTCTGCTTTGCACTCTTTAGTGCTAACAATATTAGTTAAAGATTTAGAGCCTGTGACATCGCTGGTTTTGCCTGGGGACTCAGGAGACAGGGCTGCCATTTTAACAGGAGCACATTGTGTTTCCTCGTGCTTGCAATGCCATGCACAAGCTCCAGATATTTTGCTTCTCTTTGAGGCCCCGGTCCAGAGAAACACGTATCTCCCTGGTATTAACAAGCTGAATTATCCCTTTGCCTTCTGTAGGACTATGTCTCATGCTTAAACAGTGTAGGGTGAGTGTCCAAGGGAATTGCCAACTGCATCAGCTCAAACCTGGAATAAGGAGGGGGTCTGACAGTATATTAGGTGCACGTGTACATAATTAGCTACTTTAGCAATAAACATATCTTTGGTAAATATAACTGGATTTTTAAAATTATGAATTTGCAAGCATTCTCAGTGTGCTCTTCACTGAGTTCACTGTTATTCAGAGGGAATGGGATGCTTTGAGACCTCCTCTGCATCACCAGATTGTCAAAATACAGCTTTCTAGTGGATTTTGAAATATGTATAATTTATATTTCTGACCCTTATTTATTTTTTTAGAAAGAGGAAAGAGGTTTCATCATTCATTCCTCTCTGTAATTTGACGCTGTTTGTTTATTGACTTATTTATAAAGCACCTCCGGCATGTGTGGCACTTTACAGGCAAATAATATTGACAGGTCCTTCTCTCCTGCAGGCTGAGTGCTCAGTTGTGCCTCTTTCGTACTAGCCTGCAGTGCAGCAGCACCATAATGTACTGACCTAGCAGGAACATTGCCTCAGGAAGGCAAGATGGATTTTGGAACCTCTTAGTACAGGTGTATGAGGAGGCACTGAAAGAAGGAAGACAGATCTGCTGCTGTATCCTCAGGGGTCAGGACTGAAAGGAAACGTAGAGCCCTTCAACTAAGCCATTTTTGGAATACTTCCCTCAGCTCTACCAGTCAGGTTATACTTGTTTGAAGAGAAGTTGATTGCATGGTTGTGGGCCCCAGTCCCTCTGCTTCTAATACTCTGTGCAGACCCTGGAAGTCGATTATAATGTGTCAGAGATGCAATTGAGAGCAGATCCCCAGTGCACAGGTGCTAAGCAGGGTTGGGGGCAAGCTGTGTTGTAAAGAGCTTAAAGTCTGGGTATCTACAGCAGATGAAGGAGGGAAGATGATCACTGCAAAGGATTTGGAGGTGAATTCTGCCTTGCAGTTGCCCTCAGAAGGGGAAGATGCCTTCCTCATTGCAGTTTCTTCCCTAAAATTGCTCCCAGGTTTGGTCCCTTTGACCTTGCAAAAGGGTAGGGGTTTCTCAGAGAATGCCCGTGTTGTTGCTGTCCGTGTTATCTCTAACCCCTGAATGCTCGCTCTCCTGTTGGTTGCTTCTCTCTACTGCTGAGCTTACTTAGAGTATCTAGTTTACCTGCCCCTCCTACCTGCTTGCTGGCCTTTCTCACAGGGCTAGCACCTAACCTCACTGTTGTTCTTGTCATCCACAGCATTAAAAATGAGGTCTCCTCAGCCCAAAGAAGTTGAATGCAAAGGTTTTTATGCTGTGATGTTTCATTTTGGAGAATGTCTTTAGTTTTCCATTGATAACAGTCCAAGCCACCATCAGTGCGTAACAGCATTGAGGAAAAAAGATGGGAAGGAGAGCAAGAAAACTACTGCCTTAATGGTGTTTGGAGCCACTGACAGTCTCCAGAGTGTAATGTCTTAGATCCACACCTCATCACTTCCCAAAAAAACAGAGAAAGAAGGAAAAGGGCTGGGGAGGCAAGACACGGGCTTTGCTAGCTTGTCTTCACTTTCCCTCCCCCCTGCTTCCCAATCTGCCTTCAATCTCTAATGGAGAAACCTACAGCTCCAGAACTAATACTTTCCCACATTGCATTAATCCTAATTGACTTGGATATAAGTTCCCCCTCCTACTATCTTCAGCATGGCATTATCATCTGCCCCCTGGGAACCCAGAGCCGCCTTTGCTCGCTGACTCTTGCTGGCAGCTTTTGCACAGGAGAAAGCAGCTTGCCAAGGGGCTGCACAGGGTGGAGCTGGAAGGACACAGGCAGTGACCTTGTTGGAAAGCTCAGGAGAACTATGAGAAGTTGCTGCATTAGAGGTTAGGCTAGCTGTGTGCTCTGGGAGGATCTGGGGTTGCAAATTGGTTGGGTCAGCATCCCCTTCCATCTGGGAGTGGGAGATGCTCACAAGGCACTACTGGGTCTTTTGTAAGAATTGATATTAATCAGGGTTTAAAAGGGAGTGGTGACAGATACAGTACAGAAATTAGCTCGTATGTTGAGACTGAACTAGTTAGAGCCACGGCAAGAAACAATCAAGAAGTGTTGTGGGTGATATATATTGTGTCTTAATAGTGACTTCAGTTAGTCCAGGCATCTTTTGCCTGCCTTCTATCTTATCCTCACCTGTTATTCCTCAGTCACCTTCTGACTTCTCATTCCTGTTATCCCTTCTTTTGTCCCTTCATATAGATGTCTGCACTCCACACTGTTCCATCTCCTTTCCTATTACTAGCATAGCTAGGACTAGTTAATCACTTCTTTTTTGCAAATGGGGAAACTGCGGCAAAAATAATTGAAATGGACTCAGAGTTGCTCTGAATCAGCAAGGTGGAACTCCTGAATCTTTTGTTTTAAGCCCTACATTTGGTAGCAAACCCGAGCAGTGCTCGTTACCCACACTGCCCCAGTGGTTAATCTGTGCAAGGCAGCAACCTTACCTTGGTTACTTCTCCACTCCATCTGTTCTCTTGAGGTCTTAATGGTGGCCAGACACATATACGCCAGACTGGGTGAGGAGCAGAGAAAGATACTGGATAGAGAGAGGAGAATGGGAGCAAAAATGGTGATAAGAGTGAAATGGAAAAGGAATGGAGAAGGATAGAGGGAGGGGACAAAAACGAGGGGTGACCAGCCTGTGGCAGCTGCAACTCCTGGTGGGGAAAGGGGAGCTGCAGCCACATACTTTGGCTTTGTTTGCGCAGCAAGTGGGAAGACATGGCATGTGTTTGGGGAGGTTGTATCTGCAGGGGGATTATGTGCAGCCTAAGTTTCTTAAGATACCGGAGAAGCCAGTGTTTGTGTGCTCTCCTCTGTATCTGCAGATCTAAGCAAATTTTTTTTCTTTTTCTTTTTTTTTTTTTTTTTGCCACAGTGCTGGGGTNGCGGAGAAAAGGGAAATTAGTGCAAGAACCTTTCTTGCCTCCATCTCTTCTTTGCTATGTTTTTTTTTTTGTTCTTAATACCGTGCCTTTCCCACCAGTGGTTCTCACTTCTTTCTTGTTTAGCAGCATGTTTCCTAGTCCGAGGATTTTTCTTTTCCGAGTACTCTTCCAAAAAGGTGTACCCTGGAGGACTATCTATCTCCTAGGCCAGTATACTGGCTTTTAGATTTACTCCAATGTGAGCTCAGCTGGGCTGTGGCAGGAATGGAAGTTGGGGACAGTATCTCTTAACTTTTCCTGGTTTTCAGACCACTGCCATCATGGAAAGAAGGCAAAGTTTTACTCTTTCTTGTAATAAGTTGATTGGCATCTAAAGAATCCTGGCTTTCCAGTTTCCAAATATCCCTCACAACATTTGTGTGTGCCCAGGTTCTTTCCTGGGATTCCCCCATTGGCACTACCAACTCTGACAGGGGAGCAAAAATGTTATCCCTGTAAGGCCCTGGCTCTCAGATGAGTGCCAAGAATTCTGTTTTCATCACAAAAGATGTCCATGTGACTTAGGAGGGTTAACTACCCTAATCTATTGAAAGTGGCTAGAGGCTTCATTTGTTTCATGCTCTTCACTGAGCAATACTAATAGTGGTGTAATTTATGTAGGAGGAAGCAGATGATGTGTAAGTCAGGGGACCTTGAAAAGATTCTTAACACAATTGGTGTATTTGGAATAAATTATCATAGGAACTTTGAGGTTATCTCACAAATATGGAAATGTCAAATCTTAATCCCATGTTCTGAAGCAAGGGATTGGATGTGCTATGAGGAACTACAAATTTTCTCTGAACAGGATTGTGCAAATCAAATCGTTTTCCTCTCCTGCCCCTCTGCTCTCTCCTCAGCTAACAACTTCAGCCGCATTGTCTGTTTTGTTATTTACTCCCAAAATCTATTCCTGTGTTTTCAAGAGCAGCATGAGAATTCACTGTTATCTGATAATAGATAACAAAAGGAGTTGTTTGTTGAGGAGCTGGCCTGCCTGGTGTTTTGTTGTTGTTGTTCTGTGGATTATTTTTTTCTTCTGCTGAAGTCTGGATTGCACTACAGGAACCATCTTTGCCTGGAGGCCCCTCAGAGTGCTTTGGAGAGATTGTGGAGATTGCAGGCTAGGACTGAGTCCAAAAGAGCCCAAAGTTTACCCTACTGTAGGGCAACACCAGAGACTTGCTAGTTGATGAACTGACTCAAAAAAACCTGTGAGAAAGCAGATGAATTACCAGCAGCAAATCCCTTTGATCGGGAGAAAATATGACAGTGTTCAGTTGCAGAGGCCCCACAAGGCAAAGGGCATTGCCCAGGGTGTCACATCAGCAGAGGAGCTGGGCACAGGGAGATGTGCTCCTATTCACCTTCACAAGACACACTTGCCTTTCAAACCTGGGCATGAAAAAAAGAGATGTTTGTAACAAACACACTTGCTTCCCAGACTAGGGCCAGGACCAGCTTCCTGACTTATTCGTCTGTGTTTTAACTACTATACAGCTCTGGCAAAATAAATGAAGAAAGAAATCTGATAGTCCCAAAGTAATCATTAGCTGGTTGTCATGTCCCTCCAAAGACTTTAAATGCCGTTCTCCTCTCTCCAGCTTCTCTATCATGCCAGCGTTGCAGTTTCTTTTATTGCTCCAGTAAATATTGATCACAGTATATGAAATCCAAAGTTGCCTCTCACCACTTTTAACCTCACAAAGCTGCTTGTGCCTGCTGAATGCTGCATGATGGGGGAGATGGAAGAAGATGGGGGAAGTGAGGCAAAGACATCATACTTGGCTTTGCTGTGGGACTTTCAAGCGTTTTTACTTCACGCAGCCCCCAAAAAGCTCACATATACTAGTTTGCAAGGGGAGAAATTGATTTATTTGTTTTTTGTGCACATTGTGCATGGGCAGGTGTAGGAGGATCAAGACTGCAGGACTGGAGTGAGGTGTGGTACCTGTGTCACTAACAGAGGATATAAAAGTCTTTATGGATCAACCCTGGAGAGACACAGATTTGGCTGAGAACAGGGGTAACGCCCCTCAAATGTCTTTGCCCTGACTGGAAAGTGGAGGAAAAAAAAAGATGTGGAAGAAATAGCTTTGTGGGCACTGAGTGCAGGGCCACAGTTGCCCACAGAGCTCAGCAGCTGAGCAGGGCACACAAAGTGGGAAGATGTGCTTGCCCCAAGTGTGGCTCAGTTTGTTAAGACAGGTCTTTGCTCCAGTGTGCTCCCATCAGCCCATTCTGGGAAAGCAG
This sequence comes from Pedionomus torquatus, assembly GCA_013398155.1. Classification (NCBI taxonomy): domain Eukaryota; kingdom Metazoa; phylum Chordata; class Aves; order Charadriiformes; family Pedionomidae; genus Pedionomus; species Pedionomus torquatus. The sequence goes on along the minus strand of VZRU01018790.1, from coordinate 731,046 downwards.
CCCATGCTGCTACAGTGGCTGTTGCTTAGATTGCTTCCCATGGGGTCAGGTTGCTATCAGAGCATGAGAAATAGGGGCTTTTGGGGCAGACTCAAAGAAGCACTGAACCTGCCCCTCTGTTGATGCAGAGGTCCTACCCAGGTGGATCTCCTGGTATGCTGAAGATGGGAGTGTGAGAACTGGGACCAAATTCTAGGTAAATCTGTGAAAGCAAGAATGTTTCTGAATGACTAATACCAGGGGATGGGGACCTAGTTGGTCTTCCTTGTTTTTCTGAGCAGATTCACAGTTTCAACTGCATCCAGCTGGTTGGTGAGAGGTGTGGGAGACAGTGTTTCATGAACGTCTCTGGTAAAAAACAACGAGCTTCTGGTCTATCACAGTTACAAATGTAGCTGTGTTACTAAAGTAAATCTTCTTTTTCCGGATAAATATCATTATCTGTTGTATGTAGAAGCCTTTCATATCAGAGGACCTAGATGACCTTTGTGTTTAGATCACAAGTGAATGATTTGAGTGGATGCAGTGAAGTCCTGAGGGGACATTTATTCACATCACTAAACCATCAAAGAACTGGGAACAATTAGGCGCGATTTGCTGTCTTAATTGAGGAAAAGCCAAAGGGACTATAATTTAAACGGGTAGTGTATTGACAGAACTCTGTGGGGTCCCCAGGCCAAATTGTGGGAGAAAACTGTGGGGCACGGGCAAAGCTGGTGTAGGAGCCCTGAGCTGGGGAGGCTGCAGAGCAGGAGCTGGTGACCAACCCAAGATTTGTACTACTGTGTGGAGAATAAACTGTTTTGGTGACGTGTCAGAGGAACGGGAGGGTGGAATGATTTGCTTGGAAGAGAAACAGGCATGGATCTTAACTATTCCATGTTTAATCCTTGTATCCTATTATAAAACTAGCTAAAATCTGAGAAAGAATCCCATTCTCATATAATATATGCGTATGTATATTTAACTAGCAAGTCTCAGTTTAAAGCGAAAACCCTGGCAAATATGCAGCCTGGATGATAGCAGGCGAGGCTTCTTCTTGCCTGGAAGTGTTCTGAACAAAACATCTGTGGTGTCCTCAGCAGGCCTGGGCAGTGCCTCTCTGTGTTACATGTTCTTCTGTGACCCTGAGGTGCATCACATTATGTTTTCCATGCAGCAAGCACAAAATTGCTCAGCTTCCATCTACGTGATTTCTGCCTGAGATTCAAGAAATGGAAAAAGGAACAAATAAGAGCCTTCCAGAGTAAAAGGCGGGTGCAAATTGCCTACAGATGTGTTTTTTGGCATAAACTTTTGCAGAGTCATGCCCTCTGGCCCCACTCCACAAGCTGATTCAAGTGAGGCTTGCTGCCCCTGCCGTGGCTGGCAAAGTGGGTTCCCACCTGCCCAGAGCTGGGCCCTATGCCTAACCAGTTCCAGATCTGCAGGTGCTTTGCTCTGTCAAGGTCAAAGGCAACCTGTGAATAGTTTATTAGGAGTGTAAATGCAATTAGGTGGGTGGTGGTGAAGAGGGGGTTCTGTCCTAGGTACAAGAGCAAGCATTTCTTGAGGTCTTAAGAGTGAGTTCAGGTTGTAGAGCAGTTAATGTTCAGGTGAGTTTTATCTGCATTCTCCCTCAGTAGGAAAAAGCTTTGCTTTTCCAACTGCCAGCTTTCTAAAGATGATGGTGCAGAAGGTTAGGTTTAGCTCTGGCAGGTAAAGTGCATCCCTCATGGATCTTCCCAGGGGTTGCTTTTCTGGGCTCACTGCTTGGAGTTTCCCTCTCTCTCATGAATTCCCACTAGCTTGCCCAGAATGTGTTAGGTACTGAGGACTGCTGATATTTCAGACTCATTTTCAGGAAATATCTGCTGCAATGCTCTGGTCAGGGCTCCAGTGGCTCTGTAGGGAAAGGGACAGAGCTGCTGGTGGTGCTGGCTGCTTGTCGATCTTAGCAGCATTCAAACAGGCAAATGCTACCTAGTGTGAGTGATGAGTAAACAGATAGGAGAGGACATGGGGCAAGGAGAAGGGTGAATTTGCATTCCTCTGGGATTGGGGGTATTTGTCTGTACCTGGGGATTGTAAGTGTCATGCAAGCATGCTCATAAGAGGCCATTCTGCCCAGTGTTTTGTCTTACAGTCTATGATTGTGATACCTGAGTGCTTTTAAAAACAGCAGATTCTAGATGTTTTCTGCTTTGTGAAGGTGTTTGCTTATTTGTGTGGGCACAGCGCTTCCCTTGGTCATACACACATGTTTGTGTGGGGGAGAAAACAAAGAGAAGTGTATCCCAGGTACATCCACGTGATGCAGTAATATGGTATTGGCAAGTATTGGTCACGTTCTTAGAGTAGGCAAGGAAGGGAGGAGATGTGATGGAGGTCAGCTTCTGCCACCCATACCCACATTAAGAATCAGTTTCTTTTTAAACACTTGCTGCTAATGGGACTGCTGGGGGACTGCTCTGTATCAGCAAAGGTGCCAGAAACAGGGTCAGCATTAATATGTAAGTGACCTCCTGAATTAATGTTTACAGTAAGGAGCTGCAGGGGGGCTGATCTTTATCTCGCTTGAAGAAGAGAACAGAGATGATGGGGAATGGTGAGGGCCATAGCAAAGCTGCTCATTAAATGGAAAACTTTCTAAGGCACTGCTTTCGTTTTGAGCTTATTTGCAGGATAAGGATTAGTTTTAATTGTGAGGTTTTGCAGAGTGGAAGCACTTAATAGGCAGAAAGCGCTTTGTGTGTGTGTGTGTGACAGAGAACGGGGGGAGGGCAGCACAGTGTGTGGAAGGAAAGGGACAGCAGGACTGCAGCACATGGAGGGTGCTGGGAATGGGGTGAGCAGGAGCATGATGCTGGGCATGCACAGGAGGCAGGGTCCCTGCTCTGTGTAGGAGGCAGGGGTTGCTGAGAGTAAATCAGGGAGCTCAGTCTGAGGCTGGCAGAGTGGTAATGCGGGACAGAGGTTGGCACCTGGGGACCAGCAGAAGGATTGCAGGGAACTGATGTGCTCCGTGAATTGAAAGGTATGCAAGGTAGAAAATATTTGGTTGTATTGTATCTGCAAAGCAGTGGGTAAATTGGACAGAATATACTGGTAGCCTTGCTCTTCTGAAGATCCCCTTTGGAAACAAGCAAATTCTCTTACTGCTATTCAGTAAATTTGGCCCCCTCTTGCACACGTATGTATGTACGTTCATTATGTGGGTTGTTCCTATTCTCATTTTATCAGAGGGAAGTGAACACAGTGTAACACAGTGTGTAAGTGGCTGAGCAGTGAAGAAGAATCAGGTCTCCCCGATAGCTCTCAGGCAATGCAGCTTCCTTTGAGGACTTTGTCCCTATCTTCTCAGGAAGACTGGCCTCAATCTCCCTCATTCTTAAATTATGAGCTTTGACTATCTAAACTCTTCCTTTCCCTGCTGCTCAACCCCTTCACAGACAGCATCCCTGGGAGGTGAATCACAGCATCACCAGTCGCTGTCAGAATGAGGTGAGGGAGCCTGGGAGTCTACTGCCACTCTGTCAGTAGAGGAAGAGAAATTCCCATGGCCAAGAACCTAAAATGGAAGCAGCCAAAATAGGCCAGGAGACTGAACTGCCCCGCCATCACAATCCTTTCTTCTGTACCTTTTCCATTTACCTTTCAGTCTTCTGCAAAAATTGCAGCTTACAAGGCAGGGACAGCACCAGCAAGAATAAAGGCTACAGCTTTATGTCTGATTTTCCTACACAATACCAGTGCGTGCTACACATGTGCAGTCAACACAGACAGCAACTTGCGTTCCCATCTGGCACAAATGACTGGGGAAAAAAAAATTCAAATGAACTGTACCTGTCTGTGGGTTTGAGTTTGGTCTGAAGAGGGACAGCTGGAGATAGGCGCATCTTATGCAAAGCTGATACAACTGCTTATCACTAAAGTGCCTAACGTTTTTATTATCCAACGTAATTTTCCATTGTTTATCAGTTTGCCAAACTGCATCCATTTGGTTTGAAGTAGTTTGTGCAGAATATTAGCCCAGGGCTGAATATTTGTGAAAATTTCAGCTAAAAAGTCCAGAGATTAGGAAAACATATGTTGTCTTTCTCATTAAAAAAAAAATAAAAAACCAAAAAAAACCCCAACCTTTATGTTTTGAATGAAAATTCATCATTTTTGTGCTTNAAAAAACAAAACAAAACAAAACAAAAAACCCCAACCTTTATGTTTTGAACGAAAATTCATCATTTATGTGCTTTGGAGGAGAGATTGGAATTTGGCAGGTAAAGTAACCTGCATGTCAGGGATTTACCTTTTGCCATGTCAGTTCGTATTCACCTAGATGTGGCCAAATTGCAAGCTTCTGAAAACCCTGAGTACATACATACTCAGCAGAGACTTATTAGAATTTGGCCACTAAATCTTCCATCTGTATCCGTCATGCTCCATCCAGTCTTGCCAACTGCTGAATTATTTGTAATTCTCGTACCATTTGGTGCTTTACTTAACTTTCCGGCTTCTGGAGAAAAGTGAATTTTTACTTTCTTTTGCAAATGAAACAATTTTGTAGTTCTCAAAGCTGCATGGGCAAGAAGGGAAGCATGTATTCTAAAAAAGCAAATCTCACTTAATGTTTAGTTCTCATTTCATGTCACGTGGGGTTTTTTTCTAGCTTTGTTTTGGTTTTTTTTGAGGCTAATTTTGTGCTGTTGGAGTTGATAGAGAGTAAAGACATAGGCATGAGCTGACTTGTTAATTCAAGACTCACAAGTTTTGAATAGAGTGTACTTCTTTGCAGTCTAAGGTATTTTGTGTAATGTGTTCTTTACAGTTTACTTCTCGTTTAATATTCATGCCTATGTGGAGGGGCTGAGGTAAGGCTGGCCAATGGACCGAGTGTGAAATTTTCTAGCCGGCGAGACGGACTCTAGAAAAGATGTGTTATTTGCTTTATGGTGCATAGACAGGTTTTGAAATTGATGCATTAAAGTGTGTAAGATGGAACTTAAGGTGGTTGTGAGCAGGAGGTAACCCAGATAAGACTCTTGTGCCAAAAAAAAAGGACAAATACTTTGAGAACCTTTTAAATGCTTGTTTAATGAACAGATAGGAAAACAGAAGACACGCAGCTTCTGAAAATGGTATCTCTAGGATGCCCTCAGTGAGGTCTAGCACAAGGGTGGAAACAGATGGTCACACATCTGAAAAGCAGAAAATTGTTAGACTTAATTTGAGGAGTTGGAGAGCGGGATGTGGCAGAGCTGGCTTATCGGTCTGTCAGCCAGACAGTGAGCAGTGGGCCACAAAACCTTCCTCGTTTCTGAGGAAATGCACTGGGCTATGAGGCAAAGACAAGCAGTTCTAGGATTTCCTCTTCCACAAAGTTGCTGCTGCCGTTCGTGTGCCTTTCATAACGCCTCTTATTACCTCACCTCGTGGTTCCGAAAGAGAGCGTATCTCACTTCTAAAGCAGGAGCGGGAAGTTTAAGGCAGAGTACTGCTTGCAGTGCCAATGGCAAAGTTCAGCTCTTCTCCACATGTTTGTATTGTCCTTTCCAGTACTCCTGCTAACCTCACAGCCAGCAGGCCCTTCTTCCTCCACTTTGCCATCCAAAGTGCTCATTCCCAGCTTCCTGCACTAACAAGTGTGCGATGCAGTTTTAAATGCCTGTCTGAGGTCTGGATTTAAAAGCCCATGACCAAACTGCACTGCAGTGTCACTAATATTGGAATTGCTTTACAGTTCACTTTCCGTTCAACTAAAATTTTCTCAAGAGGAACCTGTCCCAGAATATTGGAAAAACTTAACTGGATGATAATTTGCTCTCTCTCCCATCCCACAGAGGCCATTTTGATTCACATGCATTGACTGTGCTCTTTTGGAAATGTAGTACAGGTGTGTGGGACTTTGTACAAAAGCACTGCTTCTGCACACTTGTTTTTATGAAGCCTGTGGGTGAGCTAGTCTAGCAGAAGTAGTTGTGCACTACTTGACTACCTTGCTGGTATAATTCATGAGAAAAGCCAACCGTCTTGTTCCTTTCCCCAACTCAGCTTCAAAAAACATGACCTTATGAGTGAAACAGGGCAGTCCAACACTTGGAAACATCATTAGCTTTCCTGTAGATTTTTTCAGGGATGTTGGGTGAGTCACGGGTGTCAGAGGTTGCCTCTAATCTTAGTTTCCATCTCTCTGTGCCTGTTTCTCCTCTCCCAAAGAATGAGACTTGAAGGCATATGTTGCAAAGGAAGTCAGTGATGATTATGAGGTAAAACCTTCTCCGTCCCTCTAAAATTTTGAAGGATTGTGGGGGATATTGGATGAGTTTGGGTTTCCTAGGTGGGTAAGAACTTTGAGTGTAACTCCATTGCATCTGTAGCAGCAGGGTTGGTTGAGGATAATGTTGAGGAATAAAAGTGGAATACCAAACTGTAAATTCAGAGAATCACCCATCCTCCTGATGCCAGTGCAGGAAACTCTTTCAGAAGCTTGACTAGGTATGTTTGTTCTCAGTGTGAGTCTCTGGGGCCATCTTGGACAGTGCCATTCTCTGCGGCTTTTTAAGAGGTGACAGGTAGCACAACTATTATTGAGGGAGAGAGTTTTGCATTGATTCAAGAAGCCAGTTCTAGTTGTTTTAATTAAAAAAGTAACCCAACCCTAATTTCCTGTAGGAGTCTAGTGCACACCATTCAGTGTTCTAGAAGTGTTTGAGATAGGTCAGCAATAGGGAGACTGGAGCTATATTGGTCTTAAATTGAAGACGACAACAGCAATTCATTGATTGCTGGAGACATACTCTCCATTGAGGCTGTGATATTCATGGCCCTGGGTTGGTATTCCAGCCAAAGCCTGCTCTCCTTACCTCTGGAAGCCTCTGGAGAAGGTCTGGCAGTGGTTTACCCTTGTGCCATTGTTCCTGGTGTAACATTTCTAACATTTTCTGGGCTTGCTGTGATTCAGAGCTCTTTCTCTTGATGAGATGCTGAGTCTTATGTGAACAATTATATTCTTAGAGTCTTGTGTTGCTGGTTCAGCTATTGAGATTGGTACCTCAACTGGTATCCATGAGACTCAAAGTGGTGGCTGCCATTGCTGGAAAAGTCTTAATACTTTTGCTACATGAGAGTAAATTAAGGTTCGTTTAAGAAGTGGCAGAGGATCAAGGTTAACATCTTTTTTAATTAGTACAAAGTTTTGCTATAATGCATCAAACCTGCCTTCTTCGCTTATTCCCAGCTATGGGATATTAGGAAGACATGGTTATTATTCAGTTATGCAGTATGCGTTAAGATTATGGAGAGCTATTGGAGGGAAATGGATTGTGAAATATGTACGCTCCCATGTTTAAGCTTGATAGTAGTTGGGAGGGAAAAGAAATGCTTGATTGTTTTTCTTGTCAGCATAGATCTTTTTTTTTTCTTCCAGGGGAAGAAAGACAAAGCAAGAGCTACTTATAGGGACTGCTTGAGCTTAGAGAACACATTACCTTAGAAAAGCTGAACAATTTCCTGATGACTATGTTATAAAAATCACTATTGTTATGCCTGTGGCCTTGTCTTAACTTAGGGATTTCATACAAGGAACTTCTCTAATGTTTGTCAGTTGAGTATAGCGTTCCTATAATAGAATACGTGCAATTTCAAAAGCAAGGATATTAAAAGTTAGCACAGTTGTCACGCTCCATTCCCTAGACTTTGTAATTCCTAGAAATCTTGCAAGCACCCTAGACAGTGCTTTTAACTCCTCCTTGGACAAACAGCCTGCTAATGTGCTATTTCCCACAAGGAATAAATGAAAAGTGGCAGACATATCTAGAAGTGTCGGTTTCAGGGAACAGGGCAGCAGGGTAACTGGGTGAAGTGGGTGTGATAATTCTGACGTGGTTTTGTGAAAAGGGGGTGTATTTTATTTCACACATTTTTCACTTTGGACTTAGTTGTGGAGGCTACGGACAGTCATGGTATGTAGGATGTGTGTAATGTATGTAAGGGTGCAGTGGTCACAAATCATGGGGTGGTTGTGGATAATCGGAGTGTAGTAGATGATGTTTACAGCTAAGGTGTTGTGCTGCACTTAACACAAACCTTCAGTGAGTGCAAGCAGATGAAGTTATCTTTCCTAAGCTGTCTTTAGCAAACAAATCCATATTGTATGACCATAGGTCCTAGAAGGTAAGCAGCACTGAGCCTAGGCTTCTCTTTTGGAAACAGCAGATTAAGAGATGACCTTTTGGTTCCTAAATATACTCCTTGAGTGAAGTACTTACCTTAGAAGAGCTCAAAACCTAAAGCTGATTGAAATTTTTATTTTTGAAAAAGTGCTATTAATAGCTTTTCAACAATGTGTGCTGATAGTGAAAGATTGACAAAACCAAACAACTTCCATTTTAAAAATCAAGATATTTAAGGATTATGCATGCCAAAGAATGCATCTTGCCTTGACAAAAAAGACTTTGTGTTAATTACCGCTCTTTTTTTAATGTCTCTTCTTGGGAAGTTATTAAAGTAATGCTTTATGATAATTTCCCGTTTAATTTCAGGAAAACTTCCTGAAAACTTCCGACTGGATAGCTTTGGAACCGTTTCCATGATGGGACATAGAGATGCCACTGGGGACTAGTGATATATCATGGGAGGCAAAGTATATAATTGATATGGTTGAAGTCTCTACAAACTCACTAAAAGAGAAGGCAAGTTTCCCCTATGCTGAATGTCTTCAGCAGCAAGATGCTGGCTAAACACGCTAGCCCATTGTGCCATGGAGCAGCTAGGTCAAGGTAATTAAAACCAGTATTAGGATTGCAACTGAATTCTGTTCAAGGAAGTACTTCTTACCTTGGAGCTTTTGTAACTGCTGCAGTATTAAGGTCCTGCCGTTGCTTTTGTTTATCAGGCAGGATTTAAGGGATCAGTTGGTACAAGTTTTTGAGGTATTTATTGAAATGTCACAGCCTCCTATTGAGTGCAGCAAAAGAGTTCCTCTGACCTTACTGCAAACAAATGTGCTTATGAGCCCAAGGTGTAAGGGGCTCACAGCAAGAGGCAAATCCTGATAGAATTTGAATTGATGGGGGTTTTGCCGGTGGCTTCCCTGGATATTCTGCCCGTAGTTTATGTAGCTTGGTATTGTGTTGCACCAAGTCCATCTACCTTTTTTCTACAGCCTCAGTCAGGGCTGAGTCTAATTATGCTACAGACTGGTCAACAAGCAAGCATTGTACCAGTTGTGGAGCCATCACTACCTGACCCTCTCAATGAACTGCAGCTAAATGAAGACCCTTGGGGCAATCTGCTGGAGGCAGCAACAGCTGTGAATGGGGATGACTTTGAGTGGTGCCTTGTCATTTAATGGGACTCCCTTTGCCTTGGGACTTACTTTTTGCCCCTCAGGAAGTAAAACTGGATGCTTTCCACTCTCTCAGGGAGAGTTTTTGTAAGGAAATATAAAGCTAATAGGGCTTGTTTCATTTCAGCATCTGCAGAATAGCATACCAGGTGGCAGTGAGAGTTTGTGCAGCAAGGAAGGGCAGTTGTGTGGTCACAGAGAGCAAAGTGCCCTCACAGAGGAAGGAAACAGCATAGGAAGAACAAACCAGTCATTCAGAGAAGGAAGGAAAAAGCATTCACATGGTGCCAGGGAGATTTTCACTACCATTACCAAAGCCCATAAATACAGAGGCAATTAAGACAGAGAGAAAAAACAGAAGGTTCTTTTCTCTCCGTTACTGCACATCCACTGCCTGATGCACTCTTCCTAATTGCCAGAGATTTAAAAAAGAGCTGTTAATGAACAAAAGCTGTGCTCATATCATTTCCAGTAGAAGCAAGTGTGCTAGACGGGAGCGGCCAGGTGATCAGATAAGATCTGCCTCTCAGCCCATGTTCACCTTCCCCAACTGTTGGCATCCATCTTAATGGTTAGCACCAAAATTAGTTTGGTAAAGTCACGGTGCCACAGACATTCTTTCTAATGTGTTACAGATGCAGGCAAACAGAGAACAGCAATGACACAGAACCATAGGGATAAAACTACATATAGATCATTTGTGCACAATGGGTAGCTTTGCGCTCATCTAACGATGGTGAACATCGCTCACAACTCCAATTCTGGTTTTGTTGCTATGGCAAGTTTAACCAGTGTTGACCAAAGTGAATAAATACATCTCATCCCAAGGCTGTATTAGAGGCAGGTACAGTTTGCCCAGGGAAGGGCTTGGTAATGAGTTTGAAGTTTTGAGTCATATCTCAAGCATGATGACTGTAATTTGAGTTGGCAGCAGTGTCAATCCCAGATACAGTGACAGTCGGTGAAACAATGCAACACAGGCATAGCTCAGCAAGATAAAGAGCTGCTTCCAAAACAGTAAATGGAGAAAAAAACATGACTACTCCTGTCAAGATGTCAGGTTACTGTTTGGAGGTGTGGTGCAAAAGACAAAGATCTAACGATTAATTAGGAAACAGGACAACCAAACACAAAGCAACATTCATGTCTGTGTCATTGCAAATCGGTGAACTCTGTGCATCCTGCAAACCAAACATGATGTTGGTACCCACCTCTGAAAGAGATGAGCAGAATTAGAGGGAGTCCAAGCCAGGAGGCACCAATACGCGTAGAGCGGCTTCACTTGGAAAAGAAGTTGACTCCCCTATGGCTTGTGAGAGATGGCCCTGGAGGAACATGAAATAAGCCTGCAAAATTGCCACTGGAATGGAGAAGGCGAACACAGAATGGCTGTTACCTGCTTCTTACTGTGTGAGAACAGGTCATCAAAGAATATATTCAGGCAGTAGGGGTTTAAACTAATAAAGTATGCAATGGGTAGTTTACTGCGGAGAACTCATTGCCACAGAATGGTAAGGTGATTAGAAATCAAAATTATTTTAGCAAGTCATTTGACAAACAGAAGGAAAAACCTTAGGGCGGCATACAGAAGGATATAGGTGCAATGCCTGCCAGAGGAGGTCCCAGAGCCCAAACTTCCTATGGTCTGGGAAATCAGACTGGACAAGGTCCCTTGGGCACAGGCTTCTTACCCTTTTTCCTTCAATGTCTGCTGCTGGAGGCAGGACACCGAACCAGACGGCTCCTGAATCGATACAGCCATTCTTATGGCCAGTGAGAAAATACAGGTAGTATGTCTACAAAAGTTTTAGAAATGACCTGGGTACTTTCCACAGAGCTTGACATTTATTTTGAAGTGTCAGAAGCCCAGGAAAAAAAAAAAAACAAACCTGTGTTTAAACATGCTTTCAAATTTAAAAGGTGTGAATGGGACAACCTAAGTAATTATAGCCCTGTCATTCTGATATCGTTTTCAGGTGAAATAATAGAAAAACTGATATGGGATTTGATTAATAAAAAATTAAAGAAGAGAAATATAATTAATGCCAATCAAAATGGATTTATGGGAAATAAATCCTGTCAAACTAATCTCATATCTTTTTGATGAGATTATAAAATTTGTTGGTGAAGGTAGTAGTGCAGATGTGGTTAGACTTTTTAAAGCATTTGTTGATGTACCTCATAACATCTTGATAAAGAAATTAGGATAGTATAAAATAGCTTGCTGTGTATGAAATGGATTAAAAACTGGTTAGATGGCACTCTGAAAATACAGCTGCAAACAGGGAATCATTACCGCAAATGTATAGTATCAGAATTCTGTGCAGATTGATTTTTTGCTCCTGTCATATGTATTATTTTTATCAATACCAGGGAATAAGGTGTAAAACCACCTGAAGGAAAGTTTGTTGGTGGCACAGATGATAAAACTCTGCAGAGAAACCATGAAAAAGGACAAGGTCACAGATGCAGGGCAATTGCAGATTTCTTGTTAAACTTGGCTGAAGGAAGCAGTTCTTCTTTTAATACAGTCGATTTTGAAGCACTACATAAAGGCATACAAAAAGATAGTAGTAGTTAGCCATGCTTTAACCTAAAGCATCCTATTCTGGGAAGCAGCAGTTGTGAAAATAAATATGGCAGCAGTCAGCTAAAAGTGAATCCTTGTGCAAAACTGTGCCAGAAGACATAGATTGGAGGCTTGGAAGTGTTGACTGGGATGTATCTCAGGTGGGAGTTAGGGAAGGAATACATGACGTGTACTTGACAGCAGCTCAGCCACTGTAATACTGCCTTCTCTTTTGGTGTCTGCAGTTAAGGAAAACTACTTTTGAACTGAAGGGGTATCTCACAAACTAGACATGCAAATGATGGTAATGCAAGGAGCCATGCTTCACAGGCTGAGATTCCTGGAGAAGAGCCTCTTTAGTTTATCTGTGGGAAACCTAAAGGGTTGCAGTTTGTAAATACCTACTTAGAGTACCAAACTTTAATAAGAGGGCACTTCAAGCTAGCAAACAATGTATGAGAAGATCTAGTGTCTGGAACCTGAAGCCAGGCAATTTCACACTAGAAATGAGGCACAAGTTTTTTCAACGGTGAAAGTAATTAAACATTGGAACAATTTACCATGGGGAATGTGGTGGATTCTCTATCACTGGCAATTTTAAAATCAATACTAGCTGTTTCTTCAGAACATATGTTCTATCCAAGCATGAATTAATTCAGGGTAGTCCTATAAGCTTTGTTATTCAGGAGGTTGGAAAAGAAGTTCACTTTTCCTTCTAGTGTTATAATCTCTATTTTCTTAACTGTTGGGTAGTGCCCTCCCCCCGTCCTGCTTTTTTCTTAGGTGTTTCAACATTGTTACATAAATAACCAAAAGTATTTCTCTTTATGCTTGTGTTTGAACACATGAATAAGATTTATTTTCCACTTGGACTGGGCTGTGTTTTCTACCTCCAGGTTTTGTAGATGAGTTTATTCTCATTGATCTTGGTTTTGTCCATGGTTTGCTGTAGCATACTGTGTATTTCACATGTCACGGCGGCAGCTGCATTTCTGCTATGGGGTCTGTTATGGCTTCATTGGTGCTACTACGTAAAATAGCCCAGAGGATGTTTGCCAGCCCTGCAGCCAACTGGCACAGAAGCACTTAGATTGGTATGTTCTCCTACTCCTCAGAGCGGTGAGGCCATTGCCTGTGGGGAACAGTTTCTCATCTGCAATAACCTCCCGACTGGGTCTAGTCTGTTAGCTGTTGGCATGGGTCAGCACAGCACTAGTGGCCACCATGCTGATAGTTTAACAGCACAGGCAGTTGACCCCGTCCTTTCCATTGCCTTCGTGGTTATGGAGTGCAGGTAAAGTCTATGCATCCAATGCTTTTATTGTTAGAGTCTGTTAGAAAAAGCATTCAAAAGTGGTCTTTTGTTAGAGGTTGAAGGCTTTCACAGAAAACAGTAGATTTGGATGAAAATTTTGACAGCTCTGTGTCCAAATAGTGATTCGACTTTCTAAATTTCTCTCAATAAAGCAGATCCATTTTTTCTAAGTAGCATAAAAATATTTTGATTAAAATCCTTTGATGGATTTTTGTTTGACTTTTCTATTAAATATTATATATTATAGTTTGTATTTCATGTTGTAATGCTTTGACATTATCCACATACACCATGCCAATATTGTCAAAATGAAACAATCCATCATCATTCTAATAAAATATTTCATTTAATTCTAATCTTGATTTTGCAGAGCTATTGTTCTATAGGAACTTCCAAGATTTCATCTTTCAGCTTGATTTGACATGAAAACGATTAATTTACAGAACTTCCCTCAAAGAAGGTGGCTTTTTTCTTGGAGGGAGGGGGAAGTGTACTACATCTCAGTATACATTCCATATTGCAGTGACTCTCATAACCGTGCTTTAAGTATCTCTCTGACCTCTCGAAATAAGTTTATACCACTTGCCTGAAATTGTGGATGGGGTTCAGCTTCAGTCTGTAGATACTTAAATGCAGATGTCTGTTAGCCAGGTATCTGTGCTTTCATACCAAACTGGTTTTTTCTGCCCACATGTTCGGTCAAGACAGCTGCAAAGAGAGACTGGATAACAGCATTTGGTCGGCAAAATTGCTCTCCACACTCAGCTGCTGGTATAGCCCGGGGAGTGATTCAGTTGCCTTAAATTTAGGTGTTTGGTGCCATTTTAGTTGTCTCAAATTGTAAAAAGCCTTGCGGATGACTTGGATGACAGTATCATGGGACTTTTGAAAGACTTACACTCTAATCTCTGCAGCTGATTCCCTCCTATTATGTGTAAAAAGAAATGTAAAAGCATCATCTACAAAAGTGTCTTTTGGTTCCTTTAGCTCTTTCAGCTCTATCTGACTTGACAAAACATGAGGTGCACTCCTTGGTGATAACCAGGAGGAGGGTAAAATGAGAAGAATTGCTTGTGTTCTCCTTATGCCTCTATCTTTTATTTTCAGTGCCATATTATGTACACGCTACCTATGTAGGGACAATCACAAAAATCTTCTGAGCTGCTGTTCAGCTCAGGACAACACTGCTACACTCAGAATCTGGAGGAAGGAAATACCAGAACAGCTTAAGTGAAGGTCCAGGTCTCAGGATCATCCAGGGTTGATGATACGTTCCCTGAAGAGTGGCACCTGAAAGGATAACCTCAAAGTTGGATACTTCAATGAGGACAGAGTAAAGAAAATCCCAACTTGGAATTCTTGCTGTTGAATGCAAAGTCATCCATCAACAAACCTAAGAAATCAGTTTCTTCGTTCCTACTGTTCCATCAGCTGTACCTGCATCATTGTAGCAAGACCCTCAACTACCAGACAGTTTTCAAGGAAATCTTAGTTTAAAAAAACATGTAGTTTCCAAGGAAGCTAAACAACCCCAGCAAGAATGCTGAACTCTGGAAAGGATAAATGCCAGCAATTCTTTCCCTATATCCATACTAATTAAATGTGCCCTGGGCTGTAAACCAACACTGAGGCCAACTATCATGGAACAGCCCATATTCAGGCTGTTAAAATCTCTTATTCTCCATAACAGATTGACAGTCTCTGAGCTGCCTGTTAGGAATGGGTCCCATAGGAGTGCTAACCTATAGATATGACTGAGAACTGGTTGGCATGGGCCAAAATGTGGCCACTCTAGCAGTTCAGCAGTGTTGGTAGCTCCAGTGTTGGGGAATGTTTCCAGACGCTGTTTCATTGACTAGTAAGGGCATAGCCAAGGAAGCCAGCTTGGAACTTTGCTATTGCTGTAGATCTTACATGAAAGGGAATTTCAGTGATGAGGAGCAAGATAAAATGAATAGATGGGGAGGTATAGAAATAGATGACAGTTTCATCTGGATACAATTTCGGATCCTCCAGCGCTTTGTGGTGGTGTTTGTATTCTCTCGGCTGGTTGAACTGGCATCAGGACTGACTGCTGTTTTCTGTAGATCTATTGGCAAGGGAGATCAGCCCAGTTCTGTTCTGCAGCTGTTGTTGCTGAAGCTCATCGCATGTATGCCATTTGTTTGCAAAACTTTAGATGGGGGGGTTCTATGTTGGAGTTGTATTATAATTAGCCTATTCAGCTGTCAAAGCTGGGCCCTAGCCTTTGCTTCCATATAGTTTGCCAAGAAGGATTATGCTATCAACTATTTTTGGAGGATTTTCTTTTGCAGGGTTGTGTTTACCTAGGTGGATTCTTTATGTCATACAGCAAAGGGTTTTTTTTCTTTGCAATTCTTTCATTTTTAGACTGAAGCTTGGTCATTCATTAATTATGAGGCCTCTCTATATTTAATTTAAAGGATGGTCAATGTCTATTCTCTGTAAGAAAGTTTTACTCTGTTTCGGTAGTTTGGGACCATTTTTCCTAAGTTTGATCCGCAATTTCTAGGCAGTGGACTATGAAGACCATCTTATGTGGATAGTTGTGTGATAGGAATATCAGCATACAATGTCGGTACCTTTTCCTGAGTTGATTGGTTGAAACTCAGGGTTTGAAGAGTGTCCAAGGAGGCCAGTAGGTTATATGTGTCTGTGGTGTACAGTGTGTTCCTTTGAGCCTACCGGAGTGTTTTACTCCCCATGCTTGTTTGCATAGATTTTCTTTTTAGCCTTTATCTTTGCATTGTTGTATGAATTTAATGAGAGACTCTGTTTTTCTGTCAATTTAATCCTGAGTGCCAACCTGAGTCAAAAGCATTTATTTAAGCCTATGTCTCAGAAAAATACCTTTGCAGCTTTTGTCTGATACAGGCTTGTTAATGAGCATCTGCACAGTAATGTAGTTAGCACTTAGTTTCCTAGGGAAGAATCCCATTTGAATTCTCTGGATTATGTTATTGTTGGCCAGATATGGTAATGCATCTTTCCTGAGGATGCTGCTGACTTAGATAGCTTATAAAACACCTCTGTTGTGTGCATTTTGGCTTTAGTGCATTTGGGTAGTTAGTTCATCCAAACACGCGTGCTCCTGAAAGCAGTGGGGTGGACACCTCGCCCCTCTCCCAATATTCAACTTGGAACAAACTTCAGATGAATGCAAGGGAAAGGGAAGACTGCGTGATATGGAAAGCCAGAAGGGCTGAGGTGTGCCAGAACCACAGCAAGCACGCAGGAGGTGGGGGGGAGTGATGTATTTAAACATTTAGCCACAGTTGCGGGGAAGAAATTGGAGACAGGCTAGAGCGGAACGCTTGTTAATTGCCGATTTTCTGGGCATTCTAGCATACAGGCACTCGCTCCTGTCTTGTTACTTGTTGAAGAGGAAAAGGAGTTGAAAAGGAAAAACCATTTATTTTTCTGTGTGTGTTTTTAATTGTCCCTCCTGAGACAGGCTTTTGCACAGTCGCATGTTCAATCTGTCGCTTGCAGTTTGTTTTCTTAAAGCTGAGACTGTTACCAAAAGGCATCAGTTATCAAAGGGTGAGGCGAAGGGATGGCACTGCCCACAACACAGTGGTCTTAGGGTGGATAGACTCTGCCAGATAGGCTTGGGGTACCTCTAAAGTTATTGTTAGTCTCTCAGCCTGGAGGAAGAGACTTCTCCTTCTGGCATCAATTTGAAGCGTGATTTCCATCCTGGTGGGTTTCTATGATTTGATGTCCTGTCTCTCCCACAGACCAGCTCATGGCTGTTCTGTCGTTTTCCTTGCAAAGGTAGTGCTGGTTGAAAATACTGTCTTGTCAGTTTAGGAGCTCAAATTCTCTCTTGTCTCATAGACAAGAAAAATGGCAAGGCAAGTTAAATCAGTCTGTTGCTGTTGACCTGCCTCCACTTGGTGATGGAGAAAAGCTGGATCTTCACTGTCCATGTAGTTTTTAGGTTCTCCTGATGGTTGTGCTCTTGTTTTTAAAGTTCCTGACAGTGCTGTTACCACTGTGGCTATAGATTGCAGGGTGCTGAGATTAATAAGATCCTTCAAAAGCTTCTAGATTACTTTTATGTACAGATCTTCACTGATGGCCCCAATACAGAGGTACCAAGTCTCTGATTAACTTACATTGTTTGCATTTTGGCTGCAGCAGCAGGAACACACAGGGAATTAAATCACCCTGTTTCTCCACTGTGCTTTGTGGGCCTTGCTGAGCTTTGTGCTGTGGTTAGACTTCCGTTAGTACCAAAACAAGCCAATTTAGCACTGGATTGGACTTGCCAGCAGTGTCCTGCTGGGTGGATGGCAGCTGGCCATATGTGTTGTCTTACTTTGCTCAGAGCAGAGCTCAGGGAGGCAGTGATGAAGGGTGGCAGCTGTTTTCATTAGCAGTCCCAGCAATGTCCTACACAAGCATGAATCAGAGACAGCAGAAGTGGGAAAGTGGGAGTGTGTGAAAGAGGAGAGGAAACTTTTTCCCTCCTACGAGAAATGAAAGGCTGAATGTTAGATGGCTCAAAGGAGCTCCTGCTGAGAGGTTGATTCTCTAGCAAGGGCCATTTCATTTTTTAGCTCTTGGCTAAAGAGATCAGAAGTTTAGAAACTCAGAGTAAGCATAATAATAGTAAGAAAATTGAGGTCTTGCCACCTTTGGGCTCAATATAGGACTTCTGGGGAAAACCAAGGTGAAAACAGTCTATCAGTTTACCACACTTGTGCGCGTTCACTGTTTTCCACACTATGTTTATGTCATAAGTAATAACCTTTTCCCTCCATTTTTTTTTTATCCTCCACATATCTATACTTGTACCTTGCTTCAATCCACAGTGTCCTAGTGACTGCTGCGATGTTTCTCATGATTGGTCCAGAGTTTGAGGAGCAGTCACTATATGGCATATAATAAACTACAACTCACAGGAGGTCATGTCTTTCTGTGCTTTGGATCTTGGAATTCATGGCCAGAGAATCCAAAATGGAAGTAATCAAAACCACAGAGTAATTTGGAGATATTTTTCCATAAGGTCTTTGCATTCGGTTTCCTCCAGGCAAAATGGACATGGTTATGCTGTCCTGCTTCATGATGTGGTTGTGGAGCCGTTCATGTTTCTGAATAATTTCAGGACAATGATTTGTATATTGCATTACTCAGGTGTGACTCCCTGTATCTACTAGATGCTCAGACACAGTGGCACCTTAATGAGGAATGTACTTTGGTGGCATAGATTATACACATGTTTCTATGAGACAGATTCTTTAAAGTTGTCTTGTCAGTAATTGCCACAACAGGAGGGAATGTCTGAGCTACATTTATAGGCCTGTTTTCAGGAGTTTGTCAAAACAGAGTTTCATCCCACTTGGAAGTGTTAAAACTTACAAACATCAGGGTTTTTTTTCCCAAAAGCAGATGGAAAAAAAGATGAAATCCCCCCCTTTTTTTTTATGAAAGAAATATCTAAGCATATGGAAAGGTTTTCTTTTGACATCATAGAGAAATTTAATTTCAGAGATTCTGAAACACTCCGTTTCTTCTTTATCATCTCAACTGCTAAATGACTCAAAATATTTCAGCTTTTAAAATGTAACACAAACTGGTACATATTCTTACCTGACTAAAATTAAACGTGTGATTCCTGGTAAAAGTGAGAATGATACTGATTCAGATTTCTTTAAAATTATTTCTGCTGGTACATGGTAGTATTTTTCTGTTTGGTTTGTTTTGTGGTTTTTTTTTTGTGCTTTGTTGTTGGGGGGTTTTTGTTTGCTTTGTTTTGTTGTTTTTTTTTTTTTTTAAAAAAAAAACAAAACACTTTATTTGAGGAACTTTTGACAAAAATCTTCACAGTGCGTTTGGAAATGAAAAAGTTAATAAAAAAATACTCCATCTGAAAGTCATTCACCCTTTCCAAAAGAGCTCCCTTGCCAGACTGTGTTGAGAATATCAGATATTATGCTCTTTTGAATCAGAATAGGGAACTGGCTGGACATATTTGTCATGAATTTCAAATAGTTAGCACTTAGACTGAAAAAAACAAAATACTAGGAAGATGGTAGAGAAGCAGACTTTAAAATGTGAACACAACGTAGCCCTGATTTTGCCTTTATCTCATTTTTCCTCCTAGAGGACCCACATGTACACACTTTTTTCTCTAGGCCTTGTTTGAAAATCTTAGGGATATTCAGATGTGTTATATGTACCCCACCTAGCTATATATATATATAGTTATATATTGCAAGCTATCATAACACTCCAGAAGAGGTTCAGTGTTCAGGCAGTAAGAATATTACTTATCTGACCAATTGGAATTAAGCAGTACCGTTTGAATTTGGAATATAAAGTGTGTGTTGAAGCCATTTATGAAAAAAAAAAAAAAACAACAACCAAACCCGAACAATTTAACAAACGTAATTGGGAAACAAAAATAAACAAAACCATGGTCATGGACAGAAGCTGAATTTGTTGGCTGTCTTATCTGGCATGCATTAGTTGCTCAGCTGTACATACAGACATTGTCCACCAGGATTTGGATGGGGAGCCAGGAACTCATTGCAAGGCCTTCAGCTGGTAATGACCTTCCACCGTTAAAGATTTCCCTGATGGAAATTGCTAACATTTAGAGAGCTTTTATGGAATCTTGCTTAGTATTTAATAGAGAATTTGAGCCTTCCTAGGAGAATCTCTCTCTTTTCCAGTTCTGTATTTTTAGAAAGCCATTGTGTAGACTGCCTATTAAATTTCTTTAGAAGCCTGTTGAGATTTTCTCCACTGCATTTTCTCTATAGGATTGTTCTGAAAGGGCTGGGTTGTAACTTGTCTTCTGAGACAGATTCCTTCTCTCTTCTTAAGCCAGACAAGTCCTTTTTTGTGCCTGATGGATCAGATTCAAACCTGGTGCTGATCTACGGTGTTCCTGTGATTGCTATGAGGCATCAGCGAAACTATCCCTGCTTGTAAGGGTGAACTTGTTTTGGTGCTCTCTCTTCCATGCCACCCACCAGTATAGAAGCTACCTCTTGTTTACCAATCTCTGCATGGAACAGATAAATACAAATAGTGACAACTGGACTTCAACCTCCTCCTGGCCTTGGCAATTGTTAAGTAGCATTGCAAGTGTCCTGCATTTTGCAACAGTAACCTCCAGTACTGGAAGAGGAGAATGCTAGTTTTTGGCAAAGTGCTTGGCAGAGTATGGCCAAAAAGGGGAGCTAGAACATCAATTAAGTAAGAGAAGCAGCAGCAAGGCAAAAGGATGCAATTAGGGATTTCTGGATGCTTGTGTGGGTCTGTCACTGGTGTATATTACTGTCTTTCAGAACACGCCCACTAGTTAATTAAAGCTAAATGCAGATCACCTCTCCGTTCTCGCCTGCTGTTTTTCTTTCCTCCTCCTCTTTTTTTTTCCTGAAATAAAGGTCTTGGATTGCTATACTTCTAGTAGAAGTGGTTTGAACTGATTGCAGTGTTCCAAGCTAGATGCAGATCTGTCTGAGGAATACAAAGTTGAAGAAGCAAGAAAGAAATCTCAACTTACTTAGCTTCTTGTAACCCACCTTTGTATAGCACTCGCTGCCTGCCCTTTGTACTACTCAAAGAACTGTAGCAAAGGAAATGGACTGCACTTTAGTAGCAACTGAGAACCAGCCACAGATGTCCTTCTAATAAGCTGCTCCTCCTGTTGATCCTATCCAGGAACCGGCCAGACTCAGCACTTTTGGGAGCACCTCTTGGGGTCTCTCAAGTGGTCTGAGGCGGGAGGCAACTAATTATTGGGCACAAACTCCTTGGGAGCAGGGAGGCTGCAGTGTGGTGTACCAGGGAACAAGGAGCAGGATGGCCACCAAGGTACAACAACCCAGAGAGTATGGAAGAGGTGGGAATGATCTTCCCGCATGCCTGGCTTTTAAGACAATCTGATTGTGTCTTCTTTCTGCTGAGCAGAGCTCTGTAACCCAGCCTGCCTGGCCCAGCAGTTAATGTATGGCACGTGGGGAATGCTTGCATCAGTTATGTGTTGAATATTTTAGACTCTCGATTATTGCAGGAACAACATTTTCCTCAGGATTTCCAACTGTGGTAAAATGTCATGTCGATGTAGTAGGAATTGAGAGCACCAGTTAGAACCAGAGAAAGATCCCATTTGTTCCTGAAATATTTCTATGGGCTTTAAAATATTTATAATCTGTGTCTTCCTGGACAATTTTTAACAAAAGTAGACATTTTTGGCAGTGTTAAACAACTATTTTAAGATCCTCTCAAAACCTGTAAAAGCATTTCTATGTAGTATCTGCTTATGAAGATGTGCAGCTTACAAGCAGCATTTGCTGGATCTGTTGCCTCTGCCGGTTCCCCTCATCCTCAAACTGCAGCACCCATACTCTCCCAGCCTTGAGCTCAGCTTCCTCCCCCACCTACAGATTGCTCACTTATCTCATTCTCAGGCTACATTAGTCTGGCACACTGACCCCAGTCATCCCCTGTGTGAGATATTAATTCCTTGTGTTCAAGAGGATAGGTAAAAGCCAGCACATACTGTTTTCACTGGTGACATTACCTTGGTTGTTAATGCTGGGATTTGAGAAGTGTTGACGAGCGTGTTGCTACAACCCATGCGTGAGCCACCCAATGTCCCTTTTTTCTTGCAGATGGAGAAAAAACTTTCTGACTTGACAGCATAAAAGGAGGGTGATTTTTTTTTTTTTTTTCCGGGGGGAAAAATTATATAGAATTATGTCACATCAAGAAAAACACAATGATTAAAATAACTTGCTATGAATATTCATTCTCAGCTTGGCAGATGGATGAAGTGGGCTGAGCATTTGCAGAATATTGCTAACTGAGCTCTCTTCCAGAGAATAACATTTCAAAAGAATTTCCGATTAGGTCTGTTGGCCAAAACTAGAAAGGATTTTTCTCTTCCTTTTTTCTTTCTTTGGCATTCTGAGCTTCCACCTTCCTGCCGAAATGAATTTCTCTCTAATCACAGTTTTGGATACTTCTGAAGCCTCATACTGAGGCCTTCCAGATGGGGTTCATCACAGTGGGAAGAGAAATACTCATTATTATTATGATTGCTATTATCATTCTTAACTCTTACATTACGTTTTCACAATTGTACTGAAGGATTTCAAACTGGTTTACAAACAAGTTTCATTTCCAACAGTCACTGACATATCCAGTCACCTCTAAAGGAGCCAACATTTGTTGAACAACTTTGTGCTAAGGAAGGGGGGAAAAATGCATTGTATGCATTTTCAACTTCAGGAGGTGCTTTCTTAGAAAGGGTGAAATGACCCAAACTGCAATTTAGCTGTATTTGTATTATTATGTCAAGGATCACACGGACATAGGAACAAGCAATGGGCAGTGAAGTTGTACCACCTTTGAATGTCACAGTGCCCCCTAGTAGCGGTTTTGGCTATTAATCAGTACTGGCTTTAAAGAAGCATTGCTTTTTATTAAAACACTGGTACTGTTTCAAGTTCTGTCGTCAACAAACCAGGTTAAAAAAACAATCTGTTTGCCAGGAAGAATGTCAAATGAACTGGCTGTTTATTTATTTTTACAGGTGCTGATATGTTTTTATTTGGTGGAGGTTTGAAATTAGAAGAGAAAAAAAAAAATCATCTTTCCAATACTGAAATATTTGGGGTTTGTTCATTTTTCTTGAAATCAGAAGCCATCCCACTTTTGCACATAGCTTGGAGCTGCGCAGTCTGAGAGGGTTAGAGAGTGGTCCAGCCCATACCGGTGTCCCTCCAATTAAGCCCCTTACATTAGGTGTCAGGCAGAAAGATGGCTTGATTTGCTGTGACAGACATAACTAGTCTATGCTTTCCTTGCAGGCTAGTGAAATCACCACCAGGTGATTTGCCTGGCATGTGATGGCTGCTATGGGGTTGTGCAGGCTAGTCATGGCATATCTAATGCTCTAGCTTGCACTCTGCACGTGCTTTCCCCAGGCTTTTGTTTTGGGGGCTATTTTGGGGTGAGTTTTTTTGGTGAGGATGCTACAGCATACAGTACTGAGCTGAATAGCTCAGTAGCTCATTAGAGAAGGATAGTGGGATACGGTCAAGGTATGACAGTAGAGCACCATTTTGCTCAGCTGTATGTGATTGCAGAAGGGTTTTCCTAAATTTGTTTTCCAGAGCTGTCCAAGCAAGGAGGTAGCAGGTATGAAACAAAGCTGGAGGCATGCACTACTTTGGATAGAGAGGAGATGCAGAGAAAATGTGACCATTCAGGAAAAGGGCAGAGAAATGCATGTGTATAAGCAAAAGAAGAATGCAGCGAGCAGGGCTCTGCTTCAGAGTGATTTGTTACCATCCCAACAATAGCTCGTTTCAGCTGAGCATGATCTCTCCAGAGAAGACGAGGAATCTAATCACGATGATTGATAATTCCTTTAGAGGTTCCCCAGTAGGTATCAGACTTCCAACTCAAAAAGAATGCGATCTTCTGGGAGAGCATATAGGAGCAAAGTGCCCAGCATGCTGCTCAGAGGGTCTCTCAACTCACTTCAGGTTCAGCCCTTGAACCAGGATGTTTCATTGCTTTGGAGAGTAGAAACAATTGTTTGAGGGCCATCCAAAGAAGGCCTCTGGCAGGTTGATGTGTGAAAGCCAGTGCTCTGGTTTAATAAACTCGGTACCACTTGTACACCTCTCTGGCAAATGGATAGTGACACACAGTGACCAAGCTTTGCCAGCAGTGTTGCCCGAGGCTTTAATTGCTTTGCACATAAAGTTATTTATCTCCACATCAAGAGGGTTGAGACCACATTTAGGGAGTAATTACAAAGCTGCCAGAGGGACTGGTGTTTGCCATGCCAGCCAGACTGTGATTTATTGGTTCTGCTTGCATTTAGAAAGTGAGCTTTCCCCTCACCTCTTCCCTTCATCCTGTGCGTCATGGCTAAAGGCATCCGTGTCTCCCAATTCTCCCCTATACTATCTGTGTGGAATATATTGGGCAGCTGTAAAGAATCAAATACTGTGAATTCTATTATGAACATTGCTCTTCTGCTTCACTCTTGAGTTTTTTTTTATTTCCTTCTTTTTTATAAAGAAATTATTATAAGGATTTTTGGTGAGATTTCATGATGGTATTTGGGGGAGGCTCTTTCTTGTCTTTGTAGGGGCTCTTGATTCATCTATACCTTTTATAGCAAGAAATTCTTATCTTCCCGTAGAAGGTCTGAAATGCCTTTGCCTTACTGATGGGCTCCATAGGGTTTTCGTTTGTTGCTTCCTTGTGAAATGTGCATTTGACTGAGGTCTTACCTGTCGTGATCTGCTGTCCGATCCCGAGTCTCCCTACACCCAGGTCCAAATGCCCTTCAGTCTTGGCCTGCATATCCCCTTCCTTGCTAACCTAATCCTTCATTTGTTTGTTCTCTTCTTAAATTCGGTTTTCCATAACACATTTTCAAATATCTGTCTGCATAATCTGAACCTTGCTTTAGTCACAGATATTTTGATTACTTTGATATCTAAGGTATGTCCTCTCCCAACCCAGTGGACTTCTGTGGGCTCTGGTATATTCATGTCCATGGAATGGAAGCCTTACCCCAGCAAAATTACAATACTAAGAGCTCTCCTGAGATCATGTAAAAATCATAATATGCAGGAAAAAAAGGGACCTAACTGACTGCCCTGAATATTAACCTTAATTCTAGAAACTTGCAATGAAGCTATCTGCCTATTAGCATGCTGCAATGCTGTGCTATCCTATCAACTTAAAAACTCTTCCTAATTTCCATATATATTTTTTTATGCTAGGCTCCCTTCTCTCTTCTCCTTTTCCTCTGACTGCTGTGGACACAAAGAGTATCCACTTTTTCATAAGTTTCCATGTATTCAAAGACTATTAGTTCTGCAGTATTCTCTTTTCTAAATAAAACCAAATCCATTTTTGCTAGCTTTTCTTCATGGGTGATATTTTCTAATGATTTTTGCCCCCTTCTTCCTCCAGCTCTGGATTTATCCCAGTTGTTCTGTCTCTTTCCTGAAGTCTGATGTCTGGACAGTAGTTCTCCAACTGACGTTTCTCGATAACTGTACACATCTTTCAAATTACATCATCCACATCTTGCACATTATTCTCCTCTTAACATGGCATGTGTTTTCTTTACAGTATCGCTCTGCTGGCTCCTATTTACTGTGTGAATTGCTATATGCTTCAGATAGTTATTCTAGAACTACTTGCTAACAAATCAGTGACTGAGCATTCTGTTCATGATGTAATTCCCCTCTTAGATGTAGCACTTGGTACCTTTCTGTTGAATTTCACCTTGGGTATTTTGGACCACTTCTCCCAATTTGCCAAGATCACTTTGAACTTGGTTCCTGTTCTCCAAAGTGAAAATAAAAATAACCTCTCAGCACAGTGTCTCTCTGTGTGCAGAGAACCACAGAGTAACAGCAGCGTGAGCTCAATCTGGCTATTCCCCTGAATATCTTACACTGACAAAGCCATTGTAGTAAAGAATAAGTAGGAGATATTTTGAAAGGGAACTATGACAATTTTGTATTTTTCTTCTGTTTCTCTGGGTCAGCCTCACTGAGACTGGATTTCATTTTAATTACCGCATATCTTTGTAGCTCAATTTCTTTGGTATGTCCATTTAAATGTACTGTTTTGTTTCAAGAGTTTCCTCACTTCACTTCCTAGGTTTGTTTACCTTTCTTACTTAGAAATGCCTTTCTGACTATTGGATATTTTTTCCCTCTTTATGTATTTAGGATAGGGATTTAGTCCTTATCACTTCTGATGTTACTTCTTTTTCAACCAGCTTCCTCATTAGTTTTACAGTCCCTTTCAAATGTAGTACTTAACTTCTGTGTTGCTTCCCACCCCCCCCCACCCCCCAATTTTTGTATGTGTGTGAAATTTCTAAAGGGCAATTAGTCTGTTTGTGAAGTGGTCATTGTTTTTCAGTGTATCAACAACAGTTGCTTTACAAACAGACTTTTATCTTTCATGTCAAATTGCTGAAAATAGTTTCCTGTCTCTGTGAGCTCTAGAGTCAGCTGTTCTAAGTGATAATTTATTTAACACATCAAGAAATTATTTTTCTAAACTGTCACCCAACATGACACCTGACTCATTTCTGTAAGCAGATAACCGAGTCTTCCACTTTTTTTCTGCTTTATTAGACTGATTACTTCTTTTGATGTTCATCAACATCATGCATTTAGCATTTTTCTGTCCTCTCGATCAAGAGGATGATGATATAACCCAGCTAGCATACTGATATTCTCATATTTGGGGCTTTTAGAGCTTACTTTATGAACATCTCAAAGCATTACCTCACTGGATTCTGGGAGGATACTGCACCCTCATCTCTAAAGACAAGCAAGTCCTTCATGTACAGTTTGAAACCAAAGGTTATGTTCTTCTATTGATCATTGTCATTCCATTAGTCCTTATTATAGCAAGGTTTTCTTCCGTTATCTAGCATTCTCATTTACCCGTTATTGCTCAGAAGCTTCCGCAGTGACGTGTACACACATGATCATTTTTAGTGTTGGCCCAGAGCCTAATTTTATTGAAAATCTGTGTCGGAAGCCCTGTTATTTTTTCAGAATTTATTTCTGCAGTTGTAGCATTTTCTCAGCTTTGCTTTAGCTGAAGTTTCTGCCCTATCCTCTGCTCTTAGATAACAGTTCTCTCTCTATTACTGACATCTCTAGCAGATATCTTTGTCTGACTTGAGCTCTCCTTAACACCCACCAACTTGCCTTAGCTCTCAATTTAAGAATATCCCCTCCAAACCATATTAATTTTCAGGAGTACAGTTGGGGTCTCCTGTTATTAAGACAGTACCCATCCTGAGCCCACCCCATCTGCAAACACAGTATGTTTGCCTGATATTCCTGTATTCCTAATAACGTTTATAGCCATCCTCTCTGTTTGAACTTTTCCTCCCTACAGAGTCCCTGTAATTTCAGCCCTCTGTGCAAGGTTGTGTCATGTCTGTGAAATATTTCAAAGAAACACGTTGTAGCGACTGAAGTGTATTTCAGTGTAATTTTGTAGGGTGTCTCTCTCTTACACAATCACCTGTTACTGTTGTACCTGTGTATCATGACCAAGGACCTGTAGTCTGGGCCCAGTGGATACTGGTCTAGATGCTTGCAGAGCTCTAGGACTTCTGCTCCCTCTAAGCAAAGTATTTGTAGTTTCCCTTGGTCATCACCTGGAGCTGGGTCAGATTCTCTGCAGCAGAGGTGGGAGGTGGGATCTGCTGGGCTACACCCCTCCATCTATGGCTCATCCTTGGGGTGCCCCTTTGCTTTTGGAGTCTGTGAGGTACTGAAAGTCATGGAGGTAGCCAGAGATTTGAAGATCACTTTGAGAAACTGGTCATCTAACTTGTTTCTGTGTTGGTGGTTGGTTTCTGGGGGTTTTGTTGCTCGGATTTTTGTTTGTTTGTTCGGAGGTGGGGGTCATCCCTTGTCTTTACCTACAATTATGGGGAATTGGGTTGGTAAATGGCAGATTCTGTCTGCTGCTCCCTTTTCCGACTTCTGCATTCCCTCTCACTCTCTTCCTTCCTTCTTTCCCTATCCAGCTGTTATTCCTGCCTCTTCTTTTATTCCTGTTTTGCTTCCCTCGGGGGCTGCCAGTTGGCTGAGAGGCTGGACCATGTCCTGCCCTGGGGCAGCTGGACCCAGATGGAACCAGCTTTGGTCTTGCCTCACAAATGCTGCCCCTGCAGCTCCCCATGGCCAGCACCTGGGAACCTGCACCCCATGCAACTATAATAATAACAACTATTATTATTTCTTTTCCAGCACTGTGGAATTTAACCATTACCTCGCATTTTGTGCTCCTAAAGGGGAAGGCCATCCCTTCTCTAAGGACTTCTTCCTCATAGAGGTCTGTAGCTTAGTCCTCCGCTCCAGCTGCAGGCCATGCTGCTTTTTTGTTGCTTCACCTTTAAATGAGGAGCCCAAGGGGGTTTTGGGTGCATCTTTTTCCCTTTATTTAGTATAGAGCAGTAGAACAGGCTTTTCAGTTCCACCTTTTAACTCCTCAGCCTGAAACTTTTTGTCACCCTTTCTGCAGTGGTTCTCAGCTGGAAATTTCTCGTGAGGCACCACGATCCTTCCCATGTAGTGAAGGATCCTACAGGAATCGAAAAGGGTTTCTGGATGAGGAAGGCCTTATGGAAGCAAATATGATCGATGCATTGGTAGATAAGTACTTTACACCTGGGTAGAAATTGACTGCAAACATGTCAAGGTGAGAAGAGTTGCTCTGCAGAGAAATTAGAGGTTCTATCTATGCCATTGTTTGCAGATGCCGCAGATAATAAGCCAGCATCTAAGCGAACCCTGATCTGCAATCCTAGCTACTTCTATAAATTTAAAAAAAAAAAAAAAAAAAGAAAAGAAAAAGCAAGATAGTTATTATAATGAGGAATATGAACCGAAATGCAGGAGAAAATCACATCTATATTTTGAGGTGTTGGAAACAGGGAGTCAGAGCTCAGTATTAGCATTAAATCATTTCCGTGCTCTCATTTTTCTCTGCATTTCTCAGGCATTGCGAGTATGGCGTTTGCCACTGTAGCCTTAGGCTAACCTGGCACTGGTAAATGGCATAAACACCAAACACTAATTTGGTTGATGAGGAAACTCAGCAATATTGTGCGTTATCTTGCTGTCTCTGAACAGCCTCTGTCTCCAGCCATTAGAGAACAGGCTGTATTTGCAGCTCTGCTACTGATACCCTCAAGTGCCCTTGGAAACGTCATGTTCTTCCTGTGGATTTCTATTTCCTCTGCTATAATAAGGGAACAAACATTCTCACCAGTCTTTGAGTTCCATTTTGGAAATCTTTGAAAGCAAAGCATTCTATGAATGCCAAGCACTGTTTTCACTATCAGCTCGTAACAGGATCTCTCCCTTCACATAGGTACATAAGTCACATTTTTCTCTGATCTTTGTCCCTTTGACTTCTTATGCTTTTTCTCTTTTGGCTTCTACTGCTTTGTCTGACCATAAGATATATTATTCAGATGCCCTCACACTCCTCATATTGCTAATTATATATTAAAGAGGTTCTGACTTCATTTTTGCTCACTACAGAATCTTAGTCCAGCCATGACACTGACAGAGAGGGCTGCTGGAGCTCAGAGAGAACTTGTGCAAATGGCACTTCTCTTTTCAGATTGTCAGTCTTAATGGAATATTTGATGAGCCGGTAATAACCCAAGCACTCCTTATGTGCAAAGTTGGGGGAGAGCAAGAGACTTGTACCAGCTTTCATTTATTAATATATGTTTGCAAAAAGAATGTTTTTAATAGCGTGATTTCCTGTGAATGATGGCACTTTCCATCAGCTTGGTCCAGGTGGATCCCTTTAGGCAAGTAGTTTAAAACATCCCTTGTTGCTAGTTTGTGCAGATTTCATAGGATCATGGAGGAAATAGCTTAGAGGGATCCTGAAAGTACATCTACTTCACCCTCTGCCTCAATGTGTGGAAATGCTTGGGTTGTTCTGCTGCCAATGTGTGGGTGCTGCATAGGATGTGACTGTAGACTACTACAGTTTGAAACATGCAATGTGATTTTGGTTGAAGTACACACTACTTTTTTGTAAATTTACAAATTCATAGGTCTGAAGTCTGGAAAAGGCTGTTGTACCATCCAGATCCACCACTAGTAGTTTTATAGATCAGGGTTTTTTACTGGTTCTGAACCCAGTACTTGAACTCAGATTTGTAGTAATGGATAGGGTGCATTCATCACTAATTGTAGAGGTTTGGCATAGCATGTTCATCAAATTTTGCCTGATTGTTTTTGGTCTTTCAGTGTTGGCGTATCATAGTGTTTGTTAATCTGCTAAAATGTGAATTTAAAAACCCAGTTTTGGCCATTGGTTTTTATAATCTTGGCTGCTCATTGATTTTCTTTGATGAACATCACTAGCTGCTGAGATACTGTAATGATGGATGTGGTATAGGGACCCAAAGACAGAAAGTTTGCCAAATCCAGTGATGTACTGAACCACAAACGAGTCGTTGGTCTGTCACCTGCTTTGGGAAAATCTGCCCTAACATGTGAATTACACTGTATCTTTCATGCCAGGGAATCAGGATAACACAGCCAGATGTCCGTGGTACTATAAAATGCCAGAGGCTATAGCAGCAATTTTTTTTTTTTTTCCCCTAAAGGTATAGCTAAGTTATATCTTCCTTTCTTTCTCTAACCTTTATTTCCTGCCCGAGTTGGACTGGCACAGGTTATGCAACAGACAGAAGAGTTTATGACTTATGACTACTAGATAGCCAGGGCCACTGTGCACGCTAGAAATTGTGCCTATGAGGACAAATTGAGAGATGAATTCTGAATTTGGAGCTCAACTTCCTCACAATGGAGAAGTTTTTTGACCTGAAAGGTATACAGTGAAGCCATTTTCTGCTTTAGAGTCACAGGACAAAAAGAGTGTTTTTGATGTTTAGAACACACTGCACATACTTTGGCATCCAAGTAAACAGGCAAAACAACTCTTTCAAATTGTAGTCAAAATCCCTGTTCCAATACTCTGCTGAACAGAGAGGGCACTATTATCTCCAGCTCTCTCAGAGCAGGTCAGCGGTGCTTCTGTGCAGTTTTTCTCATTAGGGGCAATTGTAGTTGTTTATTTATGTAAATTCTCGCTATTTTCTTTTGATTTCTCTACTTTGACGTTTTATTATATTAAACTAGTCAGTAAATAATAATTTGCATACACCTGATAGAGAGCAATAAGTTAAAAGAAATATTAATATATATTATTATATGATATATGATATATAATATATTCTACAATATAATAATATGATAAATTATAATATATAATTTATGTTTTATATATTATATAACTATTATTATAAGNAAATATATGTTATTAATATATGTATGACATAAAAATCAAAAGAATGGATCTAAACAAAATATTTTGAGATTATCACAACGAACCACTTGAATGTTTAGCTATCAAACATTGCATTGAAGTTGACGATTTCCATAGAGATCTGATTTTGAAAAACAATTGGGATCAAAACAGTTCTGGCATTTTTTTTTCCCTTTATCTCTGTCAGTTTTGAAGTATGATATGCTAAATTTCTTCGTGACCTTTATCCATAAGGAGGATCAGCTCACTGACCTGCAAGATAGTGTCCTTTTTAGGCATATAAGGACCCAGGGACTCCTATTTCTTAATATGATGCTGACTGCCTTGCTCACATCGTGTGCATTTTCTTTTGAGGCCTTCCTGTCACTAGAGGAGGAATAGTCATTGTGGCACACTTTTTATGCCTTTGGGGTTTTGTTGTTGTTGTTTGTTTGTTGGGTTTTTTTACAAAAGCAGTAATAAATATGTATTTGCTTGTATGCCTTACTGAGATGCAAAGGAATCAGGCCCCAAAACAAGTAGCTTAGCTCTCTTTCTTGTATCAAAAAGTGAAAGGCAGGAAAGGCTTTTAAAAACAGATCTTTTGTTTCTATATAGTTTTTCTCTTAACATGAAGAGAATGACTTATGCTTGGTCTGATTACTACTAACCATCCGTGTCCTTCAAGTCTGAACAGAGGTCTTGAGTCTACTGGTATGTTTTCAGTGGTTGGAAGATCTTGTCATGTTTATGGGAAGAGGGTAAACGTTGCATATAGGCTTGAAGATAAACTGGAGCTGACTAAGCAGGTGTTCCTGGATTAGTTTAAAACACTGACTCCTAGTGCAGTACACCCTGTGCCTCTGGCACCCTGTGGCATGACAGTTCATAGCATCACACAGTTGTACGAGATGCCTGCAAGGTTGTGTCAGGACAGTGTTTCTATAGGAGGCCCTCAAGGACCGGGCAACCAGGTGTGTGACATTTTAGCAGGGTGCAGTTTGTTACTGCTTTTCTCATTTGATAAATATTAAACCAAACGTTAGAGAGGCTTTTGGTGGGTCTGTGTAATCGATGGTGTGAACGAATGTAAAAGGGATAGAAAATTCACATGCAGTTGCTGTAGTGCTGGTAGGAAAACACTCGACACATACACATGAATATTCTCTCTGCCTGCTCGCAACGGAAAAAGGTATATTTGTGTACAATGGTAGATGGCATGTCTTAAATTGGAGGAAAGGCATTGTGGGATGTGTTTATGTATTCCCAATCAGGTTTACTTGCTGTCATTTGTTGAATTTGCACCTTACCTTGGCCAGCTAGTGTTGTAAGAGGTGTTACTCCCACACTGCTCTCCCTTGGTATAGCCTTGAAAGGGATGAGCCTCAAAGACCTCCTGGTGGCTGCAGGACTTCCAGGGCTAGAATTCAGCCTCTGGCACTCTGTAGGCTCAAATCTCCTGCATAAGTTGTGGTGTTGTCACTGTAACTTCTAGGTACCTCACTAATTAACTCCAGATGATTTATTGCCTTTGTGCTCTTTGTGTTCTTTTCTTCTTACCACTAAGAGTACATTAAATGGAGTGGGCAACTGAAAGATCTAAAATATATCTGTTTCATCAGTACCTGTTCATACTATCTAGGCATTCATCCTACATCAGTTTCTTGCCATCAGCATTTTCTTCCACATTATAAGATTACTGTAAACGTGATCTTTTTCTTTCTTTCTTTCTTTCTTTCTTTTTTTTTTTTTTTTTTTTTTTATTCCCAGTGATTTTGGTTCTATCTTAAGGATTTCTGAGAGCCTGCCATAACAGTATCAAGGTTCTTGTGAATACCTTCTAGAAGCCATTTTCTTTAAATTGTTCATACAGGGCTTGTTGTGGCACTTGGAGGCGTCAGCATGAATGTCTTAGTCAAATGGAAATAGGGCTGTCTGCCCTTTTAGCTCTTCCATCTATATGAGCTTGTTTGTTTTACTGCAGACCCGAAAGCATTTTTGGTGTTAAATTAAATGCTTTCTCTGCAGTAAAATGCATTGCAGCCCTTTGGGATGAAGTATTTCTTACAAATGAATGATTATAAAAATAGTAGTAAATAAAGGTGATACTGTTTCTGTTCAGTACTTGTATGGACTTTGCCCAGGCAAACAAGGGTCATTTGGGACTGAACGTGGAAAAAGCACAAACGATGGTTGGGCTGTGCTGTTTTTTCTGATACCAGTGTAAAACTCAGCTGCCTGTTGATTTCAGGTTTCTTTATATTGAAGTCATCCCTGTCTTACATAAAATTCCACTGGATTTATGCTGGTGAGAGCAGATTTTGGCCCCTTAGATGAAGCCCAAGACAATTACATCTCCATTAAGAAATTAATTCGGAATTAATGCAGTTATTGTGCAGCGATTAAATCCCCAACTGCTGTTAGAAAAACTGAATTATTGAGGTTTGCCATTTAAGCTGTAGCTTTTGCGGACATAATGAACTGGCCTTTTATATTCCACAATAAACCTCATGTCCTTAATAATCACTTGGAATTGACTTCATGTAAATAACTAGTAGAGCTGCAGCAATCATCTCCTGAGATGGTGCTGCTATCTTGCCAGGATTTTTCTGGTCTCTGCATTCTTTTTTACTCTGGAGTTACTACAAAACCAACCTGCATGGTCTCCTAGCAGCTCAATTACTGCCTTGCATAACTTCTAGAGAGCTCTTTATGCATATAACGAGTTGCTTATTGTAGGTTAAAAACGTACCAATTGAAATCGAATGTTGCCATTATTATTGCTGATGGAGTTTTTCCAACTCTGCAAGAGGACATGTATAAATTACGTGGTGGTTAAAGCTCAATAAATATGGTTTAGCAGTAGAGCAGTTTGTATTTAATCTTCCGTACAAGGGCTGGTCCAGTAATCCAGTGAGTGATAGTGCAAAGGTGTGTTCATATGTGGAGCACTATGCGTGGATTTTTAAAGGTGGCTAAGGGACTTAGATGGCCAAAAACCACATGGCCCTAGTTCCCTTAGCTATTTTCAACAATTGGGTCGTCCTACAAATAAGTCATGTTTTTCAGCACATTTATCTCTGGCTGAATCTGAGGTTGGTTGGTTTGTTTTACCAGGAAAGGGTACTAATTTCTGTTGTTGGTTCCCAAGCAAAAAGGCACAGAGATGGCATATTACTTGACTATACAGGTGGAAGCATGTAAGATCTTCTCCCTTCCTTCCTATGTGATATTGTTTTACCTCTCTGCTTGGATTAAGAGTTTAAGATCTGTATGTCAGACAGCAAAATCAGTGGAAGCTGTTGGAAGTTCAGCTCTTTTCAATAGTTGGCCATTAATTTAGGAGTTTCAGTATGAACTTGAAAATCTCTTTGACTGTTCTATTCTTTTGGAAAATTTCAGCCTTGTGACTCATTAAGATGTATGAAAATGAACACAATGGCTCTGCTGTGCGAGAAAAAAACTACATTTTGTAGAACATCTTTTGCTTTTCTCTAGCAGGTAGGAGCTTCACACATTCTAGGAAGAAACAGCATTGCCTCTTCCTGAGTTTCACCTTCCTTGTTTCACTTGCACTGACAGCGATGCTACCAGATGCAGTCTGTACCTGCCTTATGTCACTGTTTTTGCAGAACAGGATTACTTGTTAATTTTCTATGTCCTCTTCTGTTCTCTGAGTCTGGACTCTGGTGAGGGCAGCTGACTTTTGGCATAGCTCCAAAGGGTTAAACATGAGAAAACTACTCTCCCCTTCAAATCTCTCTGCCACCAATGGTTTCTGCTCAATCAGATGGCTTGCTTGTGCTCAAGTGCTTTCTGGAGTTTTACAGGTGCAGCTGTCTGGGTACCTATTTGTCTACAGTGTGACTATAATAATTATTTCCATTTGTAGCCCCTTCATCCACCTCCTTCTCAATCACCTTCTGCTTCTCTCTTCTCTTATTGGACTGAAAATTCCCTGAGATGCTGTTCAGCAAGAATTTACAGAACAAGAAACAAATTGTTTCTGGAGAGTGCTATTTACCTTTTTTATTTTCTGCTTTGTTAGTGACGCAGAGGTTTCATTAGCAGGGAACAAAATGAATTCCAGGGACAGCAAGTAATATGCACACAAATTATATATATAAAAAAAACACAAAACAATCCCAAAACACTAACAACCTTCAAACATGAAAATAACCAAACCTACAGAAAGAACACAACTGAAGTATCTACTAATAAGGGAGCAAACTGCCTTCTGGATAACAGTCCAAGATGGCATTAGCCTGTTAAAACCTTGGGAACTCCTGGTGCTGTAACCAAAACCACAGGGTCACTGTGCCTACCCCTTATTATGTTGTTAATCCTTCAGAGGCCTGAGTCCAACTCGAAAGCATGTCAAAAGAGTCATTGCCTTTATCTCTTTCAGGGTATTTTTAGTCATTTGCTGTAACGGTAACTGTGAACTTCTGTGCAGTGGACACCCAGCTCCAAATTGTGTGTTAGATGGAGGCACTGTATGCCATCTACACTGTCAAAAATGTGGGTTGAGCACCAAACCTGGGCTAGCAGGGAGCGCTACAGGGCACAAGAGCAAAACATTGGCAGAGTTTGGTCAGATAAAGGTTCTAGAAATAAAATATCAGGCAATACTACAGCTGTAATTTAGTTTCCAAAGCATTTATGGGCTTTCTTGCACTAAACCTGCCTATATCTGCACTTCCTTTCTTACCTCATGTTCAAAACTCAGTGTTTGCAGCTGCATGGCAGGTATTGAGCCCTTCTGCCCTAGATAGGGCATAGTTTGGTGATAGAACTGCACTGCTTACTGCATGGTGAGTGAGGGGAAAAGTGTGTGAGTGTGTTATCTGAAACACAGCACCTTGGGAACCGACTGGTTCCTTTTATACACAATGGATAATATCCACAAGAGTCTGTTGCTGGGGAAAGCCCTCCTCCTTGCAAGAGGTTCTAGAAGTAAAGCTTTGAATCTGTACTTAGGGTGAGGGGCGGGGAGGAAGGAAAACAGCCACCTTCAAGCCTGAGGGAACAGAGCTTGTTAGAGCAGATAACTAGCATACTTTTTTGAAATGGATCAAGCCCCTTCACCTCAGGGGAGGAAGTGTAGGGTGTTGATAAGATTGTACCGCACAGATGACATTTGGTAATTAGTACTATCTCTAATGTAATCACTCACTAAGAGGTTTAGCTAGGATGTGACTTACCCAGGAGAGGCAGTAAGGAAAGGGGAAGAAAGGACAGGTGAGAAGAGCAAGATGTATGTAGTCTTTGCCCTTCTTTGATACTGTCTATCTGTAGATCTCAAAGTGCCTACCCCACTTTTGACAGCAAGTGTGTAGTAGCTCTGTGACATAGTATTATCCTCTTTTTGCATAAGAAGGAATAAGATACAATAACATTGATGACTGTCTAGGCTGCATGACATGTAAGAAACTATGCTGGGAGTAGAACATGGACACCGAGAACAAGCATTCCTTAGTGTTACGGTGATACTGAGATACATCCAAACCTGGAAGGTGTATGAAGAAAACACTTGTGTTTATACTTGAGAATAAGTCTTTCCTTAAGAAGATCAGTGTTCTGGGTTTACTGGAAGCAACACATCAATCTTATTGGAAACAATAAGATGCTAGATAGTCTTTTCTCCTAGAGACTCTCTCTTGCATGTGGCTATATACCAGTTAAGAAGATTCACTTAACAATTTTCTGATCAACTGTGTGCTGGTTGTCTCCCCCTTGTGATATTTGACATTTTCATCAGTCTGTGGGGTTTGTTCCAGAGATGTCACACATAATAACAGCCGGTGATAACACCCTGATGAATTTGGTCTCCAAACTTGCAGATGTATTTTCAAAGGAACTTTATGAGAAAGGCTCTGATGCTGGATTTGAAGGAGGTGTGACTAGACTCCTCAGACATTAGAAGGTTTTTCTCATTTGTGTATTTCATCTCATGCCACAAATTCACACAAGGGAAGTTTTATTTAATTTTTCTGACTTTGAAACTGAAATCCGCTCTTCAGCCTATGGGGAAACCTTCATACTGCAATCCTGATTCTTAGCTGCTTGTAACACTCCATCCAATACTACTAGTAGTCTTTCCGTGCACACACTTACTCTCCTCTGTTTACACTTGATTCCTGCAGAGGCAGTTCGAGTAGTTGGCTTCTCCTCTCCCTCTTTTTCTACTTGGGGTACCTAAGGCATTACCTTCCTCTCCAGACAAACAAATGCCTTGAGGCAAGCAGACGTCACTGTTGTAGTCTCGTTTGCATGGGAAGTTGTCAGGCCTGGTCTGACCTGCCTTTCCATCAGGATTATAAAGGTGACGGATAGTCAATTTCAGGGATTCATGATCCATTTTAGCACAGCGCTTCACCTTGCAGCTAAGTAATACAGCTGTGATAAAATCAGCCATAATCACTGCATCTTACTCAGCACTGCCTTGGCTGTAAATATTGCCTTCGTATATTAAAAGAAAGAAAGTAAAAAAGCTCAAATGGAAGGAGAGGAAAAAAGATCTAAAGAGAAAAGGTCTGTTGATCATGACTGACCAGAGTGGCATTTCCTTATATACTGTAGGCTTTCTGAAAGAGGGAAGCAGGGCTTGGGGCTAGTGGGTTCTTTGCAGTTCAAAGCAGACAGTGTACAATGCACACCTGAAGCATTCCCTTTTAGTGTGGGGTCGTTCACTAGCAAAGCTAGGCCTGGGATGTACACTGATTGAGAAGCTAATGAACTTTGGGGATGCCTCCATCTTTCTTACAAGCACTTCAAATCCTGAACAATTATAAAAATAATTTCCTTGCTTTCCTCTAAGTGCAGTCTTTGATTTCCTGAAGGAGTCATCATGACTGTCTTTTTTTCTTTTGTAGTACAGTTTGGGACTGAAATGGAAGCCCTTTGGGCTTCCGAAAAAAGTTTTTGTTGTCCTTCTTTGATTCATGATTGCCCTGTGCAGCTGTTTGTTCACAGTTGTCCCAGCATCACTGATCTTTGAAGCAAGATATTTCTATCATGGTTCATTTACACCACATAACCACCTTTTTTCTCAGGGAGTCCGCACTGGAGATTAAATACAGATCCTTCATCTTTTGAACTATGTTCTAAATTACCAATGCGGTTTTTTTTATTCAGTTACTATAAAAATACCACATTGGAAGTGTTAAATAGCTAATGTCTAAAAGTTCACCCTGCTATTATGCTGCCGTGGTCTTGTAGTAAAACACCATCATCATCACAACATATGTGAAGTATTTCTGACATTGCAACAGACACAATAAGGTCTCTGTCTAGTCCTGTCTAGTTGAGGTTTCCTTCCCCATAGGTTACTCTGTGGTAAGATCTGATGCTGAAAGCATGATGAAACACTCGCTTCAGGGGCTTTGTGCATGTCCCTAATGGGAAACCAAAAAATAGGACTTCCAGGAGCTGTCCCAAAAAGAAGGATTGGTTACAGTGCATTGATTTGTGTAGAGTAGAGGTGAATGATACTGATACACTGTGGTTAGCTGAGGAGCAGTTTCATAGGTAAAAGTGGGTACTTCTCATCTCTCTTTTCACTATACCTTCTCCCGTCTAAGTGTATAATCTGCCACGTTCTGCTCCATTTCTTTTTTCCCCATTAATTTGTGATAGTCCTTGTTTTGCTCATTTCATTTTCCTGATTTTAATCTGGAAAGGGCAAAAGGTGCAACATCAGACAAATAAGTTTCAGTTTACATTATATGAGGGAATAGCCTGTACACTGAACTCAAGGTCTGCTTTTTTGGCTGTCTCCTGACAAAGTGTGTTACAGGATGGTCTTTTGGATTTGTTTAGTTAGTCTCCTGTGGGGAACTGTCTCTGTGCTGAACTTCAGCTGAACTGCGTTATCATCAGTGTTCATTCTGTCTGCTCTGGAAATTAGGAGATAGAGAAGAGAAGGAGAAGTTTAGCTTGAAGTAAGGGTATCTTCAGTAAGAATTTAATTTAGATATTGTACAGTTACACTGTGTCGATGAAATCACAGACTGTTATGAGAAAGAAAAAAATTACTCTTTTCCTGTTCTGTAACCTCTGGATAAACCCAAACTGCCTGTTCGGAAGCTGTTTCCACTCTTCCTTGCTTCTAAGGGCAAAATAGGCCAGTACATCTACTGAAGATCATATTCAATGCCTGTATAGAATCATAGAATCCTCCCGGCTGGAAGGGACCCCCAAAGCTCATCTAGTCCAACCTCCCTGCAGTCGCAGAGACACCCCCAACTAGACCAGGTTGCCCAGGGCCTCATTGAGCCTCACCTTGAATATCTCCAGGGAAGGGGCCTCAACCACCTCCCTGGGTAACCTGTTCCAGTGTTCCACCACCCTCAGTAAATAATTTGTTTCTAATATCCAATCTAAATCTGCTTTTCTCCAACTTAAAGCCATTGCCCCTAATCCTATCACTGCAGGCCTTTGTAAACAGACTCTCCCCAGCCTTCCTGTAGGCCCCCTTCAGGCACTGGAAGGCTGCGATTAGGTCTCCTTGGAGCCTCCTCCAGGCTGAACAATCCCAGCTCCCTCAGCCTATCCTCGTAGCAGAGGTGCTCCAGCCCCCTGATCATTTTCATGGCTCTTCTCTGGACCTGCTCCATCAGGCCCATATCCTTCCTACATTGAGGGCTCCAGACCTGCACACAGTAGGTATACTCCAAGTAGGGTCTCACCGGAGCAAAGTGGCAGAATCACCTCTCTGGATCTACTGGCAACACATCTTTTGATGCAGCCCAGGATGTGATATGTCTTCTGGGCTGCAAGTGCACACTGCCTGCTCACGTCTAGCCTCTCATCCATCAGCACACCTAAGTCCCTTTCCTCAGGGCTGCTTTCTAATACCTCATCCCCCAGTCTGTATTGATAGCCAGGATTGTTCCGGCCCAGGTGCAGAACCCTTCACTTGCTCTTGTAGAACCTCATGAGGTTCATCTGGGCCCATCTCTCCAGCCTATCCAAGTCCCTCTGGATGATCCCTCTGGTGTATCGAAACACCACACAGCTTGGTGTCATCTGCAAACTTGCTAATGGTGCATTAGATCCCTCTGTCTATATCATTGATAAAAATGTTGAACAGTACCAGTCCCAGCACGGACCCTTGAGGGACGTTACTTGTGACTGCTCTCCAACTGGACCTCAGGCCATTGAGTACCACCCTCTGGATGCAACCATCCAGCCAGTTCCTTATCCACTGGGCAGTCCACCCATCAAATCCGTATCCCTCCAATTTGTCAAGCAGGAGGGTATCTAACCATGAAGCGTCTGTCCAGCCAGTAAGCATAAAATAGATTTCATATAGTATCTCATGCTGTCTAGTGGGCTGGATCCCCTGCCTTGTTGCTTCTTGGTTTTGCTGTCAGGAAACTAACTTCAGCAGCTGGCTGAGTTGTCTTCCCTAGAAGAACCTTCAAATAGCGTAAAGTCATCCACACAAACCTACTTCTGCAGGGGGAGAGCAGGAGATAAAAGTGAATGTGGCAGATCTGTGTTGTGCTCCTTGAAATCAGGCCTCTGTCTCACCATGCCATGATAAGAACTCAGGGGGACTATGTAAAAAAAGTTCTGAAGTAAGGTGGGGCAATGCATACTCCCAGTCGGAAATTGCACGTCAAAGGAAAAGGTGCTTCAAGCTGATGTTGCTGTGCTGATGGTTGTTTAGGTAGGGCTGAGTACTATGTTAGTTGAAACATCAACACCTTAGTGTTATCTCTTACCGGTTCCTGAGCAGTGGTGCTCTAAGGACACACCTCTCCCCTCAGCCCCCATCAAACAAAAATTTAAATCTACATGAGGAAATGGGTACTCTGAAGATAATTCTAGGATGTAGTTCCCATTGTATTGTCTTCTGCTGCCTTCCCCCTGCCCCCCCCTACAATTTCTAATTTGATACTTTTCACCTATTTTGGAGTTCAGTTGACCAAGTGAAATGAGTCTTACTAAGCCTTAGTCCTAGTAACTAGTAACTATTTCCACGTTTCTCAAAAGACTGGTTTCTACTGCTGATTTGCTACTACTGCTTGGTGTTCAAGCACAGTGACCAGGAATTGAATGGAGTAAGGCAAATACCAACAAGCAGTTCCTTCAAATGAGAGATTGCCTCAGATTTAGAGGCAATGTCTGGCAGCAGGTCTGTACTATGACTGTTTGCTCTGTGTCTTTAAGGAGGAATTCAGTCCCTCAAGACAAGGGAGACAAAATTCTGCCTACACAGCAATTGCTTTTCAAAATTTAGAAAGTCCTCATAGTTATAGAAGCAAAAATTCCTCTCCTTCCTCTCTCACAATGTTTTCTTTTCTCCAGGAAAGACTAAAAATAAATGAATGAGCAAATTAAATGTGTGTTTACACATGCCGCAGGATTAAAATATTTTAATCTCTTTTATTTTCCAATACACTTGAGCTACCACTTTCCTGCTAGTTACAAATATTTTCTTACCAGTCAAGCTGCTTTTCCTATGTGTCTCTGGTTGTCCCTTCCTCTTTCTAAAATTCTCAACTCTTTTTCCCTAGGGGAAAGTTGAAGGAAGATGCTGTGGGGATAGAGAGAGCATGCATGTTTCAGCAGCTTTAGGTAGAAACTACTTCTACTGAGTAAAAAAACTTTCACTTTCCTGTCATCCAAAATAGAAATTTCTAGCTGAAGGGATGAATCCCTGCACAACGGTGGCTCTGTCTCAGGGAACAGTGGCACCATTAAGAGTACCACATTCCACTGCTGCCAGACTGGAATAAAGCTGCCAGAATCAGAGAGAGAGTTTTGTTTTCAGTGTAGCAGATAGTGCATCTCCAGTGTTTTCACTGGGATGGTCCCCAGTGTAGAAAAGCCTAGAACATGGCCAAAGTTCATTCTTCTTGGTGTCCCGACAGAGGAGTAGTGATGGCTCTGGAAGATTAAAAGGAACAACATGCATGGTGTGGGGTAGTTGTTTTGTTTTGGGATCAAAGCTGGATGGAAAACTTCTCCAATATTACCTGCACATTGTCAGTCCTGATGTAGAGGTGAAAGATCATGTTTCCGTGTTGGGAAAAGCTGCATCTTCGAGGAGATGTTTTGAAGAGAGATGAAACAGTGTCAACCCTTTGATTGGCTGATGAGCTCACAGTCTTTGGAACTGCAGTGAGGAACATCCTGCCCAGCCAGCAGAGCACTCAGCAAAGGAACTGTTAAGCATCTGGGTTCTTACCTTGGGTTTCTCCTGAAACAAGCTGGCCTGATGCTATTTCCTCTTCCTGTACTCTTTTTAAGCGGTTGCAAATTGTTTGTGCTCAGGTGGCTTTGTTAAAGGAGTTGCTAGGATTTGATTCATTAAACATTGTCTTTGGGTTCACCTTCCTCTTGAAAGACATCACCTTCCTTAGGAGTGTATTGAGAAGAAGCTTGGTTTATGCACTGGCTGTATTTTGCTTGGACCTCTTTTATATCACACACATACACACTTCCCATTCCCTTATCCCTTCTTTGCTATCAAGACCAAACTCCTACTAGGCAACTCCCTCCACCACACAAGGATGTTTGTCTGTGTTCCTGCTCATTCACCACCTGACCCCCACAGCAAACGGGAATCAGCAGGTTGCTGCTTTTAGTTTAGTAGTGCCATCATCTTTATCATCCAGAGGCCTTCTGGTTCAAATACACATCTGAGAAAGAATTGCTGTCTTGGCAAAAGGATTGGTGCCAGATACAGAATATGAATTTAATTCTTGGTCATTGGCTCAAATCCACTACAGGTTAGTTATGACTTTTAGAAGTCCTTTTTTCTCTGATTGCCACTTGGTGCTTCATGCATGTTGAATGGATGATCACCTTCCTTCTCCTTTTCCTGGCAGATTGATGCCACCACGTGTGGTAGCTTCCGGCAAAAATAGTGTGAGCTTTCTGAAAAAGGCATGAGACTTTCAATGAGCTGATTTCTTAGTGCTAAATATGCTGTGTGCAGTGGGTTGGGAAAATGCACACTAAGTGTACAACACTGTACTGCTCATCACACTAAGACAGAAACATGGCATTGTTAGTGGCTCTTATTATCAGAGAGATGTTGGTGTAATCTTCAAAAGTCTGGAAATTTTTACTCCCCTCCTGCAGATTTAGCTAATAGTAGAGGAAGAGTGATCCAGTTACACTGTGGTTTAGGCTGAACCAGTCAATGATAGGCAACAGATATTCTCCCCTCCACCTCTCACTCCAAGGAGAGGAGGAGAAAGGATAAAGAGATTTATGCGTTTAGATGGAACTAAACTACTTTAATGAAATATTAATAACAAAATTAAAGAGAAATAATGGAACAGATACAATATAAACAAAACCCTATCAAGCTTCAGGGATGACATCAGCAGCAGGCACTGGAAAGTCCCAGACTGGACTCAGCAACAGGTGGGAAAAACATTCCAGCTCTGGAGTCAGGAACACATGAACCAGGATAGAAGACAGACATGTCTGAGGAAGATTATGTTTCTTTCATAGTCTTCCACAGACATTGGCCATTGAAGAA
Source organism: Pedionomus torquatus (assembly GCA_013398155.1). Taxonomy (NCBI): domain Eukaryota; kingdom Metazoa; phylum Chordata; class Aves; order Charadriiformes; family Pedionomidae; genus Pedionomus; species Pedionomus torquatus. The sequence continues at coordinate 687,437 of VZRU01018790.1, read as the reverse complement.
AGAGAGCTGAACCTTTGATCCCTCAGCATTTATCCTGAGCATGGGGCAGATGGGATGGAATACACCTGTTGGTCAGGTTTGGGTCACCTGTGTTGTTCGCTCCCCCCTGCAGGTGGGACCCTTCTATGCTTTTCCATTTCTGACCCTCTGGTGGGGGCAAATAATGAAATTAGCTGACCTTGCTTGTTATAGCAATAACTATAAGCAAGAGTGTCTCTGCACACCATTTCTTGACATCAACTATAAATACAGGTTGTATTACTCTGAGAACAGTTTTCTGCACAATATGCTGTCAGTTTCAGAGTGTCAGAAGAGGCCTAGCTAAGAAGTAAAATTACTGAACAGAAACTTGGTTCTATTTTGCCTCCAACCAAGACAAGTTACTAGCTCCTTAAATAGCAGTAGTACAGGAACTCAGTGCAGGTAGCAGTATTGGTCACCATCCCTGGAGGTATTTGAAAGATGGGTGGACGTGGTGCTTAGAGACATGGTTTAGTGGTATTTTTGGCAATGTTAGGTTAATACTTGGACTTGATGATCTTAAAGGTCCCTTCCAACCTAGATGATTCCATGATTTGGCAACCATGTTTTCTCTTAGTAGCAGGTTTTGTCACACGTTTCCATTCCATTCACTTGCAATTGTTTGTGGGTCTGCACTTCTCATGTGCTTTGTGCCAACAGTAAGAGCATATGTGGCACTGAGATACAATGAACATCTAGCCTTTCAAAGGCCGGCTGCCCACAGAGCTTGCTTTTAAGAAAGGCATTTGTGGGTGTTATGCTGTTATAGTGGTGGTGCCAGAGCTTCCAGGATACAACTGCTGCTAATGGTGCTAGAGATCTTTCCACGGCAGCACTTGTAAGGTGGATGTGCCTTGCCCTGCCTTGCTTGTGTCTCAAATACGTCCAATTTTTTTGTTTATCTCTAATTCCAGCTGCCTCAACTACGTGCTTAAAATGCAGCCACCTAGTGGAAATCACTGGCACAGCACGGATACCCTAAAGGAGCAAGTCTTTTTTTCCTTCATTTCAGAAAATGTATATGACTGTCTAGCTTAGAAAATTAATGGGAAGTGTTTTGCTGGCATTCTGAACAAGCTCCTATAACAAGGCTTCTCAGGGGATTTTGTAGCCGTTTTTTTATTATTAGGAGAGCATTAACAATGCAAAGCTTTGCAAGTCACATGGAAATCATACAGTGTGCAATTACAGATGCAGAATCGTATGGAAGTGTGACTGCTGAAGTTTGAACAGAGGACTACAAATATCTAAGCTGTACTGTTTCTTCCAGAGTTGTTATTTAGCTGCCTTGGCACCAGTCTTCAATTTTGCCTTGCTCAAAAATAAAGCCATAGTCGAGGAGGCTTCCTTCAGTATGGGAAGGCAGTTAATCACCTGAGCAGCCACGGTTCTTGCAGTTTAGTGGCTGTATCTCTAAATAGTGACCTAAGGCCACATGTACTAGAGGAGGGTAAGCCATGAAATAGGAGCCAAAGGTAGGGATAGAGGTATATCATACAACTTTGTTAGATGTCTTTTCACTGACTATGGTTAGAACACTCCAGTAAGTAAAAATTTCTGCGTGAAAAAGGTGGCTGTTCTGTGAACGGCATTTCGTATTTGCAAGGTAAGATTTTCCTCTTGAGTGCTAAAACCAGTGCTCCAGTTTAGGTGTCTGGCATGAAATACGACACCCGTTTAAACGGATATACTTTGGCTGTGGAAAATCAAAATGTTGAAAACTACTGAGTTTGTTGTGCTTTGGTGGTGTTTTAGTTACAGTGTGAACAGACATTCAGAATGTCAAAGACTACTTAACGCTGTTTTATTAGAGAGGTCAATCGCCTGAGTAGTCATTCATGCAGTCCACTCAGAGGGGACAGGAAATGTTTTAGGGTTTTGAGGATTTTCTATTTATTTCCCTGGAAAATTGCTTTTCTGGTGGTTTCCCACTCAGTTCTGTTCAGTGTGGTTTAAAACAAAACTATCTCAGTGTTCTTGCAGATCCCTCCTTGTTTGTTTTTTTTTTTTTTTTTTTTTTTTTAAAAAAAAACAGCACCCGCGGCGATAACA
>VZRU01018790.1:568387-685354 GCA_013398155.1 Pedionomus torquatus | reverse complement strand
TCTACAGAGTCTTTCAACAACTTTATGCTCTCTGTAGATGTGCCCTCGGGGCTCCTGGAATGGAGTAGGGTTTTTTTTTTTTTTATTTTTCCACTCATCAGAGGATATCTAAGGTAAAAAGAATACAAATTTCAACTGCTGAATGAAAGCAGAAAAAGAATCCCTTCGAGCTTATTTTACACAGGGAAATGAACTGGTAGAACTACAGTGGAATAATTGTAATTATACCACTGTGGCATAGCCATAAATGAGATAAAGTAATTGTATCAGAGGCATCTTACTTTTATTCTCAAATATAGGGCTCACATAGGAAGTATTGTGCTAGTGCTACAGTAGGTTATTATTATTATTATCATTATTTTTGTTATTTATTAACCAGCATTTAATATAGCATTTTTTTGGTGCAGATTTCAAACTACTTAAAAATTAAATCTCTGTCATTCCTGCTTGAAGTACCACTGTTGTCCTTTAGGCCAGTTTATACAAACTCATAGAAAAGTCTTTAGACCTTCATTCATCATAAAAATGAAAAGAAAGAAGTGGGCACATACCAAAGTATTTTTCCTTTGCAGATTACTTCAAATATACATAGCTAAGAGCCAAAGAAGATAGGTTTTATTCCCAGCTCTGCTACTGATTCTCTGTATGTGACCTTGGCTAAGTTATTTCACTTTTACAAATGAGAATAATAGTGCTGACCTTGCAGAGGTATTATGAGGCTTTATTTCTAAAGCTTGCAAAGCCTTTTGAGATCTTAAAGTGGAAGGAGATAGCAAAGTTTAAAGTACAACTATTATTAAACACATTTATCATATGGGTTGGATACAAACGTTTCAGCCATCTGATCTCGGTCTTTTTCATTTTTAAACTTCAAAGCTTAATTGAGATTTAGATTCTGTAAGTTTCACTGATTGCTTCATTTCCAGTGTATGGATGATACAGTGCATTCTCCTTTCCCTTCCCGTAACCCTGTAAGACAAATCTTTGGCCAGCCTCTATCCATTCTACTTCCCTCATGGCCCTTTACCAGTAGATGGAGGCTGATGTGGCAAAGCTGACAAGATCAAGCGTCGTTAGGTCACTGATCTCTGCACTGAGGACTTTAATTAGACTTACCTTCTTGAGACCTCAGTGGTCTAATTGTTGCTGGGGCTCTTGAATCTTCTTGGAGAGACTGGGTTGTGAGTTTTGCAGCGTAATGCTTGTGATACCTTATCTTTGCTACTAAAGAAAAATCATCCCTTTTGTTGTAGCTTTGGAATACTGTGAAGAGATACCATAATGGCACCTCATTAGCATCTGTAGCTTTTGCTTGTTGGTTTCCATTTTTAACGGCCACTGTTGTTGGATGCCTTCCCTATACCCTGCAAAGCAAATCCCATTAGTGAATTTTTTCCTAGCAGAACTTTCTGTTGCAAGTGTCTAGCATATTTTATGCATGAGGAGATGCTGGAAAAAAAGAGGGCTATCCATCTTTTACTTGAGGCACTGTATTATACATGTCTCCTAGGCAAAGTAATGTTTTAAGTGGACAGTGCCTGATTACCCTGAAACGCAGCCCCCTGCATAGACTCTGTGATTTCTATAAGGCAAATGAGATGTCACTCAGAAGGTGTGAACATAGAGAAAGTATGTTCACAATGCTGGGATCCACACTCCCATTGGAAAGTTTGGAGGGATCTGTACATGGAGAAAAAGTTCAAAACAAACGCTTTAGAAAATCACAGTGTTGTGTTTCTGCAACTGGTGGAGATGCCAGTCTGACACAAAGGAGCTTTTTTCTGAATGAGGCACTAAGTCAAATTCTTTGTATCTTTCTGAATGTATTCCTTGCAATACCTCAGATATGATGCATTAGCTGCAATGCCTTGGTCTGATGTATGGCAGGTGATGACACTGTTTATTTCTAACTCTTTTTCTTTGCAGTTTCAATTAGATGTGGATCAGCTGTATTGTATGACGGCTCTAGTTTCTGAATCCCCCCAACAAATGCTTCAGTAAACATCTCTCTCTGTTGGATGTCACTCTCTTCCTGAAAAGCTCTGTTCTTTTTGTGCCAACCAAATTCCTGGTGGAGGCAATTCTCTCCCTTTGCTTATTCCAGGATAAAAGGTGCTTGTGGAGTTCTGTTTACTTTAGGCTGCTTCTTCTAAACAAAGTCAAGACTTCTTGTATTCAAGCAAACAGAAAGGTTTCATTAAACAGTGAAGGCCTCAGATTTTGGCTGTGCTGTTTGCTGTGCTGCATCATGGAAGACACTAACTTTATTTGAAAGACAAGGAAAAAGTAGGGAATCATTGTTGGCATTATGGTGTCAAGTAAGGTTTATAATGGCAATAATCCTCCATGAAAACAGTTGTTATCATAGTTAATGTCCGCTTTGTCAGTGTGTTAACCTTCCCTGGCTTTGCCTCGGGCCATTAAATGACCAACCATTCGTTAAACACCCGGGAACGACCAATTTCAGGGGGAATATTACAAAGTTCATTTGATAAGTGAAGCACTTGAAGTAGCGTGTATGTGTCACTCGCTATCGTTTGTGCCTGTGTACCTGTACCAGGTCTCACACACGGAAACTTGGCCATAGTTGGAGTTCTCTTTGTTCACATGTGTCCTTGTTTTATGCTCTGGCATGCAGTGATTCATGTCCTCTCTTGTTAGGTCTGAATCCAGGTAATACGGATGGGCTTCTAAAAGGGAGAGGAAAGATGTGTGTCTATAAATTGGTCTGAAAATTGGCATACTCCCAGCATTTTCTCACCTTTCTGTAGCTTCTGCATTTCAGTTTCCTTTGTTATTTTTCCTAAAACAGTTGTGTTTTCACCTTTTAACAGAACAGTCATTCAGATTCAGTCTAAATGATCACCACTGATACTGATATAGTCATTCTTGCTCTTTCCCCCAGAGACTAACTTTTTTTTTTCTGATGTTTTTTACCATGTGATGCTAACTTTCCTTGGTATCTTTCATGACAATAGAACACGTTTTTTTCGTCTTGTACTTTTGAGCTTGACAATTCTTCTATTGTTTTACTGTTCCTTTGCTTTTCTCAAGCAGCTGAAGTTAAGTCAATCACTTCCCAAAATGAATAAATGAACTATGTTAGAGACCTAAATGTTTTTTCCCCACTGAAGAGTTTGTGCTCACACGTAGCGCTGGGAGCTGTAGCCCCATTACATATGTCTGTAGACCAGATACATCAGGAGTAGTTTTCTCCAAGCCAAGATTTTTACTATATATGAGAAGAGTTATTGTTCCTACACAGTGAGAAATGTGTATCCCAACCAGTGAGAAATGTGTATCCCACTACGTGCCCCTTTGCCTCTTTATTTGTGTGTGTAAAATGTTATGTAAAAGTATTGAACTTTATACCCTTTATCACTGTACGTTGTGAGTGTAAATCTGTTCTCTTTCATATCAAATTTCAAGAGAGATTTACTGGTTTGTATAAAAATGGCCAGTGTGTATTCTCCTGCTGATAACCTCTGCTTACATTTTAGTCTTTAGAAGTTTCGCAGGGTAGGGATCACGTCCTTCCAAGTATCTGGAAAGCAGCTGGAACATAGCAGCATTTCTTCACACGAAGAAGAAAGGCGGTGCAGGGGAGTTCTGCCTTATCATTAGGATTGCAAAGGTTACAACGAAAGCTCCTTCTTGTTGAATATTGAAATCTATCTGAAAATGTAACGCTAAACAGTGCACTATGGCAGGAGCAGCAAGAGGACACACAGGAGTCCCTGGCACCCCCTTCACTTGGAAAGGAAACAGGACCTTGTGCTTCTGCTATGCAAGTGCAGGCTCTCTTTATACTTCCTCAGCACTTCAGAAATTAAAATGGAGAAAAAGATTCTCCTTCAGTGCCAGCTACTCTTAATTGCAGCTCTCCGTCTCGGTATGAATTTCGTTACTTTTAAAGGGCTCCCCTGCTTTTCCTCCCTGTCTTTCTGGAATGGGAAAGTGCTCTCACTTGCTGCTTGGCCACTCCCAAGTGCCGCTCGCTGCAGGTGTCAGTCTGACAGTTTATGAGAGCACTTCATAATCCCGTAAAGAGACGGGAGAGGAGAGCACTTGGCGATGCACAGCCAGAGATGCTGCTTAGCTTCATGTGCTCTTCACATGCAAATCAGGAAGGCTGCTTTCACCACATAGGCCCTTCAAGACACACAGAAGTGCAAACATTTTCAGACAGAGTCTGTGTCTGCTAAGCACACATCTTTAACTTTCCACACATGTATTTCCCTTGTCCTCCTATCAAATAAAAATCCAAGGAAACTAAGTATCTAAATAAATAGTTATTAGGAATGGTTATATTGACAAAACTAAATAAACAGCTAACTAACAAGATTTCTATCTTGTCCTTCGGTGAGATTCCAGCCACGGCAGGAAACATCCAGAAAGGAAGCATTTGCACAAGCAGTTCAGGCTGTTGAAAAGCTGGGCATCTAAAGAACCAAGATATAATGAGCTTTGAGATCGTGTGGTTTTAAAACATAATAAGCCTAAGGCTTGTCTATTTGATTCCTAAGCCATTAAGATGCACTCAGTTCATGTTGGTTTAGCTTTTGAAAAATTGGAAAGCTTGTTTCTTTTTCTTTTCTTAAAAAAAAAAAAAAAACAAAAAAAAAACCCCCACACACACAAAAAACATCCCAAGACAGAAAGAGAAAAAATCAACTAGACACCATGGGCGTGGTTATGAGCTTTCGAAACTAGTGATTTAGAATTAAAAAATCATTGCTTGTTAAGTCAACTTGTGCAGAGACTGGCATGATCACTGCCTTTAGGACACTTCATTAAAGCACAAATAGCAAGGGGATGAAACATGCAGTTTGCAGTTCCTTCTTTCCCCTTTGGTACATTTAATTTACTTTTAATATAATTATTCATTACTTAATACAGCCAAACATTATCTAATAAATATCTGTGGTATAAAAATGTGTTTATTCAAAGTGAATTCATGTCCCTCAGTTGTTTTAACATATCAAGCAGTACTCTGGCCTGCAGAACTTTTTACTAGTGTGCCTTATGTGACCTCTCATTCCTGTCAGATAAGTAAATGAAGGTGAGAGTGAGGTTTTAAGAACTGTCCTGTCTACCTCTGGCATTATTGAAATACTGCTGCTAGAATTTTGGGCAATGTAATGAGCTGCTTGCTCACTAGTCAGTCACACAGCATATTGTTACCCTAGCATGGAGGGTATTTTCCATAAACAAAAAAGAGATGGTTAGAGAGGGGTTAAAAATGGCCTTACTTTCTGAGTTAAGCGTAAAACATCAGTGGAGTCCTTTTGGGGTGAGTGGAGTTAGATCAATGTTTTAGCAGTGAAAGATGAGAATCACGCCCTTGATGCGCTTAAGCTTTATAATGCCGGGATGTGTGGAATACTGGCAACTGTCTGGGCTTCTATGGGTGATTCCCACAGTTCTTGGGGTTAAAAATGGCCTTACTAATGAAATTACATCGCGTGTAAATGAAATTACTATAATTTGTACTTTTACAGTGTGTAAGTAGCAAATTAGCAACCTCTACTGCAGGAAGACATCGGCCGGCTTTTCTGTGTGTGCTGGGCAAGCACTTTAGGAACGTACATTCAAAATAAAAGCTGGGAAGCTGGATGACATTAGGAATTGATAATATGAGTATGATGGCTTTTGACTTCTGTGTCACTGATTTGAATGCAGCCTAGGAAATGAAAGCTGTTAGATACTTCATGGTGCTGTCTCAGGAGAATATATAGGCTTCACATCAGTTCTTTGTGCTTGAATCAAGGGATGTTGAGCCCAACAGAAATCCTTCCATGGGTTTTGTTGACTTCTGTTGTGAGCTTCTGGCAATGTAACGGGCAGTTTAATATGCTGTATTTGCATTGTATGTAACCTGCATATCCTCGACTTGTAGAATCTGTCTAGAAGAGAGTCCTGACAGAAAGGCTAAGTCTGAGAACTAATCTCTGGCCTGGAGAAAGTCCCTTAGTGTGAGCATTTGGACACATCTGTGGAATAGGATGTGAAAAGCAAGTGTTGTTCCCTGCCTCATGTATTAACAGAGAATATCCTAGGATTGGTAGTTTAGCACATTAACGCCAAAATCCATCGCCTTCAAGAAAATCAAAACCACCACGACCAAAAATATCTTTTTATTATAAATATCCATGTAAGTAACTTCTATCTGAATTCACACAGTTTAGTCTGTTGTACCAGGCTATATAAAATGTCCCTGTGTGTCATTCCTCTCCCTGCTAATGCTTGGCACCTTTTACCCAAGGTTCTCAAAGTCACTATGAAGCAATAATGAATTAAGCTGCACAGTACCCCTGCTAGTTAGGTAAATGCCATTTCTGTTTCCACAGATGGGGGGAAATGAGGCACAAAGAGGTTAAGTGCTTCACCTAAGGTCATGCTCTAATGCATCATTGTCCTTTCTCTGCGTGGTGAGGGCTCTGTCCCCCCTGCTGGAAAAACTGCTCAGAACTGTTCTCTGACTCTTAAGCATATCTGATGAATCCCATTCATACAGACAGAAACTGGGAGTTGGAATTATACTTTTGTCCTTCAACTACCTAAAGCAGACTTCTAAAACTTGAATTAAAGGACATATCTGTAGTGGTAGTATTTCATTAGTGACTTATTAATACCTTCCTGTGGGTCTGTCCAGTATAGGGCAACATAATCATTGTGCATTACACCTATGTAATAAAGCGCAGGTTAGAACTGTCTTACTACTGCTGGTTCTGTGATACGGAAAAGGCCTTGTGGTGGCTTGAAGCCTCCTGCTGCCTGTTTCTGAGTGTTTCAGGGATATTAGCAGCACTGCTGAACACAGTAACACTTTGTTTCTATATTGATTAAACTTTTACATACACTGCCATCTTCACAAATTTGTCATTCCTCTCATTTCTCTTACCCCCATAGTTTTGGGAAACAGCTGTCATCACCATCTTGCTGATGAGGGCAAATGGCTGAAATGACAGAAACGTCATTCTGTTTGCAAACAAGATGAAAGAAAACCTGAAACTCAAATGCCCTTTCAGCCGTCAAGTGGAGAAAACTGTCATCAGATCAAGACTTGATGGTAAAAGATTCCTCTTCTGTTCCTATTTTGTATTCAGGCAGAGGCAGGAAACGATGAAGACTAGAAAAAGCAAGCTTCAGAATCCAACACCCACAATTCCCAAGGGGTTGGTAGTCTTTTTTTTTTCATATTTTTCCCCTCTTTTTCATAAAAGTATCCAGGATGTGTGAATGATCGTACTGTCTTCCACTCCCAAGTGGCTTCAAGTCTGTTCTTCAGCTCATGATCACAGACTCTGTATGAAAGCTCAGAGTCTCTTAATATGACAGCTCTAGGGGACAAATCTGAGCTGATGAGACAAAGTTTTGTCAGCCAGGTGTCTTGTAAAGACACTGTTTTCAGTGGAAAGATAAGACTGTCTTCAGAAATAGTTGCCGAAAGCTTTGTTTTTCCTGCCTTGTTTTCCTCCTTGATACCTCTCTGGCCGGTCAGTGACGAGTGGTTGCCAAGTTGTTGTCTTTTCAGATCTCTGTGTACAGTGTGCCCATTGCTCCCACTGTCTCTTCTTTGGAGCTATTATATGTGGCAGGTTGCTGTGCCGGTCCCAGCATGATGAACAAGAGCTTCTTCAGCATCTGGGGCTGGGTGCAAATAATTGGAAGGAGATATCTTGTTCCTCACATAAACAGAGTGATAGGAAAGCAACAGAAAAGATGATACTCATCTCCCTGCTCTGCCTGTCAGAATGTCTTATCCTATCTCACACCCACTCATGCATGTGCAACAGTGTTTGTTGGTATGCACAAATGAACTTATATTACTAATCTGCTCCTGACATTGCTGCTCCTGAAATTTGGTGGCTTTTGAATAGCTCCTCTCCCTTCAGGTATCCGGCTAAAACTGTGTCTTTCCAACTTCATCTAGAAAATAAAGTCCCTGAGAAACGTTTAGAAGCCAGAAGTAGAGCACAAGTTCTTCTCCAATAGAGCTTGTTCTCATATTTTCACAGTTGCGAGGAACAGCTGTGTGTTGTTCTTGTTCTTAGTCCTTCATGTATACCATCCTCTGCCAAGGCCAGTTGGAGAAGCAGGGACAGAAGAAGTCACATTATCCATTTTGAATCTGCAGGTCATGTATCATCAATTACTTTTTGACAAGGTCAAGCAAGAATCCTGAGAAGAGTCAAACTGCATAATTAAATGCCATCCCCCAGGTAGCTGATGTGTACTGAAGGACTCTGAAAAAAGCACGGTTTCTCTTGTTTGGTCCTCCAAGCAACAGTTTTATGATGCTGATGAAGAAGCTTTGTCAAGAATCCCCATGACTTTTCAAAAAAGAAGATGAAGTGAAATAGGTGCAAGCTTTCAAATTACTTACTTTTGAGAGTGTAAAGTTGACCCTTATGCATCTCTCTGATTGGAGACAGTAGTTGTAGGCATCTCCACTCTTTCTTATTCACACACAAGTTTAGGCACACATCTACGCCCCCTCTCACTTCCATGTTTGGGGCTAGTGTTTAATATAAAAACTCAGGAGGTTATGCTTTTGCCTTGGTCCTCTTGACACTGGAGTTTGGTTGCTAGAGACTATGGTATTGAAGGCAGCAATGCTGTGACAGTGCTTGTGAAGCAAAAGACTGTGAAATGTCCACCTGTCCTTTGAGAAGTCCTTTGTCCAAGGAACTCAACAGTGATTGGTGTCCTCGTATATCAGTTTAAGTGCAGGCTTAGGGCTACAGGGATGAAGCTGCTTCCCATCTAAAATTATGTTTTTGCTTTATATTTCTTAAGTACCACTTCATTAGAAGTGGCTGGAGAAATGAAGGAAGTTTCTGCAAATGCATATGCACTCTTTTAATAAGTTTTTTTGAATCAAAGTCTTTCACAAATGCATCCAAAGGAGATTATACATAGCCTCTGTGCCCCAGAGTTAGTTATACAGCCCTTAAAGTAAACAGGCACGTACTTGGTCCTCATTGAGGTTGATGGCAGACAGAACTAAGTTCTTTTGTACACTTATGCCTTAGCAGTTGCAGCAAGCTGGGATCCTGAAGTGTGGGAAAACAGGGGAGCTAGAAGGTATTATTATTTAGGCAAGTCTTCATGAGTAAGGGTAAAGATTGTTTTGTCCAGTATACGTAAGGAGAAACTTAAGGCTCAATAACATTAAGACTTCTGGGATTTTCAGTGGGTCTTTTCTAAAAATATCATTCTTTTCTGCAGATAGGGAAACTGAGGCAGTGCTCCAGTCACTCATGAATCTTCTGACAGAACAGGAAGCAGGATCCAAATTCAGCAACTCCAAGTACAATGCTAGAAACTTACCTTTTCACAGTAGTTGCACACAAAATCAGGGAATAGAAAGAATAGAATTTGGTATAGGAACAAGAATGGGAGGAATAAAGCATATGTTTCCTTTACACTGCTTCTTCAGTTGCTACTGACAACCCCACTAAATATTTTAAAGTTTTCTGCTCTTATGTAGACAGCCTTAGAAGTTTGCATGCTTAGCTAAATCTCATAGGCTAGAAACCTAAATTAACAACTATGTTAGCTACTGGTGGAGAGAGATAAACAGCAATGATTAATCAACCTCAGGGAAATTCAAATCATGTGGTTCTGTGAATCTCAGAGAAGTTGTGAAGTTTGTTTTGAGGTCTAGGAAGTAGTTCCAGTTCTCTCAATACTTATCCAGGCAGAATGTGTTTCCTGACACTAGCCAAAGGCATAACCTAAACAGAATTGCCAAGCACAGCAGATTGCCAGGGGCATCCAAACAGCTGGAACCCCAACTGCCTACTTTGCAGACCACAGCCACCACCAGCACTGAGAAAGTAAATATGCAGCGATGATTATCTTGGTGGTTGGAGGCAGAATTGCCCTGCCTTCCTCATCTTCCCAGCAAATGCTGCAAGCCTGGCCCTATGGGGATCTCTTTCCCTTCCTGGGACAGGAATGGTAAGGTCCCAGCCATTATCCATTGGATGCTAGCCTTGTTTCTCCTATGCTGCTGAGAAACTCTGAGCTAATTTTTGTTTTCACTGGAATTCCAGTTCCTGCAATACTGTGTATGCTGCAACAAGGTATTTGGTGTGGACTTCACTGAGCTCTCCTCAGAAGGTATACCTGTATAACTGTTAGTCCTGATGCATTTATCTTTTAAGCCACTGTCACTAAATAAGCCTACTCTTGAACATTTAGACTCCTCTTGCTGAGCCTGTACTACTAGATAACTTTAGAGCTGCTTCTCTTCAGTCTTTACTTTGTAAAATAAGAAACTCTGTATTCTTTACTCCTTCTACATTTGGTGGCTTCACCTTGTCTCCAGCTTCATAAACTCTTGTGGAATCTCTGCAGCTTCTTCTGCATTTAAAGTCTAATTTAGCCAGAATCTTTCATTTCTGATTGTGGCTATTTCTTAAACTGACAAAGAAAGGCAGGACACAGATCAGGACAAAAAAATTAACAGAGATGAGCCCTCTCTTGGCTGTTCCAGCCTCCATTCAGCATCAGGGTGTAGAATAACAAGAGATAAACCCTGGAAGAATATTGGTGTTGATGAGACTCTTCCTTTCTACAGGGCTTCAAAGAGGAAGACCTTTTATGGTGCTGGGTAAAGTAGGGTTGTTGTTAGACCTAAAACCCTGTGTGCAAGAGTCTGGTCTGTTGAAAAGTTCGAAAACAATTAAAGTGGTATTTCTCAAACTTCTTGGGAGGCCCAGTCATGTGTTGTTGGTAGCAGGAAGGTTTGTACTACATTCAGGGAGACATATTGAAAGAAGTATCACCCTGGTGATACATCCTTTCGGTTGTACAGCAAGGGACTTGATGTCCTTCCTTCATATTAGCCCTCCATGGGGTACCATTGGTCCCTACCAAGGAGGTTCCAATGAGGAACCGCTCCTTGGCATACCAGTCATATATGCAAAATAGCCCCAGCTTCACTTTAGATGTGGCAGTATTTTTGCCTTTTAGGTATCCAGCACTGATTAAAACCCATGAAGCTGTTTGCACCCTCCAAGGGGTATACCAGAAATATACGAAAAAAAAGTAGCAAGCAGCAGAGACCTTATCTTTTATTTTTTTTTATTTTCCTTTGCTATTTTTGAGAATCTTGCAAGGATTTAAATTTCATTCTTTTCTCCTTTTGGAGGTGTTCAGGAAAAAAGTTGTGAAGCTGAGGGTATTCTTTTAGTGTCTGACCAAGGGCCATCACACATGTAGAGAAATCTGCAGGTTTACTAAAAACAGCTCAAGTATTGTCAACGGAACAGAAATAATTAACTTATAGAAACCTTCAGAGTGCTCAGAACAAATGTTCTTTAAAACTTCTTCTTTAGAAAATTAAGTTTGGGTTTTTTTCTTTAAAATAGGTTTTGAAGGATAGTTGGGAATTCTCATTTAAATGTTTTTGAGTACAGCTTTGATGATTGCTCTTGTTTAGAGTGACTTTTTATCATGAGAATTTTGAGTTATTTAAATCCTGGGGGAAAATGAAGACTGACCCAAAGTGTATTTTTCAGAATGTTTACTTGGGAAGAAATTTTGAAGTCTCAATTTTCTGTTTTCAATGATTATTTCACACACCTGCCTGAAGATCTAGAAATAAATCTTTAGATTAGGACATCTATTACCTATAATAGCTCTGTTCATTGTATTCACTTTTCTGTCCTACTCAAGGCCGTGTATAAGCTCATGACATTCAAGGTTTGCTTGTAAGTGATTTCCAGAGCAACACCTTTCCACCAGTGAACCATGACAATGACAGTGTATGATGGCATTCTGGATGTATGTTCTTCATCTTGGTGCCCCAGTGACATTAACCCTGTTGCAGATGGTCTGCATCCTGAATAAGCACCGTATCCCAAGCCAGGTTATTTGTGTCCTTGTGCCTTTTGCCTTTGGGCTTGGGCACGAGAGTTGAACATCATCTCCATAAATATCTCTCGTAAAGTGGGTCATTAATTCTTTAAAATGTTTTGCTGTCAAAATAGCAACATTAAGGGATGTTTGTTTTCTTTTCGCAACTTCCTGCAGCTTACAGAAAAACCTTTCCTTTTCTGGCTTTCAGCTTCAAAAGTTTTCTTCATAGATATACTTGCCCACTTTAGGCAATGGTAAAAATTGGAAAGACAACTTGTTCCCTCGCTTCTGTATTGTCACTGCTGTAAATTCTTTCTTCACTGGCATTAGGGCATTTTTTTCTTGTTTTCTTACTGAGGTCCTGTGTACAGGTTGGGAAGGAGGTAATATGAGCCTTTTAACTGAATATAGGTAGATGTTTTCAGAGACAGAAATGGAAAGGAAGACACAAGTTACTGACAGATGGCCCTGCCTGGTTACTTATTTGTTACTTTAACTTTTTTACTCTTTTTTTAAACAACTCTGGTGATGATGATGTGCAACTAATAGTAGCTCCAGCTCACTCTGTATACCTCTCCTGACACTTTGGCGCTAATCAAAAGAAAGAGCAGTAACAATGTTGATCAGTAAAGACAAATTTGCTTAAATCTTTTTGAAGGACAGCTCCATGGTAGAAAAAGGAGCCTATTGTGCAGGCATTTTTCCCCCAGATCTTTAACACACCTTACAAGATTAATTCCCAGCTGGCTCTAATTGGGAGATCTACCATTGCCAGCAAGATTATTTTGGAGATATTAATCATGTCCTCTGTGGTCAGTAGTAGAAGGTGCAGAGCTGAGATCTCTGCTGCTTATCCAAGGTTTGAGATTACCTATCAACTCTTCAGTCATGATGCAAGAAAGCATTTTTAATGCTCTTAATGTTTTTTTCCACTGTCATTTGTGCTGATCTCATGTGTTTGTACATCCATTTTTCTGTGTTTGTCTTTCTGCGTCTTGGTCTTTATCTCATTCTCCCATGCATTGTTTTTTGGGTTTTGTCCTTCTTGTGCTTCATCTTTGTCTTAACTCAGTCTCTGTTCTTTCTCGATTGTTTTTCCCTTTGTCAAAGTGTTTTCCTTTAGTCTTTTTTTTTGTGCATGTGTCTCTTTTCCTCTCTGCTCTCCCTTCTCTACTCATCCTTTATCTCTTTCCCACTCTTTCTCTTTTTTCCAATTCCATTAGCGAAAGTAGATAATAACTTGTGAATTCAAGTGGAACTTCATTTCTGAAACCGTACACTCGTGCTGGAACCCATTAAGCTCGATAGCGAGAAATGAGAGAAATCATAATTATCAGGCCAGTAAAATACATGAAACATAAAATTTGTCAGGGAAAGTAATTGAAATTATTGGAGCAGTTGGGTCCTGGTGCTGTGCAGACCCTCAGTGATAATGGAAAGGTTACGGGCAATGTTTAGCAATGCTGATGAGGCCCAAGGTGACTCAACGCCACCACAGTCAGCAACTTTATGCTCTGCTTACATTAATTTGCTAATCCATCTTTGGAAATGGCCTGGCTGAGCAGTGCATCAGGGTTCGTAGAACCCCTGCCAAAGACCTGATGTAGCCAATGTTGCAAAACTTTTGCTTTCGTTTTCCTGTTACCTCGTCTCCCTCTCTTTGCTCCTTTTCACATCTCTGTTTCTTTCCTCTCTAGGGTTCCCATCTATTTCCCACTGGAGCCATTTTAGAGCTCGCCCGTACAGTCACAATATGTTGATTATTTAAAGGTGTAGTAAGGCAGTCTCATCCATTTCTCCAGCATTCCCCTCTGAGAAGCTGTACGTACTTGCAAACTACCGGGGAAGTCCAGGAGCTGTCACTGATGTTTCTGTTCTCTCTTTGTGGATGGAGAAGCTAAACCAAAGGAAACTGAAGTTGTTAGGATCCAAGCTGGACAGAACATATTTACATCTCTGGTTATGCTCTCCCTCACCACTAGATAAGCCCTCATCCATTTTGTGGCTAAAGAGATTGCAAGGGCTCTTGCAAAGCCCTTAAGCAGCAGCCTTCAGTGCAACTAGCCAGGGGATTTGTGCTAATGCTGATTCGGTGCATGTTAAGTATCCCTTTGGATTCTGTGTTGTATAATAAAATGTTATTGCACCTGCTCCAGTAAGGCAGCCTTGAAAAATTGGCACGAACGTTGATCAGACAAGGTACAAAATCTACTTGCCCACCCTCATAAAGGCAAATATTAACAAACTATTTGTTCTGCATGGAGAGAATGATTTTGCAGGGCTCCTTGTTTTTAAAAGGGAAGGAGAGAGAGGAAACAGCATCTGCTTCTCTTTAGAGCCTGAACCAGATTGTGAGAGTTACTGAATCATCCAGCCCCCTCTTTTTTTCTAAAGGGTTAATGGGTTCTGGAGAGAATGACATAATGATCTGCACTTTCTCCTTAGGATCACTGTCTGGTTGACACATGTAAGTCCCAATCAGAGCAGCCTGGTGTTTCCTCTTGTTTCTGTAATTGTCATCACATTCTACTTATCTGTCTTTGGTCCAGGGACTTTGTCACTCTTCTGGAATTCCAGCCCAGCCTTGTGTAGTTCACAGAACATTCATGGGCCGTTCTCAGGGAGACTGAAACACTCTCTGCAGGACACCCACGTTAGCCCCATCTAACGCAGGTATCATCACCCCGTTCCAGCAGCTTGCTGCCTAGCTCCTATGACACAGGTTGAGGCTGTTCATTCTGAAAAGACCTGATAGCCTAACAGGGCCCATCTACACAGCATGGACATGAAAATAGTCATTCTGTTGCATGGAAAGAGTGGTAGGTTCTGTTACGTTGCCTGTAGTTTCCTTTTTCTCCCTTCAGCCAAACTGTTCAGTGCTTTTCCTGCTAACTGGTTGCTGCTGGGGAGGCAACTACATTTCAATAGCGTTGTGCAGTAAGCAGTTTTGTGGGTTGCTCTGACAGGAGGACTGCCTTATCCAACTAGGCGCACTACTAAGAAAGAAAACCTGATAAACCCCAAATTTTAATGAAACGAAATCCCCTCTCCAACAAATCTTCCCCAGATGTGGCGCTGCGAATGTCATTTTCACTGCAAATACATTTAGCGTGGCTAAATTTCAAACCCCAGAAAAACATGGGGTTTAACTCATTGGCCAAACAACCTCTTAGCAGCAGCAGTAGGAGTAGCATAGCTTATTAAGGTTGATGTGTTGGTTCAAAGCAGAGCTCCTTATTATAGGGAATATGTTACAGGTAGCTTGTCTAAGGGGGGCAATTGTAGATATCTCGTCTATTACCATTAGCACTTTTCTGATGGCAGTTACAAAACCACTGGGTAGGACTTTGCAGCTGCAATTTAAGAATAATCTATGGTCATTTTTCTGGCATTCCCCCCTGAAACTCTTGTCAGGCACTGGATTTAAAAAGTCTCTGCACAGACCCATCAGAGAAAACAAGAAATCAACAGCTGTAATGCCAGCAGATAATGGAGAAGTTATATGGCATTGGAAGAAAATGAGGCATCATTACAAATGGCCCGGGAGCAAGAATTACCGCCAACTCTTGAAATGGCTTGAATGCACTTTCTCCCCCTGACACTAGGGTAGATAATCTTTACATTTAAGGGACTGAAGATTATATTGGTGTTCCTGTCCCTAGGAGCCTAGGCTTTTCTAAGTGGTTAAGAGAAGTTGTAAGGAACCCTGAGAGAAGATGGAAGAGAGGGGATCATTTTCTTCCTCTCTGAATTGTTTTTTTTGCTTCTGGCAAAATCCGGGCCTTCTGTTCTCTGGTGGGATAACTGCTGCTCCTTCTGCATTGACTCATACATAGAGGGTGAAAATAGCTTACCAAGACAGAAAATTGTTGTGTCCGGTTTCATATATTTGCACCACCCCCTTAGAAAGGCAATTTTCTGCCCTACGGAGTGTCTTGGAAGCATCTCCAACCGTGCCAAATTTAGTTCTCCATTTTTCTGGGAAGCAGTGTCTGTCAAGCCTTGTGCTTTCTGTTGGCATCGTGTTGCCAACCCATGAATTTATGATGATCCTTGTGAGCATCCTTCTGCCCTGAAAGACCCCAACAGCTGAAATGTATTTGAGTACATCTGCTTGTTTTATTTTTTTAAAATATGCAAAATAAGACATGGGTTTCTGCTATTCTGGTTGCAGAACAATATCTGGAAATATAACATATTTATAGCTTTAACCCTGATGTCAGAATTCACAGGGAAAATTAGAAAAAAAATGATAATAATATTAATAGTGATTATTTTTAGGAATGACTTCTATTTATTTTTCTTTTTTATTCAGAGTAATTTGTCACATGAATGGAGATTCAAAAGGGTTGCTTCAAAATATAAATCCCAGATTATGGTACTTATTCCCCTAAGATCATTATGGGAACTGAAATCTGATGTTCTCTCTAAACTTGTGCTGTCAGTGTAGTTTTTGTTAAGGTACTCAACTAGGGTAGTAGAAGTAGATTAATTTGTTTCACTGTAGCAAGCTATTTTCTCTCCTGTTACGAGACTTCATGCAGTAGCACAACTGAGAACTGCGTAGGCTGAAATACTACAAAGTAATGTTTAAATCCAAGAAAAGATCATTATTTTTGTGATGAAGAGATTAGGGGAGAGATAGTTCTGAAACTGTCTTTTTTTCCCAAAGGAATCAAAAGCAGATTTGGTGGTAGCAGTGAAGTTCCCTGGCATTAAAACTTCTGTAGTTTTGCACTTTTAAAATTAAAATCAAGGCTGCAGAGAAAGAAGACTCTTGAGTGGCTTAATCTGCATATTTTCTCATTAAAAAAGAAAAGCATATAGTGGATTTTTGTGCAATAATATGAATGGTCCAGATTTTTTTAATGGACTTTAATTTTTAATGAGACTGATCCTGCAGTCTGGTTATTTATAACTTCCACAGCTTAATTAAGTCCAGTGAGAAGCACTGAATAAATGGAAGCATCTCAACCTGAGCTAGCAAATGACAATCAGAAAATGTAAGTGATGAGATTAGCCCATAAGGGGATGCTTTAAATGTTCCCTTGTCCCTTTAAATCCATGAGCTACATGAAGATGCAAATACGGCAGTCCACGCAGGACTCCTGCTTCTCGTGCTCTGTTAAAATCGCAATTTTAAGAAAAAAATGTCTCTAGGTCAGTCTTTTGAGGTCTAGAAATCTTTCTGCTTGTGTGGGTGCTGCTGGCAAGATGTTCATAGACACTAGTGCATCAAAGTGTCTAAACAATGGGGCATTGCTGGGAGCAAGCAGGAAAACGAATTGCAAAGAGAGCAGCTGCTTAGTGCATATTAAAACAACTCAATGGCAAAAACAGACAGAGAAAAGGACCTCGTTGTGATCCACCTCAGCTTTCTCCATTACGTATGGGACAAGGGGGTGTACATTAGAGAAGTGTGTCTTAACTGTCTGAAGAAAAGCCATCCAAGCCAAAAGAGCCTCCAGGCTTCAAGTATACTGAGCAGGGCTAGGTGGCAGGTGTTTTTCGAGTTGCTGCTATCCCTACCCTTTCCCTTTAGTGGGTCCTTAATGGGCCTTGCTGGCATTTTTCTGTATTTAAGCATTGTATAATAGCTAAAGCACCAAAAGACTGTAACACTAGGAGATCTGGATTTTGAGGCAGCTCCTCCAGTTGTCCTCTTTGAATTTGTGAAGTTGCCTATTACTCGGTGCTTAAGCTCCCTGATGGGTTGTTAAGGATATTGGTGTAACTGTAGTGCTTTGGGACTCTCTAATTTTTCAGGTTACTAGAAATTTCTATGAGAACAATGTGATGATTGTTAGTGTAAGTGTGTATTACAATATTACTGCTGGCTCTTTCCACAGAGAATGAATATTTTACCCTAAGGTAAAACAAAGAAACAATAACATTAGGCATTTGTAGTGAACCTACTTGTTCTTGTATGGCAGAAGTAGATGCAGGCAGTTAATACAGGGTATACCAAATCACGTGGATTAGTAATTTCTGGAGTACTCGGGTCCCTGCATCTCAATGCTTTCCATCCTTCTGATGTTGCTGGATGGGTAACTATGGAGAAGAATCTCAAGGTCTCCAAAGTGGACAGATCATGGGGGGCTCCTAAGCAGAAAATCTAGGAAGAAAAGATTTGCTCAGACCTTAATATCTGGGTCACACTGGAATAGATCCTCTGTCACTCATTGTCTGAACATTTGCACAACTGACACTTGAGTGTCAGTGAAATGAGAGACTGCTGATGGCATGAATGCTTTAGTAATTGTCTTGTTTACTGCCAGCTGGTATTGGGTATTGGAATGAAATTGTTGTCTTGTTGATTGATCTCTTCTTTCCTCTTTGAGAAAATGGCAGTATGAGGTAGGGCAAAAGTCCCTGCTACTCATTCTGGAGTTATTCCTTGGATTACTATGCTCCTCCTTCTACTGCTACGCTATGCTATTACATTTAAATCAGTTTAAGCAGTGGTTATGACAAAAGCTGTTCCCAATCTGATGATCCAGACACATGCCAGAGAAAACACTTGTCTGTTGTAGAGTCCTGACAGCTTGAAAGTTAATCAGTGGCCGAGTTTTAAGCTTATTCAAGCTGAGACAAATCCTGATAGCTTTCGGTGGACTTTCAATATGCTCCTAGAAGTGATTTTGTTGTTATTACTTCATTTCAGAAGGCTGGGAAGGCTTGTGGAGATCTGCCTTTTAGAGAGAGACGACTGGTTGTATGATGACCTCTCCCTGTCTGTCACTTCTGCCTGTTCCATTTTGGAGCTGTGTGAACCAGTGGAGGAGGAGAATTGATTTGACAAGTTTAAGATTTCCTCAGAGTTAGTTGTCATTCCGAGTTACTTGCTAGCTAACATCCACAAAGACATTTCTGGGTTTTGAATAATCTTTAACTAATAGTGTGTTTTCCATCAGTTTACTATGTATCTTATTATACTTGCTAGTTGTGAATTGGAGTCCTAGGTCATCCTTTGACCCTGTCAAATTTCCTTAGCAGGGAATAGTGTATTTCTCTAATGCAGTTTTTAATGAATTAAAATTTCTCCTGTAGTCTCTTAAAGTAATTTTTTTTTTTATGAAGACTCTTGGCAGGGAATTCACTAGCTGGTTAGTTTGCTGAAAGTGAATAGGTGAGTGAAGTTGTTTTATATAGCGTGCACACATTTGTGGAATAATGTTTTTGCCATAATCACTTAAATGTATTAGTTTCCTTGCATAGTTATGTCAGCTCTGCATGTCTGAACCATCTACCTAATATACTGTAATTACATGGCTTTGTGTGTGTATAGAAGCAGCATTGCTGAGCTGAGCATCTAAGATGTGTAATGTTAAGAACCAGTAGAACTTATGCTTCCGTACAAGTGCAGAAGCATATGTTTTCAAAAAAAAATCAAACTTTAGTTCCATCCCTGCAGATGTGTTGGACTTTTGAGAGGCAAAAAAAAAGCGTCAATAAATTTACAACTGTGTTGCATAATGAAAACAAGATATTCTCATTCTTCTCGAAGCATTGAAACACAAAAATGGAAAATCTTACGTTTAACCTTTACTCTGTCAAAGGTCTCCTTTCAGTTTAGGAATTGTTCTCATCTTCAGGTGATACCTGTCTCTGTAGAATAGCTCAGTACCCATGGCACTGTCAGCTTTGTGTTCTATATACCCCTACTACAACATATCATACCACCTGTTCTATGGTTCTGTGATGGATTTTGAGATGCTTGTATTGCATTTTTTATATGGCCAATCTTCAACTTCATTGTGTTTATTCCTGAGTTTACAGTAGTGTGTACTCACCTTAAGCAACCTGGAAAGTTCATGTTCTAGGTGCTGTTCAGGTTTCATGACTCAATGTATTTGAGAGCTATATTGGGGGAAAAAGATAATGCACAGAGAGATCTGCAGACAAGTTCTTTGAGGCCTAGTGTGCAGGCAAGTTAGAGGGAAGTCAGTTGATATAGGAAATTCACAAAAGGTGAGCTGTAGGACCCTTACCTGCAGACAGGATTCAGGGTATGTCTTCATACAAGCAAAGCAAAGGACAAGACAAAGCCTATTCATGGAAGAACGATAGTCCAATGGGAAATTTTATTTGCTTTCTGTTGAGTGGAATTAATAAATGTAGGGATCTGCACAAATGAAACTATACCGTTCCTTGTAACAAGTTAGTTTTGGTGGATGCTGAACAGCATGCGCCTTCTAGTGTGATAGCATTTGGTACTTCCATTTATTTAGATATTGTGTGTTGAATGATGTGTTGGTGATAGCTGCATTACAGAAGGATGCTAATTATGTAACTAAGGCAGTGGAAGCCAGAACTTAAGTGTTGTGTTTTAGCTGCAGGCATGTACTTTATCTGAGACCTTGGGAAACTTCTTGGAGATAAGAAAGGTACAACCTTGTAAAGTAAAAATAATTCTTCCCTTCCATCTTTCCACTGTCTTGTCATCTTAGATTAAAGTTTTTTGAGGCAGGCCTTAGTCTCTCTATTAATGTGGTCACATTACAATATCTAGGACAGTGGAGTTCAGCTTCTTCTTGAAACATGAGTGCTACAGCACTAGACATTATCAGCAGAAGTACAGATAATGACAATCTCAGTTGTCAGTAATGAAGACCATTTGTCTGCTCATTGAACATTTCTATGGATGCCGGTAAGGAAGAAGGGGAAAAATCCAATTATTGCGTGTGAGAGGGGGAGGAAATGTATGGAATATCAGGCACAAAAAACCACGTGAGCTATTTTGCCTTTCCAATTTGTTAGTTCAAGACTTTCCAGTGCTGTAACATGACAATGCTGCTTGCCCCGACGTGAGATCTCTCATTGACATGTAGGTTGTGAACACCTTTTTGCGCCTTATGCTGCACCGTACTGAGAATGTGAAATTCCATTTGGAAACGTATCAAAAGCATCATTGCCCTGTAGCCCCTCTGGTCTCCCAACCTTAGTCTGTCCTGTGAACCGAAAGTATCCCATACATCTTTATGACAGCATTTGTGAAAGTATTTGTGAACGTGTTTTGTGAGGGAGGACGTAAACTGTTCTTTATGCATCTGCTTTGAGCTGTTCCTATTACATCTGTTTAACATTCTTGACTTGTTTCAGATTCCAAAGTTTTAAGTATTTAATGCAGAACAATAAGGAGGAGGGAGGAAAGAACCCTCTCACCAGTCATTTGTCTTCATCACAAGAGGTGCTCATCCCTCGTTTCCATGGTGATCATGCAACTCTGTGATTTGTTGAAGTTCACACCTTCCTCAGCTCTGAGAGAAGATGCTAAAGGCGAGGCCAATGTAATTACTAACCTTCCAGCTATCCAGCAGCCCTAGGGCTTATCTGCTTTCATCAAGAGAGGACTGTGCCTAAAGTATAAGGACCTGACAGTTAAGGAAGTTGTGCTTCATAGAAGGGCAAGAAAGGTAGGGCCAGAGGAAGCTGGAGGTGAAAGGTTTGCTTACCACTAGAAGACACCAAACATGAGGTAAATGGGCAATATTTTTTACAGCATTAAGCATTGCATTTGGAAAGGTCTAAAAGCTGATCCTCAGCTGATTCTGTCTCTCACACAGGCACGCACACAGGTACTCACATAGGAATCTGGAATAGCTCCACTCAAATAAGTGCAATTATACTTCTATAAAGCAGAATGGAGTGGGAGGAAAATTGGTCCTTTTTGATGGTAGTTTGCAGCAATACATTTTCATTTTCCTGCCTATGAGGGTGTGTCTAGAGAAAGTAAATTAGAAGTTAAAGGAGAATTAGGCAAGCGTTTAACCTCTGTGAGCCTGAGCAGTATCTTAGCTCAAAATGTGCTAGGGTCAAAAGGTGATGAGTCTCTCCACCTTCCAGCAAACCAAGGGCTGGATCCAGAAATCAGCAAGAACCGCAAGTATGTGTTTAATGTGGAAGAGGCCAGGTATGTTCTGTGAGTGACAGGACCTTCCCTTTGAATGCAAATAGCAAAGCGAGACATTTGGTATTAGTATGATTACTGATGGGTACACAAAGTAAGTAATATACATAGTTTGGGGAAGACAGCTATGGAAGAAGTGATCACAATTCTTGAGAAAATTCTTGGTCCTATTTCATTCCTCAGATGGTATGAAAGATATTGCATAATAATTGAACAGTAAGAATTGGAAGGAGAGGTTATTATTTATTCTAGATTACTAGCATTTTCTTCTTTACCTTGCTGCTATGTCTCAAAATAAATAAAAATGAATTAGGAGTAAAAGGAGTTCAATAAATCCTCCAGTGGGTAAAACACAGATGTGGGAGAGGAAGAACCACAACCTGCTCTCTCCTTGAGCTCTCTAGGAGCACAATTACTTGGCACTGGAAGTTCTCCTGAACATTAGGACTCCTGTCTGGATTTGTTTCTGTCTCCTCTTCCCAAGATGTGGGGGAATGCCAAATGATGCCAAGTTCTCAGCCTTTTAAGATTCACCATCCTTTTCTGTCCTTGCTGTCTTTCCAAAGTGGTCATTTGGCTATGGCATCAGTAAACATTCTTATTTAATTTCTGCAGTCCCAGAGATTTTAAGAAAGAGAAAAAGATCTTTATAAATTCATTGAGTGTCAAAGACCTGCTTGTTTGCTTTACATCTCATAACCATCCCAATCCACTTCCCTTCTCCCTCTGTATTCTCCATTCAGCCTGGAAAAAAACCTCATGTTTGAACCAAAGGGGATTTACATGGTAACAGTTCAGTTCAGCAGATATTTTTGTTATTCTTCTTTAAATGCTTTAAAAAACCAAATTCATAGAATGAGAAAGCTCTGGAGAATTTTACAATATTCAGAAGGGCTTGAAGTAGATGAACAGTGCTAGAAATTAGAAAAATTTCAGGGTAACCCAAGCAGTACTGAAGATTGGAAATTTCATATGAATAATGTTCATGGTGTGGCCCTTTTTAGGCCCAAAGAGGAGTTGTCACTGGATTAGCAAAGTAAAGGGAGTAGAAGCAAGCTTCAGGTACCTAGAATAAAGAATTCAATAACACCTATAAGCTATTACTTTTATCTAGGTATTTGGTGTGTGCTATCTTGAAAATGAAAAATACATGGTCCCAAGTCCTGTACTAAAAGCCAAAATTAAAGCTATCATTTTTAATAGCTTATGTCTTTATATTTTACACAGTTTATTTTCTCAATTCCTCTTATCCCAACTAGCATCTTGGATTTTTATCCACTAAGGTAAACTTGAAGAGTTTTCAGCAGAGGAGCTGTGCATGCAACTTCTTAACTTCTTAAGGCCTTTAACAACTGTAGAGCACTTCAGAGGTGGTTGCCAGGTGGGCTAGATGCTCATCCCAGGATGGACAGCAGAGCAATCCCCATCTCTATCTGGTTCATAATAGGTAGACAAGTCTCAGTAGGTAGACAACAGAGGTGTGCTCAGTCCAGTCCCAGTCCAGCCACCAAGGACAACTGTGGTTCCTTGGCTGTCACTTGCATGTCCCTCATCTTCATCATCTACAGAGTATCATCTCTTCTCCAAACCCTCAGCTTGAGGCTACTGAAGATTTTGGCATGTTGCTGGTAGGAACGTTCCAGTGAATTGGCTGCAAAATACCTGAGCCTGACAGACATGCTAAGAACAGAAGTACCTTACTTATCAAGTATTAATATCACTTAAACTTTCTCAGGATCTTAGCTATAAATCACTACATCCTTCCTCCCCTCTCTCTTCCACACACCAGCTTAACTGTAGACTTGGATGATCAGCCAGCCACAGAGGAGGATTGCTTCTGGCTTTTAGTTCTGCAACACAGTTAATTAGTTATGAAGGTTATTTTGGGAGTGTTAGTTTCTTACAGCTTCCTGTACCCTTACAGTAATGTACAAGCTTAGTAGAAAAGAGGTTGATGGTTGGACTAGATGATCTTAAAGGTCCCTTCTAACCTAGACAATTCTATGATTCTTTGAAAAGCACGCAAATTTTATCATCCGTCCCGTAAGTATTATGGCATTGAACCTTTTCACTCAAAAGTCATTGCACCAGTCATGTGATCGCAGCATTGAAGTGTTTATGTATTGTCTACAGCAGTTTTCCTCAGAGTACTATAGAATCCCGTAATTATTGCAGGGAGAATAACATTTTACCCATTAGGCCTGGAAACACTCAGAAGCATTGTCTATGGCACTGTCGACTTCTACAGGAAAATTGCTACTAGTTCAATTTACCTTGATATTGATGCAGGTGGGAGACTTAGCAGACAAGGTCACAGTGGCCAGACTTGGTTTTTACAACAATTTCATAAGGTTTATGCAGTATTGGTTTCAACAAATGTAAGTAAGGATGGCAGGGTGAAATACTTAGCCATATCAAGGGTGGAACACTTTTGGTTTTCAAAGTACGGTCAGCTGCATTATATCTTACTGACTGGGGATGGTAAAGTTGGTCTACTTAGCTTCTTGATTATATGATAAAAAATAAACTGACTTGCACAAGGTCTGAAAATGAAAAGCTGAAGTTAAAAGCCTGAGGAATACAGGAATTGGTTTGTGTAGGTAATCTCTCCATGCTTTTATCTTTCTGCTTACCTCCTGTGGATGTTTTTGCTTGATTCATTATCTGGAATTGGTAGTGGGGTGACAGCGGGTGCAACAGGGGTGGCAGAGGAAAGCAAGTGCTTTGTTTCTGTGAATGTCTGCTGCCAGTATTACAGAAACAGCATCTGACTACTTGTACAGGAACTCCCCCATCTATGGGAACTTGGTAAGAGCAGCTGTTTCACACAGAGGCAGAATACCTCTGACCCAAGGCAAAACTGAGTTGATCAGAAGTATATCACTCGTATGCCCTCACAGGCTGTGCAATATCACTTCTAACTCTCTGTGTATATCAAGGCACGTGAGACTGGGAATTTTCAGAGAACATCCTGCAAGAGGTGCAGTGATGAACCCAGTTTGTTTGCACTTAAGGCATTAAGGGCAGGGGTGAGAGTAGTAGTTGGTTCCTGATGGGATGTCTTTCTGCCAGGATTACAGGGTAGCTTAGACTTCCAGACTTGGAAACATTCCCTCTTTTTTTCTGTATGAAATTTTAATGTTTCGGTTGATGGTCCTTTATTTTAGTTTAGCTAGCCCTGTGGTCTTAGAGCTGCCATCTCCAACATCTGTAAACACTAACCACGTATGTGTGGACAAATAACAATTAAGAAGGGGTTGAGATATGATCAAATTGCAGAAAAGTTGCAAACATGAATAAATCCTTGTGGGTTGTGTTGTCTGGAATGTGTAAAACATTTGACTCTGTCTTGGAGCAACAGAGGAAATTCAGAATGCAGGAAAGGTAGACACGGTGCTTTTCTTCATGGGTATGCAAGTGCATTTGAAAATAGCAAAGCATGGGAGGGGCAAAACCTGAGAGCTTGCAGCTCTGTTTGGTCTTCTAGACTAGAAGAGAGCATTGACTTACCCACACTTGCAAGAAGGGAAAAAGATTTTAAAATGTTCTAGTCTGAAAAGCAGCATATAATGTTACCTTGGCAACACAAGATGCTCTGTGTTCGAAGAGAGATAAGGAGAGTTTATAGAAGTCTGGAGACACCAGAGCTGGTGTGTTGGTGAACAGCTCTTCAGAGCAAGCACTTACCTGCGTGCAGGTGTGATAAGACTTTGAACAGCGGTTTCGGTACGTCTGGAGTCTCTTGTGTGTGTCAGCAATTAAATCTGTGCCCAAAATAATTGCAGAGGTACATGTGAGCTGTAATCTTTCTTTATAGTTTAATCTTCATTCTTCCTAGGGTCTGAGGTACTTCTGTTTATTGATTTGGTAAGAAGGGAATAGGTGCTTCTATAAAACATCCTTTTATTTCCAATCATGCAACATTTACATTTAGTGTATCCTGCAGATAAGTCTAATTCATCTTCAAATTTTGTGGTGGGCATTTTTTTAATTATATTTTTTTAGGTGGCAAGGTGACCCTTTGCATTGCATTTGAAAACTGCACTTCTTACAGTAAGACAAAGTAAACAGAAAAGGTGTGATTTGTGTTTGGAGAGGGAGGCTAAAGCATTCTGGTTTGGAGTGTGACAATACTAATCTCTCTCACTGCTGTACAGCACTGACTATGCTTCAGGGGGAGTGTAGTTTTGGGTACTTCAGGAATCTCCTGGAAGGTGGGCTGAGACTTTCATGAGAGCAGAGCTTTTAAAAAGATCATGAGAGTGTTGGAGTCCAAGAAGTTTTCTAGTCCATCCTGCAGCTCAGTGGAGGATCAAGTTGCTTAGGCTATTCTGACAGAAGTTTGTAAAACCTGTTCTTAAAAACCTCCTGGTAGTGAGACAGTATAACTGCCTGAGGTGGTGAACTTCTAGTTCTTACTCTTACAGATAGAAATTTCTTTTGAACATCTAATCTAATTCTGTTCAGTTGCAAATTAAATTAATTACCTCCTGTTCTATCCTCAGCAGACATGCAGAACAATTGATCACCATCGTCTTTGCTGCGTTTACATAATGAGAGTCTTTTATCGTGTCATACCTCAGATTTGCCTAGCCTAAACAAGTCATTCTTGTTCTTTTTCTTTTGTATCTTTATATCCCACTTTTTAAACTTTGTACTTTTCTTAGTGCTGTGCTTCTGACTCTCCTTCTGCCTTCGGGTGCAGTGCCCAGTATGGGACAGGTGATGGTCGAATATTTGGATGCAGTGGTGGTGGGATGCTGGGAATGATATGTTTTCAAAGAAATAAACATAAAGTAAGAGTTTTTGTCATCTGTAACTCATCTTGACAGCCAGAAGAGGGTTTAAGCTCACATCTTACTATGGTTTCTGCTTCTCTGAATTGTTCCAATCTATTAGCTGGAAAGATTATTTTTCATTTCTTGATAAATAAAAAACAAACCCACAAATTGCTGTGCTGTTCAGGAGGATTAGTAACCAAGTTCCTTCTCAGAAGTAAAGGCTTATTAATGGTGATTGGGGCAACTAGTTCTTTTTTTGTTCTCTTGGAAGGATCAGTGATACATGGGCAGAAATCTGGGAAGGATATGAGTAGGATAACTTTTCCAGCTTTTGTCAAACTAGTCACTAAAGCCAAATGACAGCAGAAATGACATTCAGTCACAGAAGAGTTGTTCAGTGTCACAGATTGTTTGCACAGATAGGAATGCTATTAATTCTAACTGGTGTCCTTCACAGACCCACATT
Organism: Pedionomus torquatus; assembly: GCA_013398155.1. NCBI lineage: Eukaryota > Metazoa > Chordata > Aves > Charadriiformes > Pedionomidae > Pedionomus > Pedionomus torquatus. The sequence continues at coordinate 658,323 of VZRU01018790.1, read as the reverse complement.
CTTCTTTCTCCTTGAAGCAATGCTGGAGGAGGACGTTTGCTTGGCTAGTTGGACAAGGAGCACCCCAAAGAACAGTGCTGCTACCTCCTGAGAAGGGGCCATTCAAATGTTTGTGTTTTAGAAATAACGGAGAGGCTGAGGCTAACCTTATTCACCAGGTTGTTTTGAGCAGCCTTAGATGAAGAATCCATCGCAAACTTATAAAACAAATTTCATCCTCCCTTCTCTCTGGGAATTGTCTGTGAACGATGTGTGATCTTCTTGAATTATTCAGCATTCAAAATCATTTGTCAAATAATTTTTGTGAATAATTTTTGACTTGCAGTTGTCCATGATCTGTTTATTGCGAATATTTGAAATCAGATCTGACTGATTAGCTCTGATTGCACACATTGGTTACCTAGGGCAGTGCCAGTCCCTGATGGGATGAGCCTAGGCCTTTGAAGTGCATTTGTACAGTCAATGCTTATGATTAAGAATTTTAAATTCATTCTTCACAAATAATCTCTGATGGCCACAAAATTTTGCTGTTTCTGTGAACATTTCTGCCAGTAAACTCATTAGCTAGAATAATTGCACAAAAAGAACACAAAAGGCTAAGCAAAGTGAGGCAGACCAGTTTGTTTTCAAATCAGAATTAATATAGTTGAAATATTCCACTCCTTCCAAGACCTTTGAGACTTAGCTATGTAAGAGTATTTTGTGATCTTGATAGGCCTTTTTATTCTTGACATTTTTAACAACCCCTATCTCTGTCTGGAAGGGTCTTTTGGATGCCGCGTTATTGTGTCCATGTTCCCCCCATGTCCTGTCTCATATTAAGCAGATAGACAGAAATTGAGCACATAGAAACTGTTTAAGCAGTATATGTTTTCTGCATTACCACAGAAAAGCAGAAGGTTAAACATGGAATTGATGGGTATAGTTCTCCTAGATTACTTAGTCCTGATTATTCCACAGTGTTTTAAGACTCTGGTAAAACAGACAGAGCTGATACTTGCATTCCAGGGATCCTACAGATTTTGATTTTATTGCTTTTGGTTCTTTTTATGTTTCTACACAGGGAGAGAGGGTGAGCCTCTTCCTTAATTTTCTTCAAAACCAGAAGCCTGTTTAGGTGTTGCCTGATTAGCTTTGGGAATCATGCTTAAGTAGATGCCTGGCTATAAATTTGCCACCATTCTGTCAGCTCTGGTTCCCTTTGGTTTGGTCACTTTCCTTCTTTTTCTCTTTTCCCCACTCACTTAGGACATAAACTTTAATGATGAGATTTCACGCTCAGTCAAGTTTTTGAAAGCCACTTACGAAGCATCATTCAGATTATATACCTGCCCTGGCTGGGTGGCTGCTCTTGCCTCTCTACAAGGGGCTGATGGTCAAAAATACATAATGAGCTACTGCTGACAACCTATGAGACTACCACCTCTCCTTCCCTTCCTGCCTCAAAAGCCTCTGCAAGTGATGGCTTAGCCCGTCACCATAGAAATGGTTACTGCTTGACATTACTCCAGAAAGTAAAATTGTGTTCCCTTTGCTTTTCAAAATGTCCCCTGATGCATGAGCTGTCTTGCCAGCCTTTACAGGAAAGGCCTGGTAAATCACCTAATCTTCTTTCCTGTACTTCCACCACTGCCTTAGCACCAGATCTCATGTTTCTTGGTACATTTTTATTGCTCTTCATATAAAGAGTCTAATTTCTGTTAGTCTAACTGCATGCTCTTTGGTACTCTGGAGAAACCTAGAAGAATATTCCTACAAGCAATAAAGTTAATCCAGTCATTCCGGCAGTGTCACTGATAAAGGAAAGGGTCTAATAGCTTCCAGTTCATTTTAGGTTAATATGGTTCCTAAATTGTTGTAAAAATGTTTGGAAGTAGCTGAAGATTTGTCTGTGCAAGGACTTAAAGCACCAGGTTTTTTAGTGTCCCAGGATTCTGCATGACCTGCAGAAAATCTCTTTGTTTTTTCTGTGCCTTTTCTTCCTGTGCTGTACTTCAGTGCTACCTGATGTATCCTATTTTGAGATGACAAGAAGAAAAAGGCTGTGTTTATGCTTGTGAGATGCCTGGGAATAAGCTCTAGCTATAAGTTTAAGTTATTTCTATAAAGCATTGTATCACCCATCTTTGTTAAAGGGGTCTTGCCACATGAGTGCTTCTGATGGACCGTGGTGCAAAGTTTCACAGCTATTTAAATTGCAAATGACTCCGCTGAAGACTGTGTGGTATTTCGACACTCACCCCTTGCCATGCAATTGGTTGTTGCCAGCAGAGAGAAAGGATGGACAGTGGGAAGCTAACTGCAACTAGTTTTACTGAAGTTTGTCTTTCTAATCCTCATGTCCCGGGAATAACATCCCCTAACTATAATCAGCTATGGATCTCTGAGGTCAGCCTTATCTTCTGTACTGTTCTGCTTCACTCATTAGAGTGTACTGAACATTGGCATTTGGTTGCTGCCTTCTTTCCACCCCATTTCCAACTTAGCATTATTATTAGTCAGATGCTGCCCACCCTACTGCTGTTTAAATGAACTTTCTAAGCGTAAAAATAATAACAGATAAATATCTTCCACTAAATAAGAAAGTACAGATATAGATAAGAGGTCACATTACCTAGCTCTGAAGTAGAACACAGCGGCTATCTTATAGCACGTTTTGACTTCTGCTAACAATATAGAACAGGAAATAAAGAAAAATCATTGTTACCACTTCAAATCACGGAGAGATCTCACAGAGGGGAAAAAACTAATTACAACATAAAAGTTTGGTCAGGATATTATGACAAGCAACCACAACTCTTATAAAAAGTGTCTTAAAATTTATTAGTTTTGTAGCTGATATAAGCAAACCCTCACAAACATCAGATCTACTTTGGGCCAACACTTGATGACTTTGAAGATTAATTTTGTTCCACTAAATGATCAATGTCCTCTTTGACAAACTAATTTGGATATATTTTTTTTTGTTGTTCAGTTTGGTTCTTTGAGGCAAGCAAAGCTTACTTTATTTGGAATCTCTCATATCCTTAGAGTGTCACTAATCTGTAAGGTCTGCTCTTAATGAATTGCTGATAGCTTAAATTGTCTGGGGCCCTGCTTTGCTGCTTTATAGAGTTGCAGAGTAGAATGAATACAACAAGAGTTGCAAGTGGCTCATTAAGGCTTCCTACTCCAGCGAGGAAGCATGAAAAAGAAGCAGTATGATGAAGGCCTGTTTTGCATTGCTTTCCACCTGAAGTTTTCTTGCATGACTGACTAAGAACTAGGGCTATGAACCTTTCTGCTGAGACTGTCTGAATTCTGCAGCAGTGTTTGTTTCCAGGAATAAATGCTAACGCTTGCTCTGTGAGTACTTCATCACACCAGTAACTGATATTCAGGATCATCAACACCATCAAAACAGTCTCCTGTTCTTCCCACACTGTTGTGAGAAAGCTTGTATGCTGTAACATTCCCCCAGCTTACAAATATGAATCCTCTGACAAACAGCTTGAGTTTTATGCAAGTTAAAGCAAGATGGAACTTCCAGTCGTCATAATATACAGCTTGTGCCATGATCTCTTTAGCACAGGCTCGCCCCTGCTTCAGGTCCTGAAATCAGGAACTGTTTTATGCATCAGAGGCTGCAGTCTTATTCTCAGCTAATCCCATGCTTCTGTCCTCACCACCAACTCTGCTTTACCTTTCACAGTTCTGCTGTGTAATGGGCCTCTGTCTATTTAATGAGTTGATGAGCTGTTTTCAGAGATCAAATACTCTGTTCAGTACACACATACCTTCATCTACTAAAGCAAATTCTATTGGCTTTGAGAAAAGAAGGGTTGACAGTGTAGAAAGAAGACTGATGAAGGGAAAGGTTGTGTGATTGCTGTGCACTCAGTTTTGGGAGGCAAGAAGGGCTAGTATTTTATTCCTCCAGTGTTCTGTGTATCCATCACTCAGACAGAATCCCTGTTAGTGGAAATCTAATTCTTCAGTCACTGGCCAAAGTTAATTAATTTGTAAATATATTTCATCTTCTAAGTGACAGCCCTTTCCAAGAAAGTAGCTGATAGAAAGAGCAAAGGGGTTAAGGTGTCGTGTAACTCTATGTTCACCCCAGGAGATTGAGGTGACATCAACTAGTTCCATCTCCTCCACAAACAACCCTTCATAGCATGGAAATCCTGTGATTAAAGTCAGGTGGGAAGACTCTGGCATTGCTCCTGGTGTTCTGCTCCTGCTTTACCTTTTATGAGGAGAAGAGTCTGTCTAGCTTTGATATTTATTTTGTTTTTCATGGCAGTGATTCCTCCAGTGGTCACATCTACCTTCTACCTTGTACTGCTCTCCCCACCACTTGGATTCCTGATTAGCTAGAAGGGGTCTTTTGGTTTTGTCTGAAAAACATTACCTTGAAGGGCACCAGACACATGTTTGTGTTGTGGTTCTAAGATGGCAGAGGTTGCATTGGGCAACCCTGAGAAACAAGAAATTTGAGAACTGGCCTACCAGGAATGTCAGGAAGTTCAGCAAGGAGATGTTCTGCATCTGGGGCAGAATAATCCATTGTCAGTACAGCTTAGGAACCATCTCTTTGAGTAGCAGCTCATCTGGGATTGACCCAGGTAAAGTTAGTAAGGTAATAAATACCAAGCTGATTATGAGCCAGCAGAATAAGACAGTAATTTTGATTGTAGCCTAGTATGGGAAGTGTGTCTAACAGACCAAGGGATGCTTTTATTTGCCTCTGTGCAGTCACGCTGAAGCTGCATAAGGATCCAGTGTAGGCTCCCTAGTTCTGCAGTGATGTTGAGAAACTGGGGAGGGTCCAAGGGGGAGCAACCAAGATAGTCAGGAACCAAGAACGCATGGATTATGAGGAAAACTTGTGGAAGTTTTATTAATCTGGTTTGGTGAAGAGGCGACAGTGGAGTGAACAAACAGTAGCCAGCAGCTGCTTGATGAGTGGGAAATACAGCAGAACCAGACTCTTTCCAGTAATGGCAAATGATAAAACAAGGCACAGTGGACACAAGTTGCAGGATTCAGATGAGATAGTACAAAAATTATATTCACTGGGGGAGGAAGCGTTGCATAAGAAAAAATATCCAAGTTGTTGTAGTATTTTCATCCTTGGAGATTTTTAAGATTTGGCTGGACAAATCCACGGCTGATGTGATCTAGTTTTGAGTTGGAGATTAGATGAAAATGACCTCCAGCGTTCCCTTCCAATGAGCTTTTCTGTCATTCTATCTGTTGAAGTTGCTCACTTTGATATCAAAAAAAAAAAAAAAGTAAAATAAAACCAGACCCCTTTTAAGCTGAAGTTGCCAACATATAAAATGGCCATCAAACCAAAGGTCTGCTATTCTGGAAAAATGAACCTTCCGAAGCAGAAATAATGATGTTTCTGTACAGCAATTGCAGGTTGTCTAGGACTCAGTTCTGCTCCATTCATGTTCTGAAAATCTGTTTTGGCAGAGAGGAAACTATGCTTCAGTTTCATTTAAATGAGAAATTTTATGAATTAGATATAAAATCAATATATTTTGGGCAGCACCTTTCCTTATGCTCTTTAAATTGCTGTGCAATTTCTTAACTGATCGTCTGGGACTACAAAAAAAGCTGATACCACTAAAGTAACCCAGCAATGAAGTGTTTGGTAAAGAGGGTATTTAAATCAGCATAGTTAACCTTTGGTAGTTAACATAACTTTTGGACTAGAGATGTAGTCTACTCACTGGGTAGACTTACGCTTTGTTCACTTTTTCTTTTGAAAGGTAGAAGCGTGAGAAACACTTTCTAGAAATGAAAGTGCAAATTCCAGGTCTTAAGGCTCATGAGCTGCATGAAATCTGAACATGCCAATCAGTATTTTCTTATCTTCTTTCTTTCCTTCTTTCTTTTTCAAAGAAGTCTTAGAATTGGTTTGGGTCTCTCTTTTTGATATCAATACTATCAAAAATAATAACGAAACAAAAAAAAATTTTATATTTGATATTGCATTAGAGCATTTGTTGTGAGCAGTGACTAAATTCTCTATGCAGTGATGAAATACATCATTCTTTCTCCTTGGTGTAATGCAGTGTTTATACTGTGGATAATATAAAATTTATGGAACCTTAAATTGTTTACTTTGAGGCTTCTTGGTGCTTGTAAACAAAGGGAACAGGAGGTACTTATATCTTTTAGCAACTCTAACTAGCTCTAAATGATTTTTTTTTTTTTATTATAGAACTTCTCAATTTATTTCACTTTCACTTTTTCCTTTTCTATTAATAAGTAAGACATAATTTGTTAAATTCTTTTAAGTGGGATTGAAGGGTCACCAAATTGCTAAATTAAAGGAACAAATTAAATATCAATACTAAATTAAAGTGTTGGTCAGGCTAGAGAGAACTAAAACAATATCTGTACTCTATTAGCATCTTGGAAATTGTGGAAAACTGTCAGCAAAATATCTGCTGTCTTCAATATATCATCCACTATCTTTGATGTGGTGGGCAAAAGAATTCACCAATGACAGGTGCTGTCACAGAATATATTTATTCCACAAGTTTTTATTTTTCCATCAGCCACAATGATGGCCAATCATGTCTTGTTTCGTGAACGATGGCAATTTCTTAGAGATCCTACAATTGCTGCCCTTGAAGACTGCCTGTTTCATGAACCAATGTCAAAATCTATCTATATGCCTTTATAAAACACTTATCACTGTGGTATTTAAGCACTCTACATGGATTAAAAATGAACAGTGAAGCTGCCTGGAGGATAGTCAGTAAAATCTACTTAAGTTTTGGATTTTGTGATATAATGTGATTTCATTGGGTTGACAGAGGGACACAAAGAAACATCAGACACTTCACAAAAATTTTGAAAAGGAGCTGTTCATATTTTTGAACTCGAAAAGAGATTAAAGTATTGAAAAAATTGAGAACAAATTCTAGTTGTCAATGTGACTTAAGCCTTGACATGCAAAAGAATAAGGGTTTTCTACTTACTTGTATGACGAGGAGAGGTGGGTTTGTAATCAGCCTATAATGGGCTTTGCTACTAGAATGACAGTTCAGGAGAGAGAAACCTCTCCCTGTCCTGCCCCATTTTCCCCTCATCAGTATGTCAGTTGAGTATTAACAAAAAATATTGCAGCAGGTTAAATGATGGCTTCAGAATCCAGTTTCTTTGGTTTTCAAGATCTCTATTAAAATTGCTGCTTCCAAAAGCAAGCTAGGTAGGTAGTGGTCCAGTAGTTGGTTGGTTTGGCTCAACAAAGTCAAAAGCCTGTGATAAGGGAAAAGAGACTTTTAGCTAGTGATTCAGCTGTGTTCCCATCACCTCAAAAACTGAAATTTTGCCCTTCTGCTGCAATCAGTTTATAATTTAAAAATTGTTTAGAAAATCTGTTAAGCGCTATGCACACGCTGAATAATTCGTGAGACACTAGCTATGTACCACATCTGAATGGTACATTTGATGTTACACACACCTCATATCTTTTTATCACACTATGAACTCTATTCTGTTTCCTGAGCATTTTTTGGACTACAAAACTGTTCTGTACCTTCCCCTTGACTACATAGCATCCATACTGAGTTTAGACATAAAAAGAGACAGGAGAAATTAATGCACTCAGTCAATGCTTAAAATGCAGGGATGCCAATCCTTGTTGGGTAAATAACACTGAGGAAAGGGTAAAATATCTCATAGTGATAGAGGAAAGCTCACAGTTGTTGAATAAAACTCTATCAGGCTATTGGTTGTGTCAGGATGATGGATCTATTGGAGGAAAACAAAATAACTAATGATAAGCTTGAGGATGTCCTTTTGGAATTAAAAAGGGGTTCCCTGAGAGGGGAGTGGCAAAGGCATGTAGCTCTTGACCCTCCCATGAGAAAAGTTTCTTTTCCCTTAAAGAACAGATATCAAGTGGGAGGTGAGTAGGCTCTGAGAGTCACGCAGGAACTGGAAGAATCAACAGAGTAGCAGATGGCTCCCTACACCTTTGTCTAGGGTCCATGTAATTAAAGCAATATGCACAGAGCAGAAATTTCCATTACCTTACAAGAGTTATTGACTTAATTCCAAGTATCTGATTAAAGCAGCAGCAAAATTCTGGCTTGTACTCTTGAGAAAAGAAGGTGTGTGTATACCATCAACCATCTTCTGGGTAGTTCGAAGAAATAGCACCAATTTATGTTGTGTTTGGCATCTACTGAAAATTTGTGGTTTGGGGTGATGCTGGAGAAGCTAATGCGGATTCTTGCCACTATGAGGGAGTATGTAATTTCCTTAGGATAGACAGTAACTAGGAACACATACAGACAATCTGAAGAAAATTCAGGTTGTCAATAATATGCCTACCGTAGTGGACCGAGGAACCATACGGCTTGGTAAATATATGATTTTGGGTGGCTGTCCAGCTCAGCAACCTTATGGGAAGATGCCCGGTAAAGGCAGGATACACGTTCTCATTAAAAGTTTGGGAAATAAATGATAACTAATGATGAAGGTCTTAAAAGAGGGATGCTAGGTAATGTTAAACATGAAGCTGCTAGAGCAGGTAGTAGAGCATTTATCTATATAATGTGTTCAAAACTGGAGGCCAATGAGTTATGTATCATAGCTGCAGCAAAACCTGAATCTCAGTATATACAAGTGGAGAAAGATGTCCTAGCTTAGCTCGTGGTTATGAAAAATTTCCAGGATGCGTTTGTTGGAGGCCAGCATTAGCTGAAACTGACTGCAAGCCATTCATTGTGGTTTCCAGGAAGCACTGGGCAGGCACCTGCCAGACGTAGAGAAATTATTTTTTCTGTCCAACTGCAAATGTGTCGTTTGCAAATGGAATAGTAGAGGAAGGGGTCGGGTGACTGCAGTTATACTCTTGAGCATTTGTAAGAAAGATTTATAGGAAAGCACACAAACAACAAGGGATAAGTCAATCTGATTAAAGAAAAAAGTAAATATTCCCAGTCTCTAGAAAATGTAAAGAGCTGTCTTGGTAATATAATGAAGGAGTAGACTTTTTAGAAAATCAGTGAAACTGTTGGCCAGAAGTTTATATGTCCAGTCCCTTCTAGGATTAAGGAAAAGTTCTCAGTACTGCAAAGGATTTTGTTTAAGGACACCAGGATGATGATCTGAAGTGTGTTGCAGGGAAATATGATTAAAATGATACGTGAAGGTCATTTAGGGATTGAAAACTCTGAGAGAGGTCAGAGATGCTTTCCACCATCCCTCAAATGAACAGTGATACTGGGGAAACTACCAAAGTGTCAGAAATAGAGGTCAATTGCTCTAAAGGAGACCAGGTTTGCAGCTCAGGAAAAATTCGTCCTTGAGCAAAAGGGGCACAGATTTTCTGAAAAATGTTCCATTTGAAAATTCATGTGATGATGCTACATCCAAACAAGTGTTTGCATGTGTCAAATAATTTTTTTTTTTCCGGAAATAGTATATGTGATAAATTCTGAAAATGGTGAATTGATTACTGTTGTGAAATGTATTGCTCCCCACTTGCAAAATAGAGGAAACCATATGGTATGTTCATTCAGTGTAGCAACATGAATATTTGCTGTGACCCTGTTTCTCAAAAGTATTCTAACCCCCATTATTTATACAAGTTGGATGTGATCTTGGAGCATTACTAGTACGGACTTCTCTGTTAGCTTCAGACCTGGAGTGGAAATGCTGTTACGGCTTTTTAATGGAGGAGATGAGTTACACATGCATCTGTCTTGGGGGAAAAGGACTTTGAAAGCTGAGTATCCCAAGGGCATAATTTAATCAGATTTTGGAGTTCGCTTTAACTTCTGGATATATAGGCTGGATTAAGTTAGCAGTAGAGATACAACCGGCGAATCTGGTGGAAAGGTTTTGTTTGTTTCTTTTCAGAATTAGATTAATAGATTGGAAAACACATTTCATTTTCAAACCCCAAGGATTTCTCTAGTACTGCTTATGATGTTGGAGCCCAGTTCTTGCAGAAGTACAATGATGATCTATATCTGTTTTTACGTTTGTGGTGAAATGTGATTTCACCACATGTAAAGGAACACAAAGGAGTATCAGATAGAGGCAGAGTTGGAAAATGTTGGAGAAAATGTTTGTGTGTGGTTTGTTGGGGAGGGGTGTTACACCTTTGTCTGCACGCATGGCTTTTTTTTTTTTAGTGCACAAAATACAGAACTTTGAGATCAGTGCTACTGAAATGCCACTGACTGGTTCATCTAGAGTCTTGCCCTTTTCAGAGGACGCTTAGGGCAGGGGCAGCCATTGTGGAGGAGGTTGTACTACACTTCTGCAGTACCTCCCCAGTGTAGGACCAACTTTCTGCCCAATGTAATCCACTCCTGATCTTACCGAGATCAGCTATTTTATATTTTTCCCACTTGTCGATTTACAGTCTCATTTCAGGTTCTGTCTCAGATTATCCCTCTGATCCTTTCCTCCCTGTGCCACTTTGCCTTTCCCCTTCCACAGTCATTTGTTATTTCATACTCTTCTGGGGTCATGTTTTGGTTTTAAACTCTGGAAAGCTCTTCAGAATAGTATGCATAAAAGAAGCTGTTCGAGTATGCTGCATTGTAGCTGTTTCACACAGGTTATGGGTTTTATTGCAGGTGGACTGTCATACAAGTTACCAGTCACCTCTGCATTAGAGAAATGGAGGCCAAGTATCAAGTGCAGCACCCATGCCAGCAGGTTGCAAAAGCTTTTGTAGCTGCATAGGAGCAGGAGAAACACGGTAACAAGTTTATATTCTCCAGTTGATGGATGGAGAAGAGAAGCTATAAACTCTGAGGAGACCTAGCAGCCTTCCAGTATCTGAAGGGAGCTACAGGAGAGCTGGAGAGGCACTCTTTGTCAGGAAGTGCAGTGATAAGACAAGGGGTAATGGTTTTAAACTGGAAGAGGGGAGATTTAGATTGGATATTAGGAAAAAATTCTTTCCTGTGAGGATGGTGAGGCACTGGAACAGGTTGCCCAAAGAAGTTGTGGCTGCCTCATCCCCGGAAGCATTTAAGGCCAGGCTGGATGGGGCTTTGAGCAATCTGGTCTAGGGGGGAGGTGTCCCTGCCCATGGCAGGGGGGTTGGGACTCGATGATCTTCAAGGTCCTTTCCAACTCTAAACATTCTGTGATTCTAGAATAGGGATCACATCAATTCAGACTTTCATTTCTGGGAAAGAGGCAGCTCTGTCAGTTATTACCTTGGAATTATCATGGAATATACCTATTATATCTTCATAGAAAACCTGCCAGTTTTGATTATTTTAGTCCAAAATGTCCACTCCTGGGGTATTCAGTATAGCTCCTGCATCTATGTTCTTTGTATACGTCAATTATGTAAATTACATGTCAGTAATATGAAATCCCAAATGGTGGGGAATGGCACAGCACAGGCAGTCTCAAAACAACATTCTTAATAGGGAACAAATGTTCCCTTGTATGTATGCTTTCAAAAGTTGTCAGTATTAATGTACACAGAAACTGAAATGGACAGAAGAAAACAAAAAGTATCCAGTGTTTCAGAGAGCCTCTAAAGAGCCTAAATCAGGAAACAACAGATTATAGAGATGAGAGACAGACAAGGTAGTACAAGGCAGGAGGTAGCAGTTGCACTACCCTCCAGAGGTCTGCAGGCCACTGCAGTTCCTATCCCTTTTGTACTTGCTTGCTTTGCCACAGACTTTCAGTGTGGCTATAATGCAAGTCATTTGCTTTTCTGTGTTTCCTACCTGTATATGGTAATAATCATGTTCTTTCCCTCATAAAGATTTTCTAAGGCAATGTATAAATAAGATTTTGGAAAGCTAAAACTATGTGGTGATAGGTATATAAGTTATAAAAGCACCTAAGATTATGTATGGTAACTAAGCATATGAAAAATTGTCTAACAGCGATGTAGTGATGAGTACCACATTTGTTCCTTTTTTTCTTTCAAAGTGGCCTAAATTTACAAACAGCTTGCCTGTTTTGCTTTTGAGACAAATCAAAAGGCCTCCATCGAAAAAAACACTCTCTGGTTTTGTTTACTCTGTGAACTCTGCAAAGGAAAATGGAAGAAAACTGTTTGGTTTTTAAAAATGAAAGCTTCAGCAATGACTGAGTATCGTATCTTAAATCTGTTGTGTGATGAGCCATTCCATTTGCAGAAGTTTGTAGTGTCTTAAGGTTGTAGTTCTGGTCCGACTAAGAACTAATTTCTGGTCCTAGACATCAGGAGAGTCTAGTGAATGAGGAGGTGTTATTTTATTTTATTTTATTTTGTTTTGTTTTGTTTTGTTTTATTATTTATTTGCCACAGGGCATGCTTTTTTAAGGGTTACTTCTGTGATCAGTACTATATCGTAGGAAGCCGCAGTGGCTATTTTCCATAATATTGAAAATTACAGGTGGTTGGGAATGTTCCATGGGAATGATTTTCTGGGAAAAGACTTTTCATACAATTGAAACTTTCTTTTGGGAAATCAAAATGAAAGACTTCATTTTATTCTCAGTTCAACCTAAACATAAAACTTAATTTTATAGATGTGAGACAAATGTTTTATTTTGACTCAGTTCAATACATATTTAATTTCAACTTTTCAGTTTGCTGAATGTTGAATTGTCAATATTTCTCACAGGATGGGAATGTTACCCAGCTGTACTCAAAATGTAGTTGAAAAATTCTTCTTTAAGTGTCATAGACTGAAACTGCTAATTCTGAGGCTATTCACAGTATGTACTTCTTTTGCTTGGGTGGTAAAGGAAGCAAGTAGATCTAACGGTTATCTTCTGTAGTCAGATGTAAATCAAAAGGCAGACTTAAACCTGTGACATTTAAAGGATGGCACCTTTAAGAAGCACTTTAAAGCTTAAGCCCATACTGTGTGATTTAAAATCTCTCTTCACAGACAAAACTGTAGCAGAACCATTGTTTCTAAATTTTGCCGAGGCATTGCTGGCAGGGAAGGGTGCTCCATGATAAGCAGCTGGTCCAAGACACCGCCTGTGCCAGGTATTTCTCTGCTTCTGCTACCAGTGGCTCAGCTCTATAGGTGGTGGTATTTGGGAATGCTTGTTCACTCAGCATAACGTGTAGCTGCTCATCATTCTAAGCAGGGGAAAAGGCCAGTGGCTGTCAGCATCAAAGCCAGAGGTCACACTAGAGCAGAACTCGGTTGGACAGTACTGCAGTCTGGGGAGGCAGAAGAGACTGTAAAACTGAACTGATTCCCAAGCCAGATTTAAAATCAGTGCACCCTGCTCCCTACTATTGCTGTCCTATCTCCCAGGAGCAGCGCTGCCTGTGTTTCCTGCCTGCTCCTCCTCCTTTTTTCCCTGCCTGCTCCTGGTGTGTCATCTACAGTCCTCACCCCAAACGTGAGGCTGGACTATTTGTCTTTGTAAACACAAAAGCAAGCCTTTAAATGTGCCAGCAATAACTTTGAAAGCTTAAATGGCATCTTATTTCTCTATGGGGGGTGTCTGCAATTGGTGTTTCTGAATTCTGCATTTCTATCTTGCCTGCCAAGCCAGGAGTTGTGTTACTTCAATCTATGAGAGAGCCTGTCATTTGGTGAGGAGAAGAGAGGGTGAAGCAGCAGCTTTCCCTTGTGCTGTTACCCCAGCCATTATTGACTCATTAAAAGCATTTACTTCTTGTTAATGCAGTGTGGGCAGTGTCTAAGCAGTAGCTGTGATGGGAGCTAGAAAAATGAAGGCTCTCATGTTTGAACAGAGAGGAGCCCGCAGGAGGGAAAATACCCTCTGCCTTTAATGTTGTCTCAAAACATGCAAGTCAAGGTGTTATTAAACAAATGCATCTGGTTCAATGGGATGTCAAGGGTGTCAGCCTCTTCCTTTTTCTTTGTGATTGTCCTAAAAGCAGATGTTTGATCAAGTTCATATACTTCATAAGGGGAGATCCTATGTTAATCCCCCCTCCTAGTCCCACCCCCCAAAAAAGGTGCCTTTAATCAGCTGCTAGAGTGCTGTACCAATTACCTCCCTACAGGGTGACCTTTTTATCTCATAATGGCATTTTGGAATCCAGTCGCCCTAACCACTCCGGGAGTGTATGCATGTCACATTTCCAATTCTCTCTCTCTTTTTCCCCCCGCTGTTGTTGGCACTGTATACGGCCTAATATATTCATGACCTAATTAGAGTAATTTTTGCATAATAACAACCTCCCGGGGGAAACTTTTTTTTTGGGTGATTTTTGCGCGTGTGTGTGTCTGTGCACACTCACACTGTTCAGACACATTAACTGGAACAAGTGTTTCTTAATTTTTAAGTGTTTCTTAGGTTATTAGAAGTATTTTTATGTCATTTAAAATGGAAATGATGCAACAGGAAATCCCAGAGGAGGCAGAGATTATTTGTTTTCTTTTTCTGCTCTGGGTTTCTCTCTGTTACTGTGAAGCTAGTGCTCTCTCTTTTAAATGTCCAAGACAGCATCATGCTGCCTTGCCATTATTGGATCTCAATGCTTTCAAGGCTTCAGCTCATCCTTGCCAGCTTTATCCTTACCCTCTGTCACTCAGCTTCTTTCCCTCATGCCTCATGTCCTCACTTGACCTTCACTTTTCTGCTGAAGCCTTCATTTGCTGTGATGGTCACTTACTTCACCTTATCTTCATTCAAGGGCTGTGCTTTCTTGCCCATTGATCTGTTGTAGAGGTAGCCCATCTCTGCAGATTGTCTCAGTCTGCAATGACGCTTACTGTGTTACTGTCCAGCTCACCTGATACTTGTCTCCTCCATTCCCTGCTGGCCTTTCTGTTTTCCCTGACTTTGCAGTTTCCACTTTCTTCTTCTCTTCAGCTTCTGCTGATCGTCTTTCCTGGAACACAGCTTCTGCTCCCAACCCTCTCTTCTCTAGTTCTGGTTCTTCCTTGTTTTCTCATCCTTGCTGTTTCCTAGCTATTGTCTTCCATTTTCAGTTTTCTAAAGAATATAAGTGCAACTCTTTCCAGAAGAGATCATGGGCCACATTCCTCAGTGTTTCACTGGTATAAATGAAGGAAGTCTATTGACCTTGACGGTGTTAGCGGAGATTTACACCAGCAGAACATGTTTATTTTCATAAGCATATTAATAGTATTTTCCCTAAACTGCTGTTTAAAAAGCATTAAAGGGTAGTTCGTAGCACTTACTTGCTCTAAAATGACACTACAGCATAGGTTTGCTGAAAAATTTATTTTATTTGTTTTCCTATGTGTTTATTTTAGTTGCAGTAAATAGTTCACTCGGGGTTTAAGTCAATAAGGAAAAGATGAGCTTTCCATAGCTAAATGTTTTGTAGTGTTGAGAAAGCCCTGGGATCTCCATACCCAGTTCTGCTGACTTTGTCCTGTATCACTTCCTACAATTCCAGGTTTGTCCACTTCAGTTCCTGTGTACACGTGCACCCACATCCTGTTAGTGACTTGAGTGTAGTTAGGATGAGCCCTGCCTGGATCTGCAGATCCATCTCCTGATTCTGTAATAATCCTTCATCCCATGCCAAACTCTACCAACTTGTATCAAGCCTGGCTGACAATATCCCCTGTCATTTCCAGTGTGGGTACCTGTGCAACATAGGATGGTGGTTAAATAAGCATACCCCAAAACACTTGTTGTCAACATCTTGGTTTTTATAAAAATGGCACAGGGATGTCTCATTCTATGTTAGAAAGCCCCATGAAATGTTCCTCAGTGCTGTTCACTGTAACACAAATGTTTTTGGGGATAGCTGCAAGATACGATATGCAAAACTAGGATATTCATAAGATTGCTTCACATCCTGGCATTTCTGTGTTTTGATGTTGATTCTTGCATTGCTTTCTCTTGTGCCTAGGCCTTAGCCTAGGAACGTGCACATGATAAATGGGAACCACTGGAAATTTATGATGCAGTTGGAGAATTGCCATGATCTCTTTAAAGCCATGGTTCAAATGCACCTTACATTTCGTGGTCTTCGTGTGTGGTTTCGAGCTGGACACACAGATTGCTAGTGTAATAACCTACAGATTGTGGGCTAATGGGTGTAGAAGTGAGTAAGAAGGTGCCAATGTCAGGGCTCTGAAAGGTACTTGATTAGTGTATAAAATTGAAGGTGCTGCAGGAACAGGTGGGCTCGGGTGTGGGGATGGAAGACAAAAAAGGAGGTGTGGATAGATTTGAGGTACTTCTGAGTATATTCACAGCAGTTCTGTCTAATGCTCCATCTGTGCTTATGTGCTGCACATAGAAGGGATGGCATATCTCTTTCAGATCACTTGGAGGAAGGGTGATTTTGAGAGTTGTGATAAGTTCTGCACATAGGGGAATAATTCATAACCAGAAAAGAAGAGGTTCTAAGAGTCTTGCAGTCCAGTGTGCCAATTAACTTTGGTAACCTTTTCAGTCTTGTGTCTGCTGTTTTTTGTCTTGTTTCTTTCA
Source organism: Pedionomus torquatus (assembly GCA_013398155.1). Taxonomy (NCBI): domain Eukaryota; kingdom Metazoa; phylum Chordata; class Aves; order Charadriiformes; family Pedionomidae; genus Pedionomus; species Pedionomus torquatus. The sequence goes on along the minus strand of VZRU01018790.1, from coordinate 641,928 downwards.
GTCAGGCAAAAATCATGTGTTATTTACCCTTTTACTTCTTGTAGCATCCAGCAGCGATCTGAAGAAGGAGCACCTCCTGAGATAAAATAGAAAGGCAGAGGGACAGAAAAGGACCACTTGCTTTACATTAGAAAAGACAGAGATGTGGAAAACATGGATTTTGATTCTTGGCCATATCAAACCTCTATTCCTAACTTTCCAGAAGTTATATAGGGTCTGAAACTTTTATTCCTAGATTCTCCTATTTTTCAGGGCTTTAGTTAAGAAGCCCAAAATGGGTATGCTTTGAATCTGAACTCTGACCACTTAAATCTGCGCATTTAGGTTTTTCAAAGATGACTTTCCTAGGAGGTTACTGCTATATGCTGCTTCTGTCTCCCATTCTGTTGGAAGTTATCCTGGTACTCCTTTCTATGAGCTTGACCAGGATCAATAAATCTTATGATAGCAACAGATGCAGAAAGGTGTGTAAACAGGATGTCTTTGAGCTGGAAACAAAATCAGGTTTTGAGTTCAGTTTGTGCTTTGTGGTGGCATTTATGGAGATCTTTGATTAAACGTAGTCACAATCCCTTGCTTTTGGCCTTATTATGTCTTATGCAGGGGAGCCATATTAGCAAGTCTTCTTTTTAAGGTTCTGATGGGTGATCGATTGCAGGATATTATTATCAATCTCTTCAAATATGTGAATTGTTTTCGCAGCATCACAATTCTGTTGCTCTTATGTGCTCTATATTTATTTGACTTCTCGATTAATTCCTCTTATTGCCCTTTCCTATAAAGATGGCTGTGGTGACAAACATGAGCATATGTTAGAAACTGGGAGCTTTGGTTTGGCCATGCTTTATCATATAAAAAGTAATGGTGACTCAGAATGCACCAATTAGATTTTCCAAAGAACGTACTTCATAAGTGCAAGGCTTGACATTTAAAGAACAATGAGTAATCCCAGTTGTCACCTACTGCTTCCTGAAGCCTTCCTGGTCCCAGGTACGTCTTCTCACTGTACCCAAATGGAATAAATCGAATAGAAGAGGGAATGACACTCAAGAGTACTCAATAGAGTCTTGAGCTCCCAGAAGCAAGAAAAGAGAGTAACAAAACAAAACAAAAAAGGACAAAGGAGCAGAAAGAACCTATACTAGGCTAGATGGAGGGGAAAAAAAACAATTTAACATCCTCTGATAACTTTCTAATATTGCTCACAGTATGGCAGTAGGAGAGCATGAAAATCTTCCTTTGCTAATTCCCCACTCCCCAAAAATCTTGAGATGAGTAAAGGTGCAAAGGCAGAGAAGGCTTACTTCCTTTTTTTCTAAGGTTTCCACAGATACATAATTAAACCTTAAACCTTGTATCTTCAGCTCTGACTATATCATTTGAGGTCCAACTCTTTCAACTTCTTTAAGGATTTCTAAGGGAACAAAACTTTAGCCTGGAAAAACTGGGTTTTATTCCTTTGTCTCATGTCATCTCTTTTCCTGATTAACCACAGCAAGTATCTTAGGGAGAGAGAAGTCCGTGGCTGCCGGGTAAGCTGGTTCAGAAGGTTTCTTTAACATCTGGATCAATAAGTGCTTCATCCAGATGCCTGTTTTCTTGATTGATCTGTTTGACTTTTTCCCTTTTCATCATCCTTTTTTTCCTCTTGGCACTTCATTTTAATTCATCTACAAAGTACCCTCCCCCTCTCCAGATGCCTCTCCATATTTAACTACTGCCTGACCATTCTGTAGACTTGACACATCCCTAGCTCCAGGACCCTTAAGTAAGAAAAAAAACCAACCAAACTCTTATTAAATAGCCTTTTTGGGGAAGGCAGGAGACTCCTTGGTCCTGACCTTTGTTGTAGCAACCAAGCCTCACCTGAGAAGGATGGTAGGTCAGTGAACCACTGGGTTATGTAGATCCAGCACAGACCCAGCAAAATTTATTCATCTGGGCTCTCCCCCTCACCTTCCTTGTTAAGGGACATGTGCCTCCCTGCTCTACTGCCAGCACTTCCAATTCTTCTCCCAGTCTCAGCTCCTGTATGTGAAGAAGGCACCTTCTTTGGGTGCTGACAGAGGCAGGTCCACCCATCCATCATTACCCTTGATAAAGCATGTTGCGTAAGTATCTGTACTCTTTTCAGGTAACAGCAGGGGATGACCATAAAGTTCTTGTGCACCTGTTAAGAACATGGAGTCCCTCACATTACAGTACTCCCTGGTTTATGAGACTCTACACCGTCACTGAATCCTTCAACCACTATTTGATATTCACAAATCCCGGCTGTTGGTTCCATCTCCCTTTTTCAGCAAGGCTGGTGCTTGCAAAGGCCATTGACTTTCCTGACACAACTTTTTTTTTTTTCTCCATTGAAAAGTGCTTTTTGCTGTTGCAATGTTCATTTGAATGTTGTTTCATCATTTCTGAATCTAAAAACTGTAAAAATGCCTTGATTTAATCTAAATGCAATGTTTCCAGTGCCCTAAACCAAATGTTTGCACATGTGTTAAAATTTTATTTCAGAGGAAATGTCACAAGTTGTTTGGCTTTGCTCTGACTTAGAATGAAATCAAATCTTGATACTGCTTCCAATATGAAGAAAACAAAAGAGACAAACAAAAGCTCCCAGCAGGTCTTCAGGTCTCCAGCCAACTCTAGGAAAACTAGTATGCTTGTCTGTCTATGCTGGGATTTTGCTGAAACCCCACCATAGTACACATGTTGCTGCTGGTTGTGGAAACGGTAAATTTACCAGCACGTTGGGATACCAGGGTTCCCTGTCACAAACTGTTGGAGGCAAAATACTGGGAACTGGTCTGTCAGCATGTCAGACTGCTGGAGCTGGGCTCACCCAAAATGAGGCGAAGGTGAAAGATATAAAATGAAGCAAAGCTGGGCAGAGCCGTAAGTTGCCAAACAAGGATGCTCATTTGCTTTTGGCAGAAAAGCCATTACCTCTTTTGCCAACACTTCTTCATTCAGGATTATATTGAGTCCCTTTTGAGTTTGCTGAGGAATTCTGGTCTGTCATCAGGCCTGAGACCTTTGTGCATCTATTCCATAGCTTTGATTAATCTGGGCAGCAGAGGGACACATGCACAGATGCATGCATGCAGTGATCCAAGCTGAAAGCATTCCAACCCAAAAAGAATTTTTGAAGAGAAATTGCCTCTGGATTTTCAGATTCATGAGTCTTCAAGGGGCACCTTTTGAGATAAACTTAATTAAGCAAGTCATTCTATTAATCAGTTCTAATTACTCATGCAAATCACAAGTGCTCCGGACTGTGGTTAAGTGAAACCTGATTTGATCCCAAGTGCAGCCAGACTCACTAAGTCCGGTGGGTATTTGCAAGAACGTGCCTTTACTGATTCTCCTGCTTCTCTCCAGGTACAATAATCTTCTGGAGACTGTAGTGTGAATTGATTAGTTGTCATGGGCCGTAATGCTATTATCCTAAACACGGGGGAAGAGGGGATGGAAAGAAGACTATGGAGGGTGTGAACTCTTTCTCTCTATCCATGTGGTATGTGTATGTGTGCCAGAGAGCATGGGAAGGTCAAGGCTGTGGACACATAGCAGGGATGGCTAGCTACACGTGTGAAATACTTTGTAAAAGAGCCATCTATCCCTTTCAAAGCAGAGATTTGCAGTGGCTGTTTCCTGGGAACCAGGGAACCAAATTTGTCAAAGGGACATGACTCAGAGTAGGGCATGATCCTGTGTGACTTGGGGCCCCAATATGCCATTTTCCATCTTAATCCCACAATGTAAGACAGCTGTGAATAACTCAGTATTAGGCTGGCAGCAAATGTGGACAGCAGAGGTAAATGAGTGAGTGATTGCTGACTTCACCTTGATTGATTTGCCTAACACAGTCCTGTTGGTTAAAGGGCTGTGAACGTGGGCATGTTCTTTTCCTTGCCTTTAAAGTGTCAGCAGCATAAATATTCATTACCATAAGAGTAGCGTTAACACTTCAAAAAGGCTCCTGTTTCACAGAGGCTCGGCTTTGAGACTTTGGCCTTTGATTGCATCAGAGGTGAGAAACTCCTTTTGCTCAGGCCGGTATTTCCCTGGCACTGGGCTGTAGTCACTGTCTCCAGTGACCTGCGCTCAGAGGATGCCAGCGGAGGCGAGGGCTTTATTGGTGCAGCTTCATAGCAGAGCAAGCTCTCTCCAGCAGCTTGAACTGCTGTCTTAGAATGCATCTTCCCTAGCCTGAGCTCAGCCACTGGCTGAAAATTCTTCACAGGGAAGTTCTGGCTTGTTTGGGTTTATCATTATTAATTTATTTGCATGCATGCATGCTAACCCTGCACACACACATCCATGTGCATTCTCTCCCCCCTCCCGACCCCTTCGCACTTGCATGACTGGCAAAATGAGCTACAAGCAGATAAAAATTGAAACACAGAAGAGAGCAAATTACAACATGTTCAATTATCTTTTTAGAAATCATTCTTCATTTCTGCTCTACTCAGTGCCTGGTGAGGCTCCCTTTGCAATCTGACAAGGGCATTTTTTTCCGCTTGTGTTTTATCCCTTCTCTTGGGTGGCAGTGTGGCCAAGGAGCCGGGACTTGAGGAGAAGTTGCATAGCAGGGCCAGACAATTCAGCCCGTGTTTATGGGTGATCCAAAAGACCAACGCTTTTTTGGTCTGCATTCAACAGCCTGTGTTAACGAGTTCTCTCTCCGTTAATTGTAAATGTTTCTTCTTGTTACGTGCAAATATTGCAGTGGCAAACACCGATTCCCTTCCCGCTGCCTTCTTGCCAAGGAGGCAGGCAGAGATAGCTTTGCCTTGTTTATTTCCTTGCTGCTGGATTGCAAATTGCCACCCACCGCCTGCTCGCTGCCGGCCTCTCCTCACCCAGAGCTTTGCTAATTAACGGGCTCCCTCTTCTGGCTCCTCGCAGCAGCCCTGCGAGGTAAGAAGGGCTTAGGGCCCCAGGTGGCCCTGGCTGCCTCCAGTTTGGCTTCTCCTTTCAAGGGCTATGGATTTGTTGCTTTGCTTCTGGTTCTTTTGAGCAGGGAATTTTAGTACTGCTTCCAGATTGACAGCGCTGGGTATGAAAGTTTTCTGCCTTTTTTTACAGGAGATATGCTCCTTCCGTACCCCAGAAGACTGGCACAAAGGGATCACCTTTTGGGTTGAGAGGAGGTTTTGTTCTTTATGGTCTATTTAGCTCTTGGCCTCTGTGCTGAGAAACTGTCAGTGAATATAGTGTCAAGTGTGGTAGTAATAGTTTTAATAACAAGGACACCTGTCTGCAGTAAAATAAGATTACATCAAGACATTTTATGCAGTTCACATGTAAGTTAGGAATGACTTTTGGTGATGCCAGCAGGGATTGCATTAGAGGATTGAACAATAAATGCAACAAATTGCCCATTAAAATTGGGGGAAATTTCTTTGAGTAATGAAACATATATTTAAACGTGTGTGTTATAAAGGTGAAAGAGTTGAGCAGCTTCCAAGTCATATTATGTCTGGTAAAGAGCCTGATCAGCTTAAATCTGGAAAGGAACATTTTGTGGTTTAAAGTAGAAGCAGATTTTTTCTAAGTGTTTGTTATTAGTGTCAGTGTGGCAGAGTTAAGGAGATGTCATGCTACAGATAAGAAGAGACTAGAGGAAGATTGTAAGCAAGCCAAAGCACTTGTAATGCAAATTCCTAGGCAAGACAAAGGGTGGGAAGAAGCAATTGTTCTCACCCTGCTTGTGGCAAGACTATCTTGCCCACAGTTGCTCAAGGACCTGTTGGGAGAACTGGAAACTTAGCCCACCTTTTGGGAATCTTATCCCAATATTTGACCCTAAAACCTTGTTTTCTTTTGGTTACCATCTATAGACATCCTCTTGAGGGAAGACTTGAATCTAGTCACATTAGTTGTCCTCAGTTGGTCTAGCAGACATGAAGATAGTCTTAAGCTATCAGTCCAAAAACCCAAATAAAGGAGCAGTGTATTGATGCTGAAAACCAAAGAGAGCCCCTAATGAGAAAGAAATTGTATATTTTACAATTTTGCAAGTGTTAAACCACGGGCACACAAAAACAGAACAAGAAGGAATATCCTTTCATATTATCTCCAGTTAATATACGGGAAAATGGGAACATAATAGGGCTGTTATTTAACCAGCATCACACACTAAACCAGGGATAACCTTTTTAAGAATTACGTAGTATCAAATATAGCATCATTGTTCAAACCAATAAAGTGCAAAATGCAGACAATCATGGTGTTGCATAAACTACTGTTGAGATGCTCCAAAGTGACCATCAGCTTCTGGGACTTACACTTTTTGATTAGCAGTTCAAAACATCTTTAGCAAGAGGCCTGAAAAGATGAGTCCCTAAATCACTAGCCATTTTTGCAAATACAGGCTTGGGGTTTTTAAAATTCACTTCTAACAATTTGAAGTGTCATCCAGGGAAGTAACATTTGGGTTTAAATTTATGGGGCCAATTGAATGTGTGATATAAATCTATATCATTCAGCACTTACCCCAGGAGTGAATCTTGCAGAGATTTTTATCTTGACAGTAGCCCTTTAAAAGAAAAGGAACAGGAAGGCATTGAATTGGAACAACCCGGCATCTCTCTTGTGTTTGTCTTTGGTAAACACTGCAATTTATTTAAAGCACATGGAAGGGAGAAAAAATACGGCAAAGTTAAATTCCAACAAATTGTTTTATATTTACAAATGAATTAGATTATTTGCATTTGTTGTGTTTTTGGGTTTCTTTGAAACTGCAAATTAATGAGAAAAAAATTATTTCCAAATCTTATTTTACTTAAAGGCGAGTTTAGTGAAGGCAATTTGCATGTAAATCAACGTTTACCTGACGTGTGCAATTTCCACAGTTAGATAAACCATAACATGAAACAGATGAAAGACATGGGAACTGTATAAAAATTCTTTGAAAGATAATAGGCGGCAGTTTGCAATAAATATTCATTAAGTGAGAGAGTGCCCCGTTCTCTCTCTCCGCTGCCTATCCGTACAGCACTCACCTCTTTCCAACAGCCTCCTTGTTACGTATCTTTGCTCTCCTATTTCTTCCTTCTTTAATCTGTCTTCTTTCCAATGGTGTAGCACGGGTCACTTTCATTATGGGAAGCTCTCTGCATTTCCACCAGCAGTCTGTATTTGTGTGATTTATAATGCAGACCAGGAAGGAGGTATGTGAAAAGTAGCAGGGGTGTAAGAGCTGGTCCCAGTTCTGGGCAAAGCAAGCAGTTGTTGGGGACAGTCGGCTACAGGGATAGGGAGGGCAGTGGCAGCCCTGCTGTGACTCAGCTGCCAGCTTTTCCAGTGGTGTAGCTTCTGCAAGCTAGGCAGGCTGCATGTCCTGCCACCACCCCACCACAGCTGAGAGAGTGTTGGGATGTTGGATAGTTGGTGATGGGCAAGAAACTGCCCCAACAGAGGTGGCAAGCTGGGTGTCCACTTGGCCTTCCAGCCCAGCCCTGTCCCTACCCCTCTCATGTTTGTGAAAATAAAAGCTTTTTTTCTGATGGTCTAGTCCTCATCCCCAGGGCTTCAGCGTTTCATTTGGCTGATCCCTACATGTAAAGCCTTGAGCCAGCTTTCTAGGGTACAGGTGTGAATAAAAGGGTATCTGAAAGTATAGACTGGAGGAAACCATATGCCAAGTCTTGTGTGGGTCACCCATTTAGTGGTGATGGTTCTCACATGCACAGCTAGCATCAGAGATGTTAGAATCTTTAAAAGTCTTTGGGTCTTCTGGGAGGGGTTGAGCCTGCACATCATTTCACTCAAATACCTGACACATCAAACTGTGGTAGATTGGACCAATGTCAAGCTAAGAATATGGCTGATGTTCTAAAATCTGCAGTTTTAAAAGCAACTGGTAGGTGACCAGTTGAGAGAGCAAATGTTCCACATTGCAGTGAATTCACACTGCATTTTATTGTATGTATTTTCTGCTGCCATCATCACTGTGGTATCTGATCACATGCCTAGAGAGCCATCAAAAGCTGTGAAGTATGGCCAGATTGTGGACTGGCAATATGCTGTGAAATTATAATAGTAGCAGGTCTGCCGTGTATCTGTGAGGGCTGTGTTCCCACTCCCCAAAATAAGCTATTTTCACAAATGACTGATCCCATGTTTGATAGGCAGTATTCAGTTCACATGCTGCACTGCAGGATTTCCACATGAGCAGCAAGCAAACACACGCTTGCTCAAGTGGCTTCTGCAGAGCAGACCTTCCTTAGGATAGACCTTGCTTGAAGTCCATCACTTCGCACTGCAGCAGGACTGTGGGCTGGTGGGACTCAGCTGCCCTTACTATTGAAGTGCAGATCCCATCACTTTGTTGAGTGTGTAAGAGTCATCTGTTATCTTCCTTTCCTAAATTTCCTCTCATTCCATCTGGTCAGCCTGCAGGACTTCATCCAGAACATGCCTCTGGGGCTTGATCTGTCCTTGGGAGCAATCGTCATCTTTCCTGCTGCCTGTGTTGCCGAGCTCCGTGACCACCTTCATACACAAAGCCAACTCCATTCGCTCACACTATCTATTTACATTTAATATCCCTTAAATGATTAAAGCAAACATTCCTAATTAAATGTTAACGTGCTTTAAGTATCTGCAGCCAGTGTACTGGCTGCCCCTCTAATCTCATATATGTGGACATAGCACCTGGACTTAAGGAGGAAATTACTTTTTGAAAGTTTGATGGGAGAAGCACAGATAACTTACCCAGTCATCCCCATTAAGTTTACTTTTTGCCCTTGGGAAGATCATTGTACTGCTGGGTACTCGGGACTCTAAGACTGAAGTCTCTGTGTGCCCAGGTCCTCATGTGGTTGGCTCAGCACAGGACAGAATCAAGCCTGCAGAGACTCGGTGTGCAAACCTCTGAACAGTGGGCTAAAGAAACAAGGAGCAAATCACGTCATTATACAAACGGGAATTAGATGTGAATCGAAGGTGTTATTACAAAAGAAAAAAGCCATTTGCTCTTTAAAGAGACACTAGCAGGTTCAATTGTTTGCTTTTAATTCCAATTTAACGGTAGAGTTTTGTTGGTTTCTTTTGTCCTCCAAAAAAGGTTGCTCCCCACCCTTGTTAGACTGTGCCAACACCTCTTCTGTGTGTTTCACTATTTACTATGACACCCATTGCTGTAGTCAATGTAATTACAGAGGAAGGTGTTTCCACAGTTTCACTCCCTCTGCTGACTACTTCTGTAACACCAACATCAACAGAGTTTGAAAGGTGGTGAGATTTGCTTACAGTGCTAGAATATATGTTGGGCAGCACCATAACTGTAATACAGCAGCATGCGCCCTCCGTGATGTGCTTGATTTCCTGCACCCTAGACCATCTGTGAGATGCACAGGCAGGAAGCTGTTGCACTTGACCGCTTTTTCCACTTTGCTTTGCCTCAGTTCTGTCTTCTAAATTTTGAAGTTTGTTGGGCTGTGAGGTGTTTCATGGACACCTTTTGAGTTCACTGCAGTATTTGAGAGATGTGCTCCCTGTTCTTGCTTTTCTTTGTGGTGCATGGCTTTATTCTCTTTTATTTTGTTTCTTCAGTGTTAAAGGTCAGTCTCTTGGAAATAATTTGTTTTCTTTTTATGTAGACAAGACAGATGAGATTAAATTATGTTATTAATCCAATACATGTTTCTCTCCAGAAGTCCCCCATGCACAGTATTTTGGCTCAATTATGTCAGTGTTCAGTGCTTGAGGAAATGGGTGATGACTGTCCACATCTTAGCTAATGAGAACATCTGAGCTTTTTTAGGGTCTCAAACAGTAGACTGTGTCCTAATGTGGTTCAGTTCCGCTATGGCTTCCGTGAACTGTTAGTTGTCAGTCCTTCAAATTGCAGGTCCTAAAGCACTGAAATATCAGCCATATATGTAGTTGCAAGCCATCTCCAGATAGAACTGTTATTGAGGGAAGGCAAGGTGGCAACAGAATTATGTTCTTCTGCTGTCAGGAAGACAACTTCTTATGTGTGCTTTTTATATTGAGATAGTCATCTAAATCTTTTATCATTATGCTGGAGATGATGTTGATTTTCTTTGCTTGATGGCGCTGTGTAGTTGGTTGGATTTAACTCACCTAGGAGCTACAGAGACAGAATTTGTTCAAGCCTCGTCTTTGAGGTGTTTTACTTTTTAATAAAAGGGCTGTATGTGCTCATCAAGCTAGAGAAAAAGTTCATCAAGGCATAGAGAAAAGAGTCCTTCTCGTGTCTCTCCTGGACATGCTAGTCATCAGGGTTGTAGACATACATAAATAAACTATGGTGCCTACAAGTGACTGACCCCACAGAGCAGGTAAGAACTTACTCCAGCTATTAAATACAAAATATCGAATTCAATACTCGCTTGTCAAATGTTTGCTTGTCAACTTGCTTAGTTGTCAAGGGCATGTGGTTTCACAGCTGATGGCTCAATATCCTAATCCTAGCTCTCCAGATGTGTCTGTGTCCTTGTAGACAACAAACTGGATACTGTTGCCAAGGTAAATAGAAATGAGCTTGACAAAGAACAAGAGCAGTGCCTCTTGGGTGCAAAACAAGGTATGCTCAGCTTCCCTTGGCAATGCATAGGTCCTGGGGTACTAGGAGTTGGTATATTCATTGACACTGAATGGATCTTTGCTGGAACTTATTCAAGACTGTTTCAGGAAGGGTGAGCAAACACCTTGTGGCTTTGTTTCACAAGGCATACAAGGCAAACTCCCAACTCACCTTCATTCACGTCAAGTTCCTGAAGGAGTAAAACCAGCATGAAGCAGAAGCTGCAGTTACAGCTTTTGTTTAAGGAGGATGCTGTCAGCCCCTTTAAGTACAAATACCAAACATGTCTTCGAAGTTCTGAATTCTCCTGGGGACCACGCTCTATATTCCACTACAGTAGTCTTGCTTTTTTTAAACCAGTCCTCTGGTATTTAGTAATCTGAAGGAAATGCAAGACCCTTTCAAACAGAGATAAAAAAAAAAAAATAGAAAAAAAAAAAGCCTGGTCACAGTTGATAGTATGGAAAGCTAGTGTGGTATTCTGGCCAACGGCTTAACTTTGTGAGGTCTGTGTTCAAATCCCCAGTGCACATGGTTGGCTTTTTTAACAGCAGTTCACACCTATGCTAATTTTTCCCTGCCTCAGTTCTCCATCCATAAAATGGGGTGATAGGTTTGTGAGAGGGCAAATGCTTGCAGTCTTATGTAGAGTTCACATCCTGACATGACAGAGTTGTAAGCAAGCAACTAAAATTCTGCTGAGACAAAGTCAAGATTTCGTATCGGTTTCCATGTTCTTTACTGCTGCTGAGCATTCAAGTGATTAAAGTTAATATTCGCATGCTACTGTCAAGTTTTGATTAATGTCAAAAAATTTACTTGCACAAGGAAATAGAGTTCAAAAGAAGCAGTATTTCATGTATTTTAGATCAGCCAGCCATGACATGACTCAGGTGAACATTGCAAATCACTCCAAGTATTGACTAGTTAACTAGATGTTTACTGCCACCAGCTCAAGAAAGGCATGGGTTCCGTGTTTCAGCTACAATGGAGAGAAAAACTACTTCTGACTCATTTAAAGAGATCATAAGCAAGTAAGCAAGGCGAAAACCAAAATTAGGGTGTGTGGTTTCAGGAGCTGAGTAGAAGACCTTGATCGGTTCATCCAAAGGTCATATGACACTGTCCGATAAGTCCAAAGAGAAACATAAATCCTTGTCTTTTTCTGTGCAGTTTACAAACCAGTGCATACTGATAACAGTGTTTCGCATTGCACAGTTCATCCAGTACCAGAAAATAGTATCCTTAAAAGTGGTATTTATAAACATATTAAATATACTTTTACTGCATTTCATAAACTTCCAATTTTCACAATGATATTTCTTAAAGTCCTGCCTTAGAAATCCTGTCATTATGGTATAATCACAGGTTTCTTACGTTTGAATAGAAAATAACCTTTTTCTTCTAGTTGTGAAAAATAACTTGATGAAAACATGACTCATAAAGGCTGAAAACCTACATTTCAAATTAAAAAGGCAACATGTATGTTTTCAAATCTTGAGGTCTTTAAGCCAATCTTGGGATTATTTTTTTAGACTTAGCTCATTATTTTTGACTGGCAATGATTATTCTGTAGGCGAATATTGAAGGCTTGCCTGGTTCCGTTGCATCTGTTCGGCTTTGTGTATGTGCGCTATAGTAGCTAAAGTGAGGGTTGTAGTGATGATGTATGTGTTACTATTGAATGTCTGATATTTTCTTCCCTTCACTGGGGAGTCATGTCTTTTTTAAAACAGATTTAAATGAAATGCTTAGGGTGTCTGTACCCGCAGAATATTCATACTGTCTTTTAGATTGTTCAGGCATTGGGAATCACGGCCAAGGGGCAAATATTAACATATCTTTGAACTTATGAACCTCCTGAGAAATGCTATAGCACTAACATTCAATATCCACCAAATTATTGAGAATTATATGACACCTATCAGTCACTTTGATGTTCATGGGACCTGAGTAGTATGATCTGACTCACCTCTTGCCTTGTGATGGGTCTACCCTTGTGCAAAGTGATCCTCTCTTCCAAGCCTTCCTTGCTGATTGCAGCATATCTCTCTATTTTTCATGAATATGTTTCCATGACACTTCTGTTTCCTCTCACAAAGCTGCTTCAGCCTAGGACCGTCTCTGTTTCTGTTCCTGCTCCCTTCTCCAGTTGACAATTCTGCGACCTATGATGGCCAGCAGAGCCCCATTGCCATGTCTATCTCCAGTCACCTTGAGGTGATTGTTCCGGCCTTTTCTGTTTGCAGCCCTTTCGCACTCCATTGGGGTGGCTCATCTGGCTTCTCTTCCTTGTGGCCAACAGTAGGTTACTGGTACCATAAAGCAGCCTGCACATTGTGCAGCCAGGTACCCTTAGGTGAGTGCAGCACTGATCTCCTCTTGGTGATTTTGCTCGCTGTTGGCTCCTTCTTGCTTGTAGCATCCAGAAAATTTTACAGTTCAGCTTAAGCTAATGTCAGTAGTTCTGTAGCATGTGCAGAAAGAGACAGTTTATTTATTTTAGGAAGTCAAATATGTCCCCACCCATGTGACATTGTAATTTTTTTCTGTAGAGAGACCCTTGGTAATATATTAGTGGGAGTCACAAAGGATTTTTTAACCTACTTGAGATTTATTTAAATTTTCATATTTCATTTTGGAAAGGATCCAACTGATTAAAATCCACAATATTTTCAGTTACAAAAGTTTTGACAGCATAAATCTAATTTTTGCATTTTCTTATATCATTAAACTGTTCTACTCTATGCTAATGCTCAGTAAAGAGGGTTATTAGCACCGAGGGCGAACCTTAAAAGGGTTGGAGGTTTGATTCATCTATGAAGCACCGACAAATTTGGATTAATTATTCAAATCTAATCCAAACCTCTCGAGTCTGCAAAATTGGGCTGGAAGTCTCAAGAGAACAGGTTAGCTTGTGGGATTTCCGGTGCTGCCTGCCTGGCTTTCTGATGAGCCTACATAACTAGCAAAACCTTTTAAATGTACCACCTTTCTAAATTATGCGTGCATCTTAGATTCAGCATCAGTCAGGTGCAGCTGCTGCTTGAGCTTTTCAGGATGGGTGAGAAATGTCCCTCTATCACAGTTCTGCCTTTGCTCTTGTACACCACCTAGGACCTCCATGGCATTGAGGATCAGGAACTTAAAATGGCAGAGAACAGACTGGTGAGATCACTGCCTTTAGCAAGAGGTATCCACAGGCATGTTTCTTACTTTGCCAGAGGTGTAAATTGCCCCAAATATTCTGAGATTTTTTTTTTCTTTTTTCTTTTTTGTGGGGGAGGGATTCTACGGTGAAAATGTTAGCACTTATTTAGCCTGACAAACAGCTTTGAGTTTCCTAACGCTCACCATTTAAAACTATGTACCTACTTAATATTTGATCCTAAATCTGTTTTCAGTTAAGTCCCCTGATGATTAGCTGTTCTAGGATGGTAAGAAATAGTCCTGTGTCTGGGTAGAAATATATAGCCTGTCAAGACAAAAATTATGCTCTGAGGGACAAGCACTGTGTCTGGCTTTATGTTTGCAGAACAGCTAGCACAGCAGGGTCCCTATCTTGATTTGAGACCTCTAGGAACTACTACAAGATAAATATCAAATGATAACTCACGCCATTCTGCAAGAGGACTACAGATTTTCAAGGAACACCAGGGAGTTTTGATTTTATGACCCCAAGAGGAATAGCACAGACTTTTCTCTTCATATAATGGACAGGGATGGTTGGGCTTTCTTGCTCAGTGACAGGCCAGCAGGCAATGCTGACCCATGCATCTGACCTGTTATCAAAATTCTTCCAGCTTCTCAGGTACCCTGATATCAGAGCAGTTAAAAGGAGGTTCAGTGGTACTCTGTAGAAGGGAGGATATTCATACCTGTTACTGGGATGCAGGCAAAAAGCGTTACAGCTCATGGGTTTTGCAGTAAAAGGCAATTAATTATCACCTCAATGACCTCCTTTGCTAACACATTGGTACTCAAATGATTTTACTACTATTTATAAAGAGGCCAGATCCTGACTATTTTACCCAGTGATTTCAGTGAAAGGTGCTGGGTGCTTGGCACTTTAGAAAATGTCATATTTTATGGTTATACCACCTGACTTCAGGGGTCTGCTTTTATACATAAATGTATTTTCATACAGCTTCTCTGCTCTGCCTGCCATGTCATTTGGGAAGTCTGGTGCTTAATATGACCTAGTGAAAACAAGACTCAGAACGTATCAATATATTCTGATGTACTTTGTGGCTAGAGATCACAGTAAAACCTTGGTTTTGTGCTCTCAAACACTTCTGGAAATCAGAAGAAGGTTCATTTGTTTTCTTATTTTCAAGAGAACTAATTGTCTGGTCAGCCCCCAATTTAAAACACTTGAGTGAACACCGCTTTCCTGATACTTGTAGGAAAAGACATTTCATAAACCAGTGGTTTTAACCAGTATGGTTCATTTTGGTGATGAGGTGTGGGACTGGGAGCAGCAGCTTCATGGATTCCCTTCCTCTGGCCTCTCCTTTTCTGGGGAAGAAAACAGCAGCAGTGAGACCTGGAACAGCTGTCCCTTCTCCCTTCCACTGAGTTTTGGCACTAGGTCCCAGCTCTGTTGAGCTCTGCAAATCCTGGAGATCCTTTTTGCTACAGCTGCTGCTCCTACTTCTCTCATGAGTCCCAAGGGCAGAAGAGTCACAAAGGAGGAGAGAGCAGGCAAGCAGATGGGGGCACTTTGTTTCTTCTCCTAAACATTCATTTCCTCTCTTTCACCAATGAGCAAAGTTACTCTCCGATGCTGTCACAGACACCTTCCTTCTAATGCCTTCCAAGAAACTGCAGCGCCGGTAATCATTCCTGCACCCTGCTCAGTGTGATTTCAGTCCCCACAGCTGCCAGTCACTCACTCCAGTGGCCCCAGTGAGACCCAAGTCCCCTCTTTCCCTCCCTTGGGCTGCAGTGATGAAGGGAAGGAGGAGGAAAGGAAGCCGTGGCAAGCTCAAGTAGAAAAGATGGGGATTCCATGTCATCTTAAGGGAGGTGAGAGGGTATAAGAGAACAGGGCAGTGGCTGAATGTAGATATCTGGTGATGACAGAGAAGGTAGAAGAAATAATGCTACCCAAAGGGGATGGGAACCAAGTCTAAAGGATCCATTATTGATGATGCAATTTTGTCTGTATCTNGGGGGGGAAGGAGGGGAGGGAAAAACCAGTAATAAATAAATGCCTAAAAACATGTATAGTCTTATTAAAATGAAGGGAGAAGGAGCACAGAGTCTTCAAGCTTCGGAAGAATGGCAGGAGGTCTCTAGTACTTTCAACTGAAGAAAAAACAGAAAGCTGTGTTATATCTGCTCTACCTATGCTCCATTTCTGTTTTAAGTACAGGTAAAACTAAATAGAAATCAAAACTGTTTCCTCTTTCCCAGTACTGAATTAGGGTCTGGAGGCAAAAACTGCAGTTGTTACTGCTGTCAGTCTTCTGTTTTCTGTGGTACCTGTTGTGCCTTAGAGTCTACTTGTATGGTTTGGAAAAGAAAGGATGTGCCCTATTGACCGTCCTTTACCTAGAGTCATTGATCCGTGTTCTGTTGAGGAAGGAGGTTTTGGGTCCACAGCTCCTTAGGCATTTAGCAGTTAGAAGAATTAAGAATTTCTTTAAGAAAGCTCAAGTCTCTTATATCCTGTTATCTAAGGAACAGCCTTGACTTAAGCATGACTCAAGTAGCAGTGTGCCTTTTGAATCCTTTTACTCTCCAGACCAAGCTGTCCAGCATAACTGCTTTCTGTCTTCCTTAGCTAAAGAGTACTGATTGTCTGTCTGTCACATTTTCTCAGCTCCTCTAGTTGCATGTGGTGGCTTTGCTGAGGCTTGGTTGGGAGGGGAGAGGGAATATGCATTCTTCCTTCAAAGGTGTTCTTGGCTTGGGATTTAGGGTCGGTTTGTTTGTTTTTCCATATTCTGTGTTCCTGAGTTGTGGTAGTGGCCCTGCTAAAAGCTGTCAAACCGCTCAACAGAGAGACAGAGAGAGCAACCAGAAAACAAACAACACACGAAACAAAACTCAAAATGTGTTCAGAGAAACATGCTACTTCAAAGGCAAGCCTAGAGGTCCCTCTGGAGCTCATTACTGTAGTCAGTGGAGGGGAGGGGTAAGGGAGAGCACAGAGTGGGAAACAGTGTGTATCCTTTTCCAACAGCTACAATGAACATCGCAGCCTGTGAATAGCCCCCCTACCTCTTTCTATGAGCCAACAGACCCTGGTCTCCTCTCCATCTTTAGCACTTCAGTCTCCTCAAAGATGGGCTAGGCAGATGGCTGCTGTCAGACACAGTTGCGTGAATCCTCCTCCATGTAAAATATGCTTCACATAGACAACCCTCCTTATGTAGTAGCTTTTGCTAGAGCTGTGTGGGCACACTGGAAGCCTCACCACTAGGAGGTGAGACAAGTATCTATGGCTTATATGCTTCTCCTGGGACTGTCAACCTGGAAGGCAAGTGAAATCTGACTATGGTTGTAGATGGTGTGTCCTTTGGGCATTTGGAAATTGGTTTATATGAGACCTGTCAAGTTAATTTCAGATGGACTACTATCCCAGGATCATAGCCCTTCTGTGAATTCCTTTGGCTCGTGAGCTCTAATGTTCCCCTGCAAATATGGAGTTTATTCTGAAATGATCTGCATTTTTTTAAACACTCTGCTGGCTCCTGTTTTGTAACTCTTGTCACTTCAGTCTGTTCAGATACTCTATCTTTTGTGACAGCTCAAAAGAAAAGCCAAAAGTAAGGCAAGCAGGTAATGGATCATCTCACAAAAATTGTCCCTGATTCTTCATTTCTTACTTAACTAGGCACCTCACAGCATGTGGAGGTAATTTCACCCATATAGTGAGGACTGTATGCTGGAGGGACATGCGTTTTGTATCATGTATGAAGGAGGGAAGACTTGCAGAAAGATATATTGTCCATGGATTGTGTGCCAGCACTGCAGCATGTTCCCTTCCTTCTTTGCTGGTTGCCTAATATGCTATACAGAGATGTCTGTGAGCAGAATAGTGAAATACTATTAAAGGATGCCATGGAGAGGCAGAGGAATGTTGGCATTGTACACAGGGTTGTTTTACTGGGGGAGTGTTAATGTAGAGCATCTGAGTTACTACGCACAGAACAGTGAGCTGCTAAGACCCGTAATAACGAAGGGAGTATTTGTACCACTCAGCATAGATTGCATGGTGCTGTGAAAGCAAGAGGATGACAGCAGAGAAAGGCTATGTGATCTTGCACGCCTTGTGTGGAGTGGTAGAGGTGGTGATAACCAGCCTGGTACATTCAAGCCTGTCCTCAGAGCTAGTGGGGAGATTGTGTGTGTGATAATGCACGTAGATGCTGAGTGTGAGAACCGCTGTGAGAAGTCAGCATGCTGGATGCCACACGCAGCAGGTAGAGTGATGCAGTGTGTTGGTGGAGAGAGACTACAACAGGGCCAGCCCACATTTTCAAGGCTTCTGAAAGCATTCCCTTGACTTTGATCATTTGCCGCTCATTCTCCCCATACGCAGGCAAGACCCACTGATCTGGGAAACTATTGCAGCTGTTCCTGTAAGCCTCCAGAAGGATCTAAAAAGCTAATTGCAACAGCCAAGCCAGCTGTTAGAATAAGGACTTCATTCTCAGTCCTCAGATTCCGGCATGTCCCTGTGGGATGGAGTTTCTTCTTCAGCTTTAGGAGGCTGAGGGGAAGCAGCTGGGTTCTTTGCTGAACCTGCATTAACTAGGCCGGGAGAGACTTTTCTGCCAATCATGAGACTGAAAACTAAACAGCTGCTGTCATTTCAGGCCAGAGTATGGAAGTTTTACAAGGGACAAGGATGCTGCGTTCACTCAATGCACAGTGCAGTTTGCCTTTCTGATTCTTTTAACTGTTTCCTTTCTTGGTCCAGTAGAGACTGAATGGACCAAACACCTGTGGGTTGTGCTGTAGCTATCCACTTTGCCAAGAAAATGGCATTTCGGCTCCCACCTTCCCTTTCCCTAAAAGCTAGTAAGGAATTTCTACCTGGTCTATCCTGGCCTTACTGTAGCAAGACCAGAGAAGAGCATGTGTGATGCATGTGTACACAGCGTTAGCAGGACAGTGAACACAAGCAGAAAGCTCTTACAGGGTGACAGCAGCAATGGTACTTACAGTTGCCTTAAACTGCTAGCTTGTCTATTTTTATTTAATTCCTCCCAGGTGTGATAACCTGGAAATAATTTCCCTGGTTTCACCTGTTACAGAGGAATGGAATGGTTTTTGTAACAGAGAAGGGCAAGAATGGCGAGCTAGGAATAATGAAAGACAGCAGCTTGTATCATCACCCTGTTGTGTGGGCACCTCTGACAACCAGGTAATCGCATGCAATTGCTAGATACTAGATGCAGTAGCACACCTGGCTCTGCAACCTAGTTAATAAACTCACTTGGACTCATATAATTCTTTATGGAGGCGCTGGAGTGTCAGCAGTCCCTAGGATGATCCACTTACTCAAATTATCCATTTTTTCCCTGTCCTGTAGGGCATCCCTGTTATCTTCCCTCCCTATTATCCAAGATAATAGAGAGCTGACTTGCAATAATGCAGTCACAATGGCTCCATAGTGTCTGAATGATTCCCATGTGATTGACATTGTGTGTCTGTCTGAAGCTTCCTGAAGAGCAATTCTGCGTCAACACTTCTTTCATCAGTAGGCATTAGGCAGAACAGAATCCTACAGTGTATGTGTATTAAAGCCCAAGAAGAAATCTGTTTCACTATGCCGAACAGAAGATGTGAATTACATAAATGGGTAAGATACTACTTGGAGGATCAATTCTGTGTGTTTATGTGACTTACTGTAGCTGTGCGTCAAGGTCATGTGGGGCCTGGGGGGTCTCAGTTTCAAGCAGCCAGGTTTCCTCAGATATCTGGGCCAGTAAAAAAAAAGTACAGATAAGCAACAGAGGCAGCACAAGCATCTCAATTGTTTTCATGCCTGCTACTAGGCAAAAGCAGACTGCTCTACTGGAAATGACAAAGGGTTTTAATCCCAAACAGTCATGACTCCAATGTGGTGGTTCTTTTCCAAATTTGGAGATTATGACCTTATCGAACAAATAATTCAGGAAGATTTAGTCTATTGATGCTTTTCTTATTCAAGATCTTCCTTCTGTTTCTAGCTCAACAAGTATCTCTGGAAGTCTGGGAAGAAGACCAAGTTGCTATCTTGGTTTTGCTAATTCAGTGACGATGGGTGTTAATCTCACTGAAATTCTCTTTTATCAGTGTCAAGGTTCGTAAGGTTCATGACTACTAATCAAAGCCCACTGAGATTCATCTCAGCAGCATAATAAACACTGCCTTTGTGCTTCTGGTGGGCTGATGTGGGAATGAGAACAGGCGCCCTTATGTTCTTCTCCACACCTTGTTCAAAAACAAAATCTAGGTTCAGTGTGGACAATGGGGTGAGCCCAAAACCCTCTGTAGTTTGCAGAGCCTAAAGGCCTTCAGTCCAGCTTTTTGCTTTGCCCTGGCACCAGCGAAACACACCGTCATACACATTGAATATCGCTGTAGGTGGAGATTTTCAACAAAGTTGAAAATGTAATGAAAATCTCAGACTCTCATCTAGCATATGTCAGGATACTGTTGACACAGGTACACTGACTTATGCTGGCAGACGTGGTGCTATAGAATTTATTGCAAAATTGGTCCTCTTCTTATTCAGCAAACGTTTCGTCACTAGATCTTGTTTTCCACATAAAACTAACTTCACTTCTCAGGCCATTGTCTGTTTCGAGGCCTTTAAGTTTTGATTGGTTTCTTGCTTTCTCAGAGCATTTTGCAACTCTTTCCCTTTGTGCTGTGGCACTTGGTGCCTAAGTAGCGTGCCATTGATCTCTGTGGTATAAGTGGATGGCAGAAACTTTAAAAAAAACAGAAAGTGAATTATGAACTTTCCAGAACTAATCTTCAGACACTTCATCTGTGCTAAAATGCGTGAGGCTTTGGGGATTTGTGAACATTTTCATGAATAATAAGAGCTTCACAAATAACAGAAGGGTGAATTTACTGATCTTATTCCCAAATCTTTTATATGTATTAGAGATGTGATTGACTCTAGTTTTCAGAAAGAGTTTGGTGTCAGGTCACTTTTTCTGGTCAACAAAGAATAGGGCATGTGGGAAAGGAAAATGAACCACATTATTTGCAGGGCTCCTACATCCAATAGTATTCTTTGAATTTTATAGATTTTCAGTAAATTAGCATAACTACATTATCCGAGATTTCTTGCAGTTGTTTTCTCTTCCAAAGTTGATGTGACTGAGAGGGAATGTGAATGCAACAGCTTAAAAAGAAGAAGGGAGGAAATTATCATATTTAATACTGTTTATACAGAAACTGGCATACTTTATGGAGCATCATCTGATTAACTCATTTCCAGCCCTGCGGCGTGTGTGTGCATGTATGATGGCAGGGAGGAGAAATGAGAGCTAGGCCATGTTTTTTCCTGGCATGAGGAACTGTTGCTCTAACACTTGTGTGGCTGGCAGCATGAGACATAATATTACCTAGAAGAAAACCTTTAAGTGTTGCATTAATTTCCTACCATCTGCATTCTGTCAGTACTGGAAATCTAGCTCTAGAGGGAAAGACTGGGGAACAGATCTGAGTATCTTGCAATTATGTTTGGAGAAATGGAAAGAATTTCCAGGGACTCCTTTCTAGTCAGCTGTTTGGTGGCTGCAAGGGCTCAGTCAGCTGAGGAGCCAGCTTTGAAAAAGGCTCTTTGGCTTAAATGGCCTGAAAAGATTGGAAGAGAGGAACAGTGCCATATCACAGAGGTGCTGCCAGTTGCAATTACTGACAGGTTGTTGGGTGCTGGCAGCTGAGAGAGGAATGCCAAGCTCTAAGAAAGCGTATGAGGAAATTGAGCTAGAAGTTATGTCTGAATGGGATTTACTCAAGAGGAGTAGGGTTGGGTAGGGATGAAATCTCACCATGAACCAGCTGTATATATAGGGTGAGGAAATAATGAATGGTAGCAGATCAAAACAGGAAGCACTGGAAGGAAGAAGGAGCACCAGAAGGAAGAGATGAATGTCAGGCACCTGTCATTTCTTTGCTTGCTGCCTGCATCAGCAGTGAACCATGGAGAGCAAAACCCTCAGGGGAGAGCATAAGTCACTGAATATTCAGTGTAACTGCCTTGTGCAGAGCCCAGAAAGGATGACTGTCTAGGCTGCCACCCTTGCAGCCAAAACACTAGGGGTCCTTCCCAAACTACAGAGTAACAGGGGGGTAGGGGACTGAGTGAAGGTGGTATAGCTGCTGGTGGGAGCTATCTCTCTTGTAACATGCTTTAGTTTGTATGTTATTTTCTTCTCTTTTAGGTAAGTGCATAAAGTGCTTGTGAATGGTTCTAAGGCGCTCTGGCAGGTGCTGTACTGGGATCTCTCTGGCTTCTCCAAAGAGGAGGGAAAGACAGCATTCCAAAGTGGTAACTTCATAACCTGTGAAGCAGATGTGCTGGTGATTACTAAGGAATCCCCCTGTACTGTTATTTGCATTTAGCAATAACCACAGCCAGAGAGGAATTACACTCACTGTCTGCCTAAGCCTGAGGCTGCCACCCCCCAATCCCAGGTGAAAGCAGTCCCCAAGATGCCATAGTGCATCTTGGATGCCATGTCCTGCAACCTGCTCTCTGCCACCTCTTGCACCTGTTGTTTCCAGTCCTTCTGTTGGGTGTCCCCAGATGGTTGGTAGATACTTTCTAAATGAACAGCTTAAATATCAGCCCAAAAGTATTGTGACCTTTGTTGCTTTTTTTGCCTTCAGACTTTCTTGGATATTTGGACACTGCAGAAATCCATACAGTCACATCTTGTAGCTCACCATATCAAGTGCAGGGAGCTCCCTGGACAGGGTTTTCTAAATTTCTCTTCCTCTGGCTGACTTCTGATTCACCCAGTGGGGGATTGTTTTGAGAACACAGTGACAACCAAGCAAAAGAAAATTCAGAATGACACTCGGGGCAAAGCTCCTTGGCAGTGAGATGAATTGAGCTTCTCAGGGGAGGTGCTGGGAACGTTGTTGTTTGAGACGTTTAAAACTCTCTAGGTCAGAAATTGCGGAGAGCAATCCTGTGCTGGTAAATGGATATACTGGTGGAAATGATG
The DNA here is from genome assembly GCA_013398155.1 of Pedionomus torquatus. Lineage (NCBI taxonomy): Eukaryota > Metazoa > Chordata > Aves > Charadriiformes > Pedionomidae > Pedionomus > Pedionomus torquatus. The sequence continues at coordinate 619,176 of VZRU01018790.1, read as the reverse complement.
GGTCTTTCTTCTCTTTGACAGCTTTTATTTATTATTATTATTTATTGTTTTATTAGCTTCAGATCGTTGACTTCACCCCTAGTTCAGTTTTGCTGTATATACTATACAGTCCATAATAAGCATGGTACTAAATGATATGCTTATGTGCTGATGTGGTGCTTGTTTGTTTCCCAGTAGAGCAAGGTGATATAAGCACATACATTAAATATATTTATGACAAATTTCTCACCTATTACTTTTATTTAGAGTGGTTTTGAAGTAGAGCATATTCTGCTGGAAAACAAACATCTTTCTAAAGGCAGACAGCAAATCCAAAAGTGTATTTGCATCCTTACTCCTTTTATTTTAGTTTGGGGGTTTTTGTTGTTGTTGTTGGGTTTTGGTTTTGGGTTTTTGTTTTTTTTTTTGACAAAGGCAGCTACAAAGCTGCAAGGGAGAAAAAGACTTCACCACTTCTCTTTTATATTATACAGCCAGCATGATAGATCCTAGCTCATCTCTTCTTGCTGGAGACGATTTCGATCTCCCTCTTTTTTAAGAACTAGAGCAGAGACAAAGAGACAACACAGTAAGCTGAAAACACAGGCCATGTCCATTCTTCATTGTCTGTAGTTGGAACAGCTTCCCTGTGCTGGGAGATGGTTTGGATCTACTTGGCCAAAGGTTTAATGCCTTAATGGTCAAGGAAGCAATTCAGTGTTCAAGCACATCTATCATTAAGCTTGTGGGGTTTGCATATGAAAAGGCCCCCCTCTAATAAAGAGAAAGGAGGGAAGATGAGCATGTTCAGAGAGCAGGGAAAATCCTGTTGGAAGGGAAAGGAAGCTACCATTTGATTTCTGTGCCCTAGAAATATACATACCCATATGTCACCTAAGAGCTACAGGACTATGGTGAATGCTAAGCCCTGTTTACTGGGTCTGACTGAGGTGGAGATAATTTTCCCCATTGCCGCTCTCACAGTGTTGTGCTTGGTATTAGTAGCTAGAAAGGTGGTTTGGCTATAGCTGAGCAATGCTTGCACAGCATCAAGGCAATTTCTCCAACATTTTTCCCCTTCACTGGTAGGCTGGGGGTGAGCAGCATCCTGGGAGGGGACATAGCCAGGAAAGCTGACTCAAACTGACCAAAGGGATATTCCATATAACGTCTGCCCTGCAATAAAAGCTAAGAGAAAGGAGGAGGAAGGGTGGGCACTCGTTATCTATGATGTTTGTCTTCTAGAGCAACTGCTATGTGCACTGAAGCCTTGTTTCCTGGCAAGTGGCTGGATGTTGCTTGTTGATGGGAAGTAAGGAATACAATCTTTTGGTTTCCTTTGTTTCCATGCATGGCCTTTGCTTTTGCTTTATTAAACTGCCTTTATCTTGAACCAGGAGGGCTTTTTAAATCTTATTTTCTCCCCCTTTTTTCTGATGAGGAAAGGAGTGATAAAGCGGCTTGGTGGACCAAGATCAACTCAGCACAGCCCAGCCTCATATGTGTTTTAGGGCAATGTGACTCTGAAGTGCTTCATGAGAGGAAAATGACACTTGCATTAGATAATAATGTCAAATAATGTAAGGTATGCTCTTTTGAGGTTGAGTGCCTCCATTCTTGGCATGCATGTTGCTTCTTGTTGTGACTTACTTCAGGGAATATTCTTGCCTCTGTCTTTTTAAATTTCACTGGTGTCCATCATTTCTCTAGGATCATTAGGTTTTTGTAGTTATCCAAGCCTCACAGATAAGCTTCAGTGAGACTTAGCCCAGGTTTCAGCTGGACTTACCTGGCTCAGTGACATAAAATGCAGCTACAATGTCCTGCACTTGGAGCATGTCTATCAACATGCTGTGAAACTGAAATTCATAGGGAAGAATGCTTGCTGGATGCATTATTTTACTTCCTATAGAGATATATTACCCTTGTTATATGTAATCCTATTAGACATGTTCTCTTACGGTCATCCTTCATCTGTTTTAAAGTTACACTAACCACAGTTTAGAGACAAAGACTGTCAAAACATTCTGTCTACTGAGGTACTGTTAGAGTACCTTGAGCACCTTGTCATGGGTGTTCAGTTATTTTTTATATTTATCCTTTTCAGTCAGACCATTTTCACTTCTGTTGTGGTCTTTCTTAATTGCATCTGTGGTTTGGTTTGCTGTTTCTGAACTCAATTCCACAAAGAGTCTCATTACCAGGTTTTGGGGGAATCCTAGGGCCTGCAGGAAGCCCTTTATTCTGATCTGTGCAACCTGCAGGAAGATGGTTGGCATAATAGTTTGTATCCACACCCAGTATGGTCAGCTAACATTATCTCTGATGGTGACCTTTTATAGTGAACTGAGCTGAGATACAGTGTTCGTATGCCCTGTTTCCTCTTTTGCTTTGGGTTTTTTTTTTTTTTTTTTTTTTTTCCATTTCACATTCTGCACTGTACCATCCCAGATTGCACATCCTCTGGGCTCTCCAGTCTGTTACTGAGACTATAGAAGAGACCTGCCAGATTCTCCCAAATGCACTGAAACGAACATCATTAGGTAGCCTAGTGAATGGCGATTCTTACATTTCTTACACTGCAAGCAAAGCGAACAGGAGGCAGGGCTGTGAAAAAGCAGTAGTGTGGGCAGATTTTAATTGCCATGCTGAGAGGTCAGGTAAGAAAGTCATGAAACGGCTTGGAAAAATCTGAACATTTATATACCATAGTAAGACCCTATGACTGTAACCATGTTTAAAAATGCTTCCAAATTTGTTTAACAAAAAGAATGAGAGCATGCAGGCTATTGAGCTTTCCCTCTTCTTTCTCTTGCTTCCCATATTCTCCACCAATTCATTTACTTTTTTTTTCTCCTTTTTTGGCATTCTTCTTTGCTTTCACATTCTGTTCTTTCTCTGATCCTCTGCCTCAAATGCTAAGTGATTCCTCTATGTCCCACATACTACTTCTGTGTTTGCAATTTTTCTTAATTTATAATAAAACTGGTGCTTGATTGTCTTTGAAAGTAGATTCTAGCTGGGTTATTTATCAGCTATGTAGATTGCATTTTCTTAATCTAGTTAGCTATTTGGTATATAAAGACATATCACATGCAGTCAGTGGATAATGCAGTTATAAACTATGCTGCATAGAATTTCCATTTCTTGTCTGCTGTTCTGGGAACTGATGTGAAAAATTTCATCCTGAGCCAGTGGCTTTTGCTGTTTTCTCTCGAGGGTGCCAGGCCGACTTCTCCCCATGTCGCTTTCTTGTTCCTAGTGCTTCTCTTCACAGATCAGTGTAGTTGGATCTATGGCTGTGTGAATTTGATTGCATGGATCCTCATTAAGTCAATAAGCTGAGTGCAGTCTTCCTGAGAATTAAGGACTGCTAGCATTGGCAGGTATCATCCAAACACTCATGACTGAGTGCAGTATCCTCTCTGTTTTAGCCCAAATTGTAGCAGCAGGACCCTCTTTTAACACCTCTGAACTGAATTTCATTTGGCAGTTGCACTCAAACTGGATCTTAATATTTGCAAATTGTTGTGTGATAGTGATTTTGCTTAGGGTTTGATACACTAGCTTCCAAATCATATGGAGAGCTCAGGAGAAAAAGAGAAAATGTTTTGGGCTTCTTGCTACATAGCAGTCAGTTTTGTCCAGTGCTGTCCACATTACCAATATAGTGGGCTCAACATGGGTCAAAAGGAATCTAGACTGGTACAGCATCGAAACTTTTACAGGTCCCTAGAGAGCAAGATGTTTTGAAACACTGGCAAGTTTCATCTGACAAGGACACGCTGTCTTTAAAGTGCCCGTCTGCTGTGGTCTGTGTCAGCTGGCGGAACAAGTCCAGTCAGCAGCAGGCTTTGGGTACTGTCCTTTCATCCGGCGATAGAACAACCATTGAAGTCTCCAAATGCCTGCAGTGGTGCTGTGCACTAAGTAAAGGGGGGAAGGAGTTAGAGGACAAGAGCACCTTTGATAAAAATATGCCAAATTGAGGAGGGGAGACTCATTCATGTCCCCTGGGCATGGGTCCAGGTGGATATGCGTAGGTGGAGCTGAATGTAAATGTGTCCAAGCAGAGCAATGATCTGGATCTAAGGTGATTTGGAGGTGTGTTAACAGTAGTTAAACACAGGACGTTTATTTGGTAGGAACTGACTTTGATCTTGGAACAGGACTTCTGTGTGAAATGAGTTCTGCTAGGACTTGGTCTGTTTCCAATTGAGTGACTCTTGCATGCGGAGATGAATGAGACTGGAGTTCCACCTGATGTGCAGGTTGGGTGGTTGTCATGGTTTAGGCTTGGCTGGCCAGTAAATGAACAACAGATGCTCTTTTTTACGTCTCTCCCCTTCTGATAAGGGAGAGCATCACCCTTCAGAGAGAGAAAATGAGATTTAGGTGTTGAAAAGAAATGAAACTAATTAGATATTAGTAATAAAATAATGAAAAGAAAACATAATATTATTAACAAAATAATGAAATACATATAATATATACAAAACCATATTGAGCTCCCAGGATGACGATCACATCACTAGCAGGCACTGGGAAAGTCCTGGACTGGACTCAGTAACAGATGGACATTGGATTCTGGATCTGTATTTAGGAGCACACAGATCAGGATCAAAGGCAGGTGAACAGAGTCTTCCTCAGACATTGACCATTGAAAAAAGAGACTGACCACTTTGATCCCTCAGTTTTTATACTGAGTGTGATGCAGACGGGATGTCACTTGTCCTGTCCGCTCTTCCCCATAGGTGTGACTCCTTTACACTTTTCTGCTTCCAACACCCTAACTTGGTACGTGACAAAGTTACAGCAGTAAGTACAAGCAGGAGCCTCTCTGCATAACATTCCATGGTATTAACTCGAAACATCAGACCTTGTCTTCTAGAAGTNTTAGGTGTTGAAAAGAAATGAAACTAATTAGATATTAGTAATAAAATAATGAAAAGAAAACATAATATTATTAACAAAATAATGAAATACATATAATATATACAAAACCATATTGAGCTCCCAGGATGACGATCACATCACTAGCAGGCACTGGGAAAGTCCTGGACTGGACTCAGTAACAGATGGACATTGGATTCTGGATCTGTATTTAGGAGCACACAGATCAGGATCAAAGGCAGGTGAACAGAGTCTTCCTCAGACATTGACCATTGAAAAAAGAGACTGACCACTTTGATCCCTCAGTTTTTATACTGAGTGTGATGCAGACGGGATGTCACTTGTCCTGTCCGCTCTTCCCCATAGGTGTGACTCCTTTACACTTTTCTGCTTCCAACACCCTAACTTGGTACGTGACAAAGTTACAGCAGTAAGTACAAGCAGGAGCCTCTCTGCATAACATTCCATGGTATTAACTCGAAACATCAGACCTTGTCTTCTAGAAGTGGACACTGCCTGAAAAATACACTGTTAATTTCAAGAGTGAGTGAGTGAGAAGAGGCTTAGCTGAAAAGTAAAATTACTAGAAAGACAATTGGTTCTGTTTTACTTCAAATCAGGACAGTGGGTGTCAGCCTGGGTCTCTTTAGAATGGATTTCCCTGGGGGTCAAGTTGTGCCAGGCAGCAACACTGAAACAGTTTAAAGAATTTTGGAAGAAAGCTAGAATATGAGGATATGCATAGCTCATTGTATGGGAACATTGTCTGCTTCTTTGACTTGCAAGCTGGAGTTTCTGTCAGGAATTTATATTTTGTAGTCTTACATCCCCTGGTTTCTTTGGCATGTATCCTTACGTTGTTTTCTGGAGGAAGTGATATCTCTTCCCACAAAACTATTTTAAAAAAACCCCTTCTACTTTAGGTATCTCATGCCTTCTGGTGTATGCAGAGATTTCTGCTCACAGATACAATATATACCTCACTTAAATATTGAGAGGGTAACACGCACCTCTAAGACTTTTTGTGGGAAACCTGTGAAATTTTTCAGTACTCCTTTGACCTATGTATAATGGCTATACCATGTGTCATACAAATCGCATTTACATGGATGTTTCAGCCTAGAATGGAAATAGTGCCTCTCCATTCATAAATTAGTCCTCTCTCTTTCCCCACCACTTTACTGCCTGTCTGGCTCCCCTTGCTGCTCACTTTCTCTCTCGTCTGCCCTTTGGACACCGCTAAACAGCGTAGCACAGGATGCTGGTCCTGGCTGCCTGAACCATGGTCATCCCTGCTTCTGTTTTACAGATGAAGCCAGGTACGCTCCACAGCATCCTAGAAATGATGAGCTTTTCTGTTTTGAGAAGTCAGGCTGTGGGAAGTACCCACTTTTCTCTGACCACCACAATACCACCAGTGAGAGCTCACAGCAAGGTCATTCTTGCTTGCATTGTCCTCCAGGGATATCCACATGCCGGCAGAGTTAATTACACTAACAGCCGCAGAAATTATATTGGCCCACCACTGGCCTAGTGAGATGAATATCTCCATTTCTTAGTCACAGGGGGACATTAATGGTATTTTTATTAACTGGTGACCTGTTGACTGCTATTAGAATATAGATTGTATGCATAAACCAGGTCAGGGTACTGAAGATATGATTATAGAGCAATTACTGTGTCAGCCAATGTGGCTTCTAATCAGAGCTGGCAAAGAGTCTTTGGAAGCCTGAAAACCGTTTTTGGAGTCCAACAACAAGAAACAGCTTTGGATCAAAGTCTGTATTGTGCCTTTACATCTTCCTGGAATTAAATGTCTGATTTTCTATGATTAGGATGGACAGTCAAGGCCAAAAGAAGTCTTAAGAAGGACAGCTTTTAGTGGAACACAACAGATTAGGGGAGTTCAAAGTTTGAAAACTTTTTTTCCCCTTTTCTATTTATATGGTTTATGTTTATTTCACTAAGCTGGCTGAGGATGCTAATTTGCCTCTTGCCCTTTAAAATGAACTGCAAGGTCATACGGCTGAGTGTCTGGGATGTCAGTAAAAACGATTACACTAATACATGCATTTCATTTGATGAGGGCCATAGCTACAGAACCAGATTTAGAATTGCTCCACGTTTTTCAGAACTGTGAAAGGAAAAAAAGGAATGAGAAAACTGAGAGCTGCTGTGTTAGATATAGAACCAGGGGCTGGCTTTCTCTTAGGTGCAGCTGCTCATTTGGAGGTTGAATTGGATAACCCGATTTCCAAAGACTGGATTTGTTCCACTAACACCAGCACTGATCCCACTGAAATGACTGGAAGAAACGGAGGAACCACTTCACGTGGATGGGAGCTCAAGGCTCATATGTGCTCTACTGGTACTTGTTAACAGTATTTGGATGACACAACAAATACTGTCGAGCACACTGGTACACCTGCCAAATACACTTGTATTTGATGTTTTTCTGTAGTGGACATTGGCTTTACTGGAGGGTGGAGCACAATACCATTGGCACGTTTACGGTTATCCAGTTCCCCCAAAAAAGCCCTAAATCACCTGAGATCTGAACAATCAAATAATCTCATGGTAATCTGAGGCAGAAGCTGGGTTTGTAAATCTGGTTCTCTGGTTTATGAAAAGAACATAGTTGTTGAGATTCAGGAAGAAACAAAACAGTTATCAATTTCATTTGATGATTAATATATAATACATAGCTTAGAGGAAAAACTCGCCCATTTTGGAACTGGAATTCATCTTAAGTTGGAAAATAAAATTTGAATTATGAATCTGTTGCTAGGCTTTCTCCATTGACAGAATTCAACTGCATGCAAAAGCTTGAGGAGGAGTCATGTGTGTATTTTTTCCATCAGATTTTTAATTATCTCTGCACTTGCCAGTGTTATCAATATGGTCAGCAAGTCCTGAATATTCTTGAAAATTCATGCCTTGATCTTTTGACATTTATTCCTATTATGCCTGCTTTTTACTCTGTGGCATGTTCTGAGGGGATCAGAGGAGAGGGAAGAGCAACAGATTAATGTGATTCTTGAGCCAAACTCCTTGTGACAGTAGAGGGAAAAATGTCCTTTCCCTGCTAAGATGTGGTTCAGTCCACCATGAATGCTGGCAAGTCTTGTCATGCTTCTATTTTTTGGTCTTAAGGCTATTTTCTGTTGTGTTTTCGTGAGAGTGTTCACTTCTATTAAAAAAAAAAAAAAAAAGATATGAAAAAAAGCATTTCTTATCACTATTTTGGGGCAGAAAAACTTGGTGATGCAAGACGTGAAATATGAGGAATGAGAATGGCACTGAAAGACCCAGTGCTACTTATTATTTCAGGAGTTATGATTCTTAAGCAATTTTGATGATTCTTTGGGGTTTGACTTACTATATTTGTATACTTACAGAAGCTATTAAGACAAATTTTCTTTTTTAAACACTTTTTCTCTGCCTAACTTCCTATTCCAGCAGTCTGGTGTCTATTTAATACTCCGCGTGTCAGAAATTCCCATTTCAGAGATGACTCTGTTTCCATCAAAGCTACAGCCGTACTTTACAGTTTCACTTATTAACAGCCTACTGAGATAATTGGATCTGCCCAGCTCATTAAAAATAAAATATTGATGTTTTCTTAGGGTGGATGTAATTATCTTGCCCCCACAGGGAACAGGCAGCATAAAGGAAGAGGGTGCGGTCTAATACACATCCTGCTCTGCACCTGCTTGCAGCTTTGCAGTGAAGGAAATTAGTGACTCCTACTGCTGTTCCAATTGGTGAAGCTGGGAATGCAGGAGAAAAGATTTCCTCTCAAGCCTGGAAAACACACATTGAGTACACTCTCAATAGTATACAATTGCAAACTTTTAATTCCAGTGAAGGATGTCTCCTCTGATTTTGTATCATGGAGGGTGGCGATGGTGCACGTTCCTCTTTACTGCCCCACTTGACGTTACTCGAGACAAAATTGGTAGAGGCAATTCTACAAGTAAAAAGATACTTACTTGACTTTTCTGAGACTTTTTGCAGCAATTTCTTTGGTGCCCTGTATTTCTCTCTGAATGGCACTGAATGGGTCACTATCAAATCCATCTGGTACAGGCCATCAAACATATGAGTAGACAGCAACGATGCTTAGCTGCCGCTGAACCACTGGTGAACTAGGAACACTTTGATACATATTTTCTTGTCCTCCCATGCTCTGAGTTCCCCAATTTGCCTTGTCCAACTGTAATTGTGGCATGTTTCAGTGGTGCTCTACTGGCAGTGAATTTTAACTTCCCGTTGGTAAAATGGACATGGAGGGAGGAAACAAGTATCAGGAAAGAACCAGATCACTTTTTTCTCCCCATTCTTTCTGTTGTTTTAAATGAGTGTTAGAAGACAGACACAAAAGAAAATCTAACTCTCGGAGATCATTTAAGTAATTTAGATATTCCTGTCTCATTATCCTGGTTTAGGCACATAGGACCTCAGGTCTAATTGAAAGTAAGTGTGATGAAGTCTCCTTCCTTAGCTGTTTGATTGCTAGTGATAATATTTCCCATAGCTCGCATATTTAGCTAAAAAAACGTAACTGTGAACACTGTGTATTGTCTAAAACTGACCTTTTCACTAGTGTTGGATTTTGTATGCATCTTAATAACCACGCATGGGCCTCAGCCCAACCTTTTCCATAATCCTGACTGTAACTGTGGGTTTTTTCCATGAAAATTTCCTATCCCGTGTTGCTCTGTAATGTATTCCAGCTGCTTCTCTCTCATGGCTGGAACTAGCCTGAGGCATCTCACTGCTCCCACTGCACCTCTGTTGAGGGTTTAAGCGCTTGGCAACAAACTGCTGGGTGCTCTCACTGCTTGAAAGGCACCCTGCACTTCCTTAGAGCTAGGGCCTCTCTTTTGGTCTTTCACCACAGCATCCTTACTGCGGAGTGGTCTGTATTGAGGACCTGGTCACTATCTCTTTGGGGCAGGTACTGTGCTTATGCAGGACTGCAGTGTTCTGGCAGTATTGGTTTGTTCTATCTGCTAGCTGTTCGAGAGTGCAGACGAACACGTAAGCCACTGAAGAAGGATACCAATGTCTGATTCAAGAAAAACAGTAGTTACTTTAGAGAGGAAAAGAATACCACATGTTTCTGGTGAAAGTTTCTCTCTGAAAGCCCACAGTCTGTGTTTGAGCATGAGGCAAATAAGCATCGCCAAGTGACAGGTTTCGGTTTTACAAAGTATTGCTCCTCTGCGCCACCTCCTGTGTGTACAGCAGCCCTGATCCAGAAGACTGTCGCACTGGCAAGTACTGCAACATCCATTTCAGGATGAACTGAGAGGAAACAAACTCCTTGCTGTTTTCAAGCCTGAGGGCTGTGGTCTGACTGTAGGGTCACATCAGTTTGTTTCGCTTCTGAGTTGAGCTATTACTAGCTTAAAAGCTGAAAAAATCCTGACATGCACTCTCTTTTCTGTTAGCAGCACTGCTAAGGGATTTTTCTGTTTCCAAGAAAGGCTCCTCTTCTGGTGTGCCACAAATGATGTATATAGCTCTGCAGAATGGCTGGAGGCAGCAGTATAATTTCACAAGTTTGCTTCTGCAGTCAGCTCTGAAGTGCTTCACATGGAGGTCAATAATAGATGTCTCTTGAGCAGGAATTAGGGAAAATACAGGAAAATCAGCAGGGTTTGTTCCACTTGTGTTTAAGACCACACCGTCTCTGACTTGGCTAAGTTGGGGCCCTCTCACTGTTAGCAGAACTTAAAAATCAAGCATTTCCAACATGCCAGTGAAAAAACCTAGAAGATGGCCTTTAAACGGGCCACTTCTTCCTTAGGCAGACAGTGAAATAAATGGTCACGTTTCTCAAAAAGCTGGCCATGTTGTGGCTGTAACTGTCACAGTAGGAATTGCTGGGCCCTGAGCACTTCGGTATATCTGGCCTTTATTTGGATAATGGGAGCTGAGCAGTTTGGAAAAATCTGTCCCTAATTATTGGTGCAGAACCCTTGAAAATCTGGCCCCAAGCTCTTCTCAAATAAAAATCTGGCCTCATGGGCATGACACTGTCAGAAGCGGTGCCTGGCATAAAGTGCTTCTTATCCTTTTCAGTGATTTCATCCTCCTGTGAAGTTTCTAATTTATTTTAATTGCTTTAAAACTTTTTAAATGAGGCTATTTAATGGCTAGGATTTTGACTTATGGATCGAAGCTTCAGTGCATTCCGCATTAAATGGCATGTATTTCGTTATGCCTAAATTCTATTGTTATGGCTGCCCTTTGTGCTGGCTTTTCATTTTCCAGTTTGGGGGTAGTTGCATTTCTAGGGCTCCCATCTGTCATAATTTAGTGTTTCTTCAGCACTTTTTCTCATCTTAGGAAGCCATTCAGCATGTCCAAATATTGCTTTATGCCTGCATGGACAATGCTCGCTGTCTTTGGAGGCGTCTATTCTGCTTCACAAAGGGAAACGTTGCGGTACATCTGAGTGCAGACTGAAGGCAAAGATGTCTCTTTGAGCTACTGGGTTGTAAAGAGATGAACTCGCTGGCTGTCCTCTCTCAAAGCTTTTCAGGAGCCTGACTGTTCATGGGGGATTCTTTGCATGGTCCACAATTGAACCCAGTTCTTCCTGTGATTGCTATTTTGCAGAGGGTAGCGCTCTGTAAAACTAGGCATGGAGTTTTGTGGCATAGAAATTCATGTCCTTGATGCCCATTGGTTAGTGCTAAAAGGCTGAATTCACATCTTGTTAATTAAGTCCTCCCAGCCGTGCTTTCAAGTGGGTACCATTTTGGATGGCATTTTGCTTGGTCCTGTCTGCTGTCTGAAGTGTTATTCTTCACTGCTCTTCTTCACTAGTGAGCAAGCAGGAAGAATTGTCCCTTTGAAACCACTTCTTTCCACAAGCGGGAAAGGGGAATGGGGTCATAGAAAACCAAGAGGTAAATGTGCAATGCAGTGAGTCAGAACTAGGCCACGGGACCCATCTTACAAATCCAGTCTTCAAGAAAAGGGTCAGAGCTCTGTAAGAAGTCAGGGAGTATGGGCTTATACTTCTGTGTTTCGTTAAGAAAACACCACATCCACTGACACGATACCTACACAAAGCAAAAAGGGGACAACAGCCAGTGGCTAAGATGAGGCCAGTGCAGCCACAGGGTTTGTACATCCCTGGGCGAATCTTGGAGTCTCTGTGCTTCAGTTGCCATTTGTACCACAGGAATCATAATGCCTCTCTGTCTCACAGAGCCACTCTGCATAATTTTTCCTGTGTTCTTTTCACTCACTTTTATAAAAGCAAACTCCTTGCACTTGTATAATTAGCAGGGGAAATGCAGCTAGAAAGCAGCGTTCAGGAAAGGGACTATCAGCACTGTTTAGAAGGTAGTGTGGTTAACTTATTAGGGCAGTAGGGTTTCTTTAATATAGATGGCAAGTATATAGACATCTAAGCCCAGAATTGTTTAGCAACTGAAGTGCCACAGATTGCATGGCCAGTGCCACTTCTTGTTTACTGGCTCAGCCAAGTGAGATTCCAGAATAGGTTTATGCTACTGTAGAAACCAATGCTGAGTTACTAGCTCCGAGAGAGTCAATTGCTACATTCTTCACTTTCAATGAAACTGAAATTTCAGCTCAGAATTTTTAGTGAGAGATTCTTTGGGTTATATTGGCTTGTTTTTTGCCTTACTTTGGGATTGTTCTAAGTCTGAGCTGAGCTGGAAGGTATTTCTGGTGTGCATTTCGTTGTTTCGTTTGTAGGAAGTAATTTTTCCCATTTTGTACAACTGTTGCATCAGAAACGGCAGCAGAGAAGAGCCTCAGTAGGGACTGAGATAACAGGAATGCTTTGAAGCCAGGCAGAGGTACACTGAAACAGTGGGGGACAACTGAGGGTTGGAAGAAAAGTATATGCCATTAAGTCAGGAGAACTGTGTACTTTCTGGAAATGTGGCAGGTAAGGAAGCGGTATGATCTCTGCTATTTCTTACTCAGTGTCTCTGTCTACTCATTCATGTCTGTGCCAAATTTTAAATGCATTTAGTCCTGCTTCCCTTTTCCTTCAAAAAGCAAGAAATCACGAGTAGAATGCAATCTGGAGATGTTTCTCTGCCTGTATACTGGAAGTTTTTTCGGGAAAACAAAGTCTGTGTGCTAAGTGCTAGGTGGAATTTAGACAGATGAGTTGTCAGCAGCCTAACAAATACATTCATCTCATTTTGATGCTTTCAGTTATTTATTTATTTTAAAGGCACCCCCTTTTCCCTTGGCCACTTAAAATACAAAACAATAATTAAGAGTGTCTGAAGAAGCTCCAGACGGATTAGGGATGTCTCCCAAGAGGCTGGCTGACATTTCCACTCTCTGAAAGTCCCTGCTGAGCTGCCTCTTCAACCAGCAAACCTTGATTCCAGCGGCCATCTGATTAAACAACAAAGCATCAGCAAGTACTAAAAGTCACTTCTCTTGGGCCAGATTGCACTGACAGCAAGGGCAGAAGCAGAAAATGATGAAAGAGGAGGAAGTCTTTTGGTGCAAAACATGTCACTTGGTACTATATAGGGAGCTGGAAGATGAAATGTTTTCCTTTGTATGATCCTGGCTGGTCTGCTGCTTGCTGTGTCCTAATATCCTGGATCCTGCTTGTAGGTAGACAGAGGTTTGATTTGTATCCTGTGCACCACTGTGTGCGGATGTGAGGTTGTGCAAATAAGGGCTGTTAACTCCCTGATTAAACTCAGGTATCCAAACATTACTCCATGTGAAACGATGTTTTACAGAACTTCCTCTGTAAGACTTGATCTTACCCCCCTGCAGCATCTTTGCCCCCTCTGTATCTCTCTGGCAGCACCCCTCGATTGTGAGCTGCGGAGTGCTCTGGTGTTCTGCCTTGGCTTGAGCAGGGAACCCAGCTGATGCTCAGCTGCTGCATTTCCCAGACCCCTCTGCCCTCCCAACACCGGTCTCCCCACATCCAGCTCTGCCCCAGCCCCTCGGGTCTGCCCTGCTGGTGTCTCGGGCAGCGCTGGCCAAGGAAACAGGCTCTGGTTAGCTGTGGGAGGGCAGTGCTACGCTAACACAGGTCGGCTGCTTTCAGAACTGGGTTCTGAAATAATAGGGGGGGGGTGCTTTACAGGACAGAGTGAGGAAATACCTGCTTGAGTTGGTGCTTGATGTATCTGCCCCTGTGACTCGTAGACCTAGTAATGTTGCCAATTTTAGGGCTTTTTTTTTTCAGGAGTGGTGTTATAGTTGGTATATTTCTTAAAGCCACAGCTCTTGGTGACATGCTATTACATGAAAATCCACCCTACTGTTATTTTCTCTTCAAAGGAAGTTTCTAGTCCTTCTGGGTGAAAAGGTGGACAGTGGAGATTTATATGAAAAGCAAGGGAGAGAGAGGAAAAGAAAAATTACAACGTGGTTTGTTTTTTTTTTAAAGAACCCATGGTTTTTTAGGTAAGCATCCTGCATTTGGAGGAGTATGTTACATTTTTTTGAATATTTAAGGCCACCTTTTTTGAGGTAGATTTGCCACTTCCATCATACTCCACAATAGTAATTTCTTCTGTGCTGGCCACATCCTGCAGTAACCACCATCAAAAGCATGGGCATTACTGTATTTAGTCCTTGCTGAGGCTAGATGGCTCTGGTTCAGATATTTGACTGGGCTGGCTTTTAGCTTTCAAACACATACTCTTTCTGTGCAGGAGGCAATTCTCAAATCACACCTGCGTTCCGACCCTTTCCTAATGGGGAACAGACACAGAATTCACCGAGGGGTCTTTAGTCAGCAGACTGGGCAAATAATAGTTGCTTTACTTCTTCGCTCTCACATTTGCCTTTTAATTTTTGCATTTGAATTATGAAATGCCACCTCTACTAGCCACTGCCAGGAGCAAGGAGCATTAATATTGATGTTGGAAGGCCCCGCTGCACAGCAGCAGGGTGATTTAAGAGTGAGAATGATCAGGGATAGTATCGGAGTAAATAAATTCAAGGTCCAATTTATTTTTTTCTTTCATCTAATTCTTTTTTTTTTTTTCAGTCAAGGCAGAATTGCTAAAATAAAATAATTTAACAGGAAAAAAAAAAAAAGTGAATTGACAGGTTGTTGAAGCTGCTGACTCGATTAGTTTGTAGCATTTCCTGCCTTACCGGTTTCTTTTATCCTTCCTGCCACCTGTCAGGAGAAGGCAATGCAACAAAGGCCGGTGCCAATAGAGCTGTGCTATCCTGATGGCAACAAGCCACAGCCTGTCTCTGCATGGAAGCGAGAAGAGACTGGATGGCCAGGAGGTTTGGGAGAGGGGCTAGCAAGCCGGTGGTAAGGATGAGAAAAAAAATGCCTAAGCCGATCTGTTGTGTTTCTGTCTCAGAAAACTGAATAAGCAGGGCTGATTCTGGACTTTGGGAGGAAGCTTTCGTGACTACGGTTGTTGCCTCTTTCTGTAAATAAATCAGAGATAGTCCTTCAAGTTTCCAGCTGTGAGTGAGGCAACAGTGACACTGCGCTTGTGCTTTGCCTGTGATGTTGAACAAGGAACATTGGCATCGTTCAGTCATCACAATCTGCTCCCAGATGTGCCCTGGGGACTTGCACAAACTCCGGGTGTGCCAGCCGTGGGAAGGGGTGGGAAGGAGAACTTACGAGCAGCTGCCAAACCAGCACTGTCTTTTTCAGAATGGGTTGTAAAGCCCCAGAGAGCGTGGAGAGTAAAAAAGGGCTCCATTCTAAGGTATGTACCTTCCTTCAAGGCGGTGGAGGTAGAAGCAGCAGCAGAGTGTGTCGGTGAAGGGGCTGGCGAGAGAGGCTCCCCGGGCAGGGAGAGCTGTCAGGCAGGCAGATGCACTCGGGGACCTTGGCTGAGTCATCCCCTCTCCACGGCGAGCTTAAGAGCGAACTGACGGCAGGACCCTGTGGTCCTCGCTTTTTGCAGACAGGGCAGCATAACGAGACACGTTTCTGTAGAGTTAGCAGGTTGTTTTGTTACTGGCGACCGAAGCCAGCACGGGGAGGCTTCGTTGCCCTACAAAGAAGTTGCAGTGTAGTCAGGGATCAGCATTGTTGCAGCGCAAGTTGATCTCAGTGCTTGGGCAATAAATATGGCACAGGTAGGAGAGACCGGTCTTTTCTACACCGAATGCCAGCAGTGCAGTTGCCATTCAGTATTTCTTCCTGAAGAAACCAGATTGCACAGCTGTGGTCTTTTTCAGACACACCCGCTCGCCCCCCAGTTTTCCACAGGCTATCAAACTGCAATGACTTGGCAGCAATGGCTGGAAATGGGTTGGAAATGACTATTTGTGGAGGATGCAGATACATAAACTCTTTTTCCCAGGCTGTCCAGGTTGACATCAAGGCTGTTGCAGCTTTGGTGGGATCTTTGCTTTTTTTGTTTGGTTGTTGTTTTTTTTTTAAAGAAAGCTGTGCTTGCTTCTCTTCTGCCTCTAGCCTCCTCCTTGCGTCTGAAGCTTCATGGTTTTTTGCCCTCCCCAGTTAGGACATTTCTGTCTCAGATGTTGCTTTTGATGGGATTTTTTTTCCCTTACCCGTCTTAGTTTCTTCTGACCCCAATTCTGTTTTTATAATGAGGCCATGCTAATTCGTGCTGAGAGCTTATGAGTTTTCTTTAAGCACAGGCAGAGGTCACTTAGAAACGGCTAGGGGTGTTTCTTTCTTCCCATGGCTGCTGCTCAGAAGGTCTGATCAATTTATTTCCCTATCACCATCAAACCATTTCCTGGCTAAATTAACAGCGGTGCCTTGTACAGGCATTGTGTTGAGGGGGAGGGAGGGGACAAATAAATTGACAGAGGAGATGGGGGTAGGAAGACAGGGTACGTGAGAAGATGGGGCTGGACCAGCAAAGGTCTGCCTACACAAACACCAGCTGCTTTGTCATTGCACGGCAGAGGCCAATGATTTTGCACAGTGTAACTGGTAAGGGAAAAGCAAATTAAACAGTTATTAGAGAGAGGCAATCAGTTGGTACCTTGCAGTGGGCTATAAGCATATCTGTCAGTCGTCTTTATTAATTGAAGACATGCCTTAAGGGGAGCCCTTTTTGGGCGTGTTTACTTAGTTACATAGAAGGTCCTGTCCCTTAGCAAGAGCCTTATCATCATTATTAGTGGTAATACAATAATAATAGTAATAATGCTGGCAAATATAACTTCCTCCTGAACGAATGCTCTTGGAGAATTTTTTTTTTTATTATTACTACGAAAAAATCACCCTACTCATGCTGGGTTCTAATTACCATTTTTATGAGAACTACATGCTCTCCTATTCATGCAAGTAGATTTGTTTATCAAGGATTTCTCTTCCAGTGCTGTTGTTGTAGAGTTTATCTCTTCATTCTTAGCAACAAGTGTCAGGGTGATAGGCTAAATGAAAGGCCTGAGTTACTGGGATGGGTGAAGAGGCAAATGGATCAGACTTCCTCATCTGGATAAAAGGCAGAAAGATGAGGTTCCTGGTCCCAATGAATCAGTACAGATCCAGTGAAGGCTGTGATGCCGTATTGCTTCTTGCCATTTGAAATTTTCATGGAAACAGAGAAATAAGAGAACAAAGCAGTTAATCTCTGTATAATTAAGCATTTCTCTGGACCCAGCAATATCTCATGCTGATCTGGTGAGCAGTTCAGAAAATGAAAAATAAAATCTACTTTTTTATCCACCTTCTAACATGAAACTTTCTGCGCCTTGGCTCATCCAAGCGGAGAAGTTCAAACCAGAACAAAATTAGAGCAAGCTCCCTTCAAAGTGGGAATCCGGAATGATACCTTTTCTCAAATGAGATATTACCTGTGCTCAGTGCTTTTTATAATGACACCTCCATTTCTTTGTCAATACATATAGTCACCCTATGAAGCGTTAGTGCTCCCTAGTTTTTCTGCTCTACTTGTCTTTCCAACTAATGAGCTTCCCACTTACATGAGAAAATTTTGCTGTAGCGCTTGACCTTGCACTTTGTGCTTTTCTCATTTCTGTTTGTCCAGTGCTTAAGGTCAGGCAGTTCTTTGTTTATACGTCTCCATCTCCCTCTGCATTAACAGTGTTTTCCAACGGTGTGTCATCAGCTCACTTCAATAGCACACTCTTACTTTTATGCTAACATCAATCCTGAAAATATTAAATAAAATTGGTCTCAGTCCTTGAGGAAGTCTATTAATAAATTCCCCTTTCAGCCTGTCTAGTTGTCATCTCTTTCATCAATTTCTTATTTGCCTTAAAATTCTTTACTAATGCCGTCATCTACATCTTAACTAATAATCCCCTTTAAGACACTGTATCCAATGTTTCACTTAAATGGTGACAGATTAGTCTTTACTGTATTTCTTTTATTTAAAAAAATAAGTTATCCTTAAAAGCAGTCAGCTTGTATGGAGCTTTTGGAAAAGCCATACTGCATTTTATCCTATTTTCCACTCACCTTGATGTGTTTAATTACTTCTGCATGTATTCCAAAGCATTGCATACTGCCAGGGTCGTATAACTAAATCTGTAGCTGCCCAGATCACTTTCTCTTTTTTTCTTACTTGTATGTTTTAAATCAGGTATTCTGCATTTGTATAATACCCTTCTATATTGATAGGTGTGCTGAGATTCTTACAGCTTATCCTGCAATATCCCTTCTTAGTTCTTTAAACATTCTGGGATGAAAGTTTTCTTGTTCCACCTCCTTGAGTGTGGTATGGTTTCAGAGTTTACTCCACTCCAGGAATTACCATTTCCATTTACTTATTCCTGTTAGCTACGCTGCATTTGCCCTACACTCAATATCACCATTGCTATTAAAAAATTAAGCCAAGTCTTCATTTGTTTTTGCACAGATTATCTTCAGTCTGTACTTCATGTCTACTGCGTAGCATTCCTCCTTATTTTTTTATTTCCTGTCCTTTTATTAATGTGGCCAAAGAGTCTTTTTACTACTTTTGTTAGTGAGTATCCTCTGCAAGGTCTGGCACATCTTGACTTTTGACAAACATCGCTTTCTTTGTATGCTTTTGGACCACAAAGAGGACACATTCCTCATTGCTCAGTTCTTTCTTCTGTTCCTGGTAGGTTCTCCCATTGCATGAATATCATTTTTACAGCGATTCTTTTGTTTCTTACTTGGGATACAAAAACTGTGAGAGAACTTGTAGGCTGTCATTTGCGGGTGTCATTGTGTGGTAAGAGAGAACATGCAAGGTTTCAAGGTTTCCACAGTCAATAAAAGTGCATTAAAAAGCCCCAAACAAACAACGACCTAACTTTCCATCAACTCTTAAATTCCTCCACTTATAAGTTTTAAAAAGAGGCAATAAACTTCTGTATTTAAATAAGCAAGCTTAAGCCATGGGTTCAAGTGTAGCCACTGCGCCTGAAACTCAGAGAAGCTTCCAGAAGAATTCCCAACTTTACAGCTTGAATTTGTGTCTATTTTAAGCAAGCATTTGTGGACTCAGTAAGGTAGAAATAAATTTTGCATCTGCTGCTTCAGTAATTCCTGGGTGGAGTTGTCTCATTGTGAATAATCCTTCCTGGAACAGATTATAGTTATCGAGGTAGAGAAGGATCAGGAGACCTCAGGATGTGAACAAGTGAGATCAATCCAGACTTTGGTAGTACTGGCACTGTGGTGTGCTTGCTCTCCTTCCACATGAAATGAAGAGCAAGCAAGGTGCCTCCCAGATTACTGCTCAGTGAAGATTAGACAAGATGGAGTTTGCTTGGATCCAAGCTTATTTGTATTCATTGGAGTCCTTGCCGCCCACCTCAATTCCAGCAACTTAAAAAATAATGGTTACGTTAAAGCTTTCCAGCAAATGCCCACAACACAGATCATTATCGCCTGAGTGACAGAAGGGAAAGAGATGAGGGGGAGGAGAGGCAGGGGGAATCCGCACCCTCCTCTGCTGCTGCCTGGATTTGCATCGTGCAACACTCCAGTAGACAAGGAGGGGGATATTTATTTTTTTTTTCCCCAATATACAGGCATGCGTCTATCCTAACAGTGAAAGCAGGGTACGTTTGGCTGCACACAAACATTCAGGTGTCCACAAACACTGAATTTAATAGAAGAGCACACAGCTACCACAGTACCTGCAGTCATTGCCTGCACAAACAGGCAAAAGTTGTGCCTGTGGAAGCATTCACACAGACACCCCCAAGCAATCAAAAAACCAAAACCTCCAAGAAGTATAACTGTATTTTCACACAGACTGTCTATGAGCTGCCCATTTAAAAAGCAAAGGAATACCTCAAGAACAAAATTGATTTAGCAGCAATACAGGCTATTTATTGGGGAGCTGACCCTTGCACCTCTTCTGCCTGAAGCAGTCTTCCTTTCTGTAATTCTTCATAGTGTACTATTTTGCTCTTCCATAACCCTTGTACTCTAGTAACTGGAGGCTGTGGATTACTTGAGGGTGCAGAGTTAGCTAGAGAGCTGTGCCTTTTAAACCAGCGTGGGTTACCTGAATGTTAAACTGTAGTGTGAAAAAAACACATGCACAGTTATGTGCAGAGCAGTTTGAATCTACCTGGGCACACCAGTGTCACAGAATCATAGAATCATCTAGGTTGGAAAAGACCCTTGGGAACATCGAGTCCAACCATCTACCCTACTCTACAAAGTTCTCCCTTACACCATATCCTCCAACACCACATCTAAATGATTCTTAAACACATCCAGAGATGGTCACTCAATCACCCCCCTGGGCAGCCTATTCCAGTGTCTGTCCACTCTTTCGGTGAAAAATTCTGTCCTAATGTTTAGTCTAAACCTACACTGTTGAAGCATGAAGCCATCCCCTCTAGTTTGATCACTAATTACCTGTGAGAAGAGACCAGCACCAACTAGTCTACAGTGTCAAGTAGTTTTAGAGAGTGATGAGGTCTCCCCTCAGCCTCCTCTTCCTCAAACTGAACAATCCAGCCCCTTCAACCGCTCTTCATATGATTTGTTCTTCTTTTGTTCTTTTGATGTTTCTTCTGTCCTTCCTCCCTGAGCTCAAAGCTGAATGATATACTAAGTTTAATGGTAACTATTCTTCTCTTTTTTTCCTTAATAATGAATGATTAGTATAGGATGTTGGTGATAAAAGCTGTATTCTGGGGCTTGTGTACCAAATGGGTCAGTACATGGGTGGCTGGGTTACCTGTATATAGGTATCTAGTGCTCATTTCCAGTTCAGTGATACCTTAGATATCCATTGGAGGCCAGCACATACAATGTAAAGCCTTGTGCTCTTCAGATACCTTACAGTCCCCAGGATACCTTACAGTCCCCAGGATGGCATCAGCTATATATTTAGGAAACTGAATCACAGCCTATTTGATTCATAGGAGGGTAGTATAACAGTTTAGTATTGGATCTCAACAAAACCAGAGTACTCAGCAATGAAAAATGCTTTATAGGGTTAATATCCAATATCTATGCTCGTACAAAGACAGACTTATAACTGCAATAAAAGCTACCAAAACAGACAGGACTCGAAGCTAATTATCTAAATGCATTTTCCTTTCTCTTTTGTTTTCATTCTCTACACTTTTTAACAGCAGAGAGAAAAACTGCACATATAGCTATTATTTTGACCAGGTTTTGTATCTTTCTGATTTGAGCATGTCAGGGCTTTATAGCAATGCTATTTCATTGTCTCAAGCTTCAGTGTCAGTTTATTTGCTTTGCCACCCATTTTGAGGGGTTTTATTCTTGACCTCAGAGGCATTGAGTGTGTGGTTGTAGGGAAGTGTAATGGGAATTTTTCAGCTGGCCCTTGGTGTAGCAGTGACAAGCCCATCACTACTTGATATTAGCATGTTTTGAGGAAGTTTATACACATATGCCTCAAATTGTTTGAATGTCTTTTGGTAGTTTTGGGAATGAGAAGTCAAGGACTAGATGTACAGTACAGACGGCTTGGCACCATTCATCTCACTTTGGGGGCTGCATTGACGGGTACCGGCTTCTTTTGCTTTTGCATGGCACAAGCCCGGGACTTTTTGAATGGAAAGAATAAGCTATAGGGGAAGTTGAGCTACCCCACCCCACTAAACATGGGAACCACTGCATGGCATCTCTGACAGGTGTTCCTTCTTGAAGCAAAAAGGTTAAGTTTATGCACAACAGACCTGTAGCATCTGTTCCTGGGGCACCCTCCAAAAGGACTGGCATCCTTCCTACTATGTAATTTCTGATGCAGAAAGAAATATACGTCTTTGAGGTGTCATTTTCATGTACCTTTCCCAAAGAGCTTCTACTGGAGCTCTTTAAGTGGCTGCTGTCACCTCAACCCACTGGCAGCAGGAGTGTGTGGTAGAGCGAACAAGTGTTCTTCCATTACCTGTTTCTAAAGAGATTTTGCATATACTGTACCCTTAGCCAGGAAGCAGTTGTTCTGCAGCTCTATTTTTATTCCAGGAGATCTCTGATTCAAGCTCAGTTAGTTGGCCATTTTTTAAAAGAAAAATAGATCTAGGCTGGCCTATAACTGAACTTAACATAATTTTATAGCCTTAGAAGGTGGAGAGCAGAAAAATAAAAGAACAAGTCTTCCAAGCTGTGATTCAGTGGACTTTCCATATGAGAGGGAGGAGGGGAGGGTAAGGGCATACAATCATGACATAATAAAGTCATGAATTCTCTTCAGCTGAAGAAGCTCTGGCAGGCATATTTTGTTAGCCATTCTTCCGCCTTCCCTCATAATAGTGGCACCAAAGGAAGTGGGACTGGTCTGCAAGTAGGTGGTATTAGTTCTGCTTGGCAAACTTCCATTTAGACTAGGAAAAGGCCTGAGGGAATAGCAGGTTTTTCTTCAAAGAGGAGGATGTGTGCATATGTGCAGGTATATCTCAGGGGGAGAGTGGGTAAGGATCAGAGGTGGGAAGCCAGTGACGGAGACGACATTTTCTGTAAGCACAAGGTAAAAACTACCTCTGTTTCTCTTAATACATATTGTTCTTTTTAACGTCAAAAATGTCGTTTTCAATGAAAGATTATTGGAAGCATGAGAGGGCATGGTGAACAGTGCAGTCATGATGCTGATGTCAGCAGTTGGACTGCCACTGTTAATATGTTTGCCCTTGCTAAGCACCTGTTCAGGCATAGATGGAAATTTGAATCTCTGATTTCATTGCATTTCTTTACATTATGGTTCTTCCAGTTCCTGTTCTTTTACACATAGTACTCTGATTCTAGCAGTATCTTGAATTTACTTATCCATACGATACCCCACCATTAGACCAGAACTGTTATCCCAGTTTGCAATTAGGACAGTCCAGTTAAGGAGTTAGAGACTAGTGATTTGCCTGTGTCTGCATTAGGAATAATTCAGACCTGTAGGGAGTAGATTTATAGAGTCAAAGCAACAGGACTGAGGACCTGACTGTAAAAATTTAAAGGAGGGGTTGCTTTCAACTACATCTGGTTGTGAATTGAACATCCATTAGCAGATTAGCAGATGGAATACCTATGACGTGCATCTTTTCAGCAGAAAGCAATCCAGTCTGTGCACTTCTAGACAGCTCCATAGTCCAGACTCAGGGAGCAGGGATGACCTCACAATTCGCTTCAATAGCACATTTACACTCTAAATCATAACAGTAACTTGGACACACCAGACTAGACTAGATGAGAGCTGGCTAATGGGAAGGGGAAATTCTTCAGCGGTATTTGCCATGCCTACCCATCACAGTAGTAGGTAAATAGCTTTCTTCTTGGCTTTGGGATTTCAAGTAGAGATTTTGAGTGATGATGACCAGGTTTCTTGGGTCCTGGACAAGTCACTGTATGTGAAAATAATGGCCCTGTTTGGTTTCAATCATCAGTTTAACGATCGGTTCTTGTTCATAACTTTCCTGTTTAGAAACAAGCTTGATGTAGGCAGTGTTGCAAAACTCTACCTAAATTTGATCCATCTGCAGTGATCCAGATTGGAACCTCAGATCTAAATGCCTGTGAAATTTGAAATTTTTCTTTAGAGTTAGAATAAAGAACTGCCAGATTTTGCAAGCTTTTGTGCTCTCAGCTTTTGAGTATGAACCTATGTCAGTACATTGCTTCCATAATGTATTCACTGGGAGTTCTTCTGGGCTAGCATTGTGTCTTCTCACAGTTTGGATGAGCTATTCCTGTAAAATGTTGGTCACTGCAGAAAGTGGTCCTGAGATGGCTCAATAAACAAGGATTTGTCTTTTATTTCCTGAGATAGTGATGCAACATACCATGGGGTGATGAAAGGAAGTCATACTCTTGCTTAGTGAGACAGTTCTCTGTAATATCACAAAGTAATGTGACATAGGATGGCACAGATTTCACATCAAATTGAGATCTGGTCATGGATGGTACCTGTTGGCAAGAATGAGATGTTAGCATTGTTGCTACTTCATCACTGGGTTGCAACCCTCAGTATTGCTGAATTAAGTCTGGCCGACAGAGGCACCAAAGCTACCCAATGATTTTGTTCTATCTCCTTTTATGACCAAAGATAACAAAACCACAAAAGGACAGCTCTTGGTTGTTCTTGGTGGCCTTCACTGGAGTTGTCCTGTCAGGCTTGAATTAGAGGTGTTGTTTGGTAGTGCTTGGATGGCAGATAAGTGTACTAAAGAGGTGGAATAAAACTCAGTTTAAAACATGAATAAATTGCAATCCTGTTCTTGTGCACTGTATTTTCTACCACTCTAATTGCAAAATGCTGTAAAAAGTCATTTTACTGTAACTTGGGATAACTGCCTTACAGCTGGAAGCACTGGTTTTTAGCTTCAGTATCCTTGCAAAAAAATCCACTTTAGACCATTATTCTCCTTGAACTCTTCTAAAAATTACAAGGAGATACAGAAGTTGTCAGCACAACTTCCTGTGATAAGCTTATTCCATAATGTGGCTCTTGAAAAAGCACAGATATCCCCCTCCAAAGATGGCTGCACTTTAGCAGCAGGTGTAAAACAGACCATTGTTCTACAGGGTATATGTAAATCTTCCAAATCTTTTGTGATAAAGTGTAATATAAATGTCTGATGATAATATGGTTTGGAAACATTGTCCTTGCTCTATACCTTGTAGCTGGTTGAATGATTTACTGAGTAATTATCTGATAGGAGGCAGCAGTAACTTACCCCTAGACCATGTATTAGCAATGTTGATAAAAAAAAGCACTGTAACCAGGGTGCCTCATCATGATACATAGAAGATGGGGCTCCTTTTGAAATAATAGTATTGGCTAATTTAACTATATAGACATCAAGGTTTATTTAAAACCTTTCCGTGTTTTCAATGTAGGAAAGTGTGATGCCACTGCTGAATGGAGCAAAGACCTGGTGTCAAAAGATCTGGTAATGACTGAGGTACTTAATGCTGCCTTCACCTTGGTTTTTACAAGAAAGATTTGCCTTCAAGAATCTCAGGCTTCTGAGAGCAGTGGGAAACAAAGACTTACCCCTGACAGAGCAGGATCAGGTTATTTAAACAAACTTGACATGAGACCTGACAGGATGCATCCGTGAAGGCTGAGGGAGCTGGCTGATGTCATTGTGAAGTCACTATAGATTACTCCTGTGAGTCCTTGGCAACTGGGGGAAGTTCCTGAAGCCCGAGAGAAAGCTTCACACCTGTCTTCAGGAAGGGCAGGAAGGAAGATCTAGGGAACTACAGGATGTTCAACCACACCTTAGTCCCTAGGAAGCTGATAGAGCAAAAAATCCTGGAACCCAGTTCCAGTTCCTTGAAGGACAGGAAGGTGATTGGGTGTAGTCAGCCTGGATTTACAATGCAACGACTGGTTTGGTGAGTGATTTTATATTACAGATCTTACCAGGGCGTATTGTTTGGTTTTACTTTACCAAGTTTTACTTTTTTTTTTTTTTGCCTTTTGACACCGTCTGCCCTTTTGACAATCTGCCATAAGATCTTCATTGATGAACTGATGAAATGCGGACTAGCTAAATGGACAGCAAAGTGGGTTGGAAACTGGAGATACTCTTTTCAGTGATAGTGAAGGTACAAGAGGCACTGGGCACAAATTGCAATACAGGAAATTCCATTTAAATGCAAGAAAAAAACTTTTTGTACTGCAAGGGGGCTCAAACACTAGAACAGGTTTCCCAGGCAGTCAAGGAACCTTCAGCCTTGCAGACATTAAAAACTGGAAAAAAACGTGGCCCTTGAGCAGCTTGTTTTGGTTAGCCTTGGTCTGAGCAGAGGATCTGGACTAGGTGAACTCCAGACGTACTTTCCAATCTCAGTGATTCTCCCATGAATCTGGGTGCTTATTTTTCATGTGACAATGTCTGTGTTGGGTTCAAAGCTCCAAGAAGAGAACAAAGGTAAAGCTGCTGGATGGACAGAGTCCTGACTGTAAAAGAAAACCTACCGAGTCCCTCACTTTTCTTGTAGAAGTTCTCTTGAACTCATTTAAAAGTATCTGAGTAGCGTCTCTTGGCTGTTGGCTTTTTCCAGACTTCTTTGGAAGAAGAACTGCCAGTCACAAAACCACCTTGCCTTCTGGTAAAGTTTCCTACACTTCTTATAAGCATAGAATTTTATTTTTTAAGTATCTGGCTCCTACTTAGAAGGTAGCAAGGCAGAATTGTGTTGCTCTTTCATGATTTGGAATTAAATCTGCCAACTGTAGCAACAATACAAGGGTGTATAGCAGAACCAGTTATAAGGCAAAAGATAAAAGCTTTGGTTGAACTAAGAGCATAGTTTGGCTGCAGATTCCTTACCGTGCAAGCATTATATGTTCAAAGAAACAAAAAGCCCACCTTGGTCAACTTGGAAGATAAGCTTTGGAAGTCAGGAGAAGAATAAATATGTAGCAGTTTCCTCTATAAACAGAGCATGTTTGTTGTTATGTCACTGCAGAACAGTAAACTTCCTGTCTAAATAATTGTTCTCACCATGGCCCTCAAATGCCGAAAGATACAAAGACTAGAGGTTCTGATGGAAAATATTGATCTTTTGGTTGAGGTCAACAAGTGGTGATGAGAAAGGAAGGGAGAAGAATGGCAAAGCGTAAGCTCTGTTCACATTTTTTTTTTTTTTTCCAAGAGCGTCCACTTGAAGAAACCGGAGAAAATGTCCTTGTTTTATTAGTTCATTGTAAAGATCTCCCCTCTGCAATTGAGACATTTAGCCTCTTGGGAAAGACAGCTAAACAGAAATCCATTTACCTTTCACATGTTTTTCATAATTTCCCCTGCTACTTTGGTTAATTAATTATCACCGCTATTTGTGTTTAAACAAGGGGTCTGTCTCCCTCCCTCCTCCCAAGCCCATCTGCTCCTCCATGACCTTGCTTGTGAAGTCATCACTGCTGACTTTGTGAAGGCGCAAACACTTCCATGGCAACAGACAGCTGTGTCACAAAGACAAGGCTGTGACCTCACAGCAGGAAGGACGGGGCTAGTGGTGGGGGAGAGATTTCCTCCCATAAACACAGAAGCTGTTGATGATAACAGAGAGGAAGGCAAGGTGTTATATCCACAACAAGTGATCTTGCTGTTTGACTGCTTCAGAAGTTGTCCGTTGCTTTAAGTTCTCTTCTTCAAAGACCCTTTTTAAACTTGTACGTTTTTCATGCAATGGGAATGGTTTCTTCCTCAGATCTCAGCTCACAAGACATCTTCAGGTAGTAATAGGGGATGGGTTTAATCACAGAGGACGCAGGCCTGAGATTCTACACAGCCTGGGAGGTTTCTAAATCCAAATTCTGATTTGTTCAGTTTGGTGGAACAAACCTGAGTTTGGAGAGGCAGTCTGATTTGTATTCTGATTACACATGGCTTTCTATTTTAGGCTACCCTCACCCAAACTGCCTGTCTTCTGAATGAAATCAGGTGCTCCTGTATAGAGCAATCTAGCAATGAAAGCTTTCCTGTATAAACATTTGCATTACTGGATGGGAAGTGGAAATCGCGTTTCATGATCACAAAGTATTTTTTTAATGTAGATGCAGCAAGACACATCAAAGCTAAATAACATACAAGTGGTACTCCACAAGCCGTCTGCAGAAACTGCCTCTAGATGTAGTGATTGTGAGGCTGCAGAAAATGTATCGTGATCAGTCTGTTGCTGTCTTCTTTCTTGGCTGATTGCTTGGTTGTTCCATGAAATGCCGCAGTCTTCAAATCCACACACCTCCTTCATTAGCTAAAAGTAGCCAGTGTTTCAATATCATTCATTGCTGCTTATTGCCTGAGAACAATTTACGGTGCAGTGTGCTGCTGTGGTAGGCTAATCGGGTCAACACAACTCTCCCTTTTGGATCTATTCCGTGATTAAATCACTGCCTTTCAGAGCATGTAAGATGGGACTCCACTGATGTGACCCGCAACAAACCATTTACTTTTCTGGAGTCTGTTTTCTTCCAGGTGATGTGGAGGATGATAGCATTTAAGTAACACCTTACCTTCACCACACCTCCCGTAGCCTTAGATAGGTAGTGCTCAGCCACCCCACCCTGCCCCATTGCAAATAACAATACTGGATCACAGTAGGTATGAGTGATTTCTTCAGATTCTCATAGCTGTTGTCAAACTGGAAAAAACTGATTTCCAGGGTTGCCGTAAGCTCTGTTCACATACCCTAACCCCTAACCCCTAACCCTAACCCTAAACCCTAACCCTAACCCTAACCCTAACATTACCCAAATGCCAAACCGCCACCTATCTTTTCTGATGGGTCCTTTTTTGGGGGGGAGTGGTGGTGGTGAGGAGGGGGTGTGAGAAAAGACAGGAGGACAGGCTTCAGTTTACATTAGGATCTGTTTACAATGCTTCAGGGAATTTAGGAGACCGACTACGAAATTTTAAGATTTGCCTAGTCAATAGTTGGAAGCTCAATCTAAGGGCAAATCAAGCCCTTTGTGTCCCATTGAACGGCTCTTACCCAAGTATCATTTTATTTCATGTCTGATTTGCCCTTATCATCCCATCCAGCTGCTGCAGCTGTTTACTTTGCATCCATCTGATTCCCTCCTTAGGTCTTCTGATCTGGCTCACTACTTACGTCCTGCTTGATTTTCCCTAGAGTATCAGCCTGTGTTTCCTATTATTTGCATTTGCCTGATCTCTGTGACCTCTCTTGTGTCCACAGACCTTGCTTTCCATGTTCTCTTTACTTGCTCGAATGTTTGGACCTATGAACGTGCATATTACACCAGCTCCACTCCCCTGGATCTACTCTAGTGTTCTCTCAGACATTGATGCAGACTCTTCTGGTTTGCACAGGCCATATATTTGGGTTTGTTGCATTTTGTTCCTGCAAAAGCACTTTTCTTGGAATCCTGCACCCTACGTAGTATGGAATGATTCTTGCTGACAAATCTGGAGATCTTAGCAGTATCTGATCACTCTAACAAAATAGCTGATAGAACCCAGAAGGAAACTGGGTTTTCTGTTTTGCTGTGCAGCCTGTCTGTTCCTTTGCTCTAGTGTAATATCCACTAGAGGACCATGGGGAAAGCCTGTTTTGGGACAGCAGTAATGTTATATTTAAGTATGCTTTAAAAAGAAAAAGGGCAAGAAGTTTCTTTTGTTTGGCATGTTCTATCAGAGGCAAGATAATAGAATTTCTAAACCCATTGATTTTATGGCATTAAGAATCTGCTTGATAAGTCAGTCTCTGTACACTGGTGATCGCTATCTCCAGCTGTATAAGCAGTACCGTCCCCATTTCATTTTCAATAAGAAATTGAGGGACACTTAGCTTTGCTGAAAAATATGGGGAAAATAGGTAGCATAAAACCTCTGTGCTGTTGGGGTACAGCATAACTATTTATTATTAAATACTGTAGGGGTCAGAGGGAAATAAAGTTGGAAGAAGTGTGAGCAAAGAATTCTTAATGTGGGTCCCACTCTCCCCTAGTAGGCAGCACTGGGGTGCCTGCACAGGAGCACTTCTTGTGGGGTGCTCAGTGATACTCCAGCACCAGCCTTTCCAATGGGCAGCCTCAAAGGGAATGGGTAGGGGAATTTTACATAGGAGATGTTTACTGCTACTCCAAGATGTGTGGGACCAACCTGGGAACAGCCACTGTCAGCAGATGTTGCAGGGAAAGGGGCAGGAATTGGGGTGATGGGGAGATGCCGATTTGCAGTCCTGTGGATGTGAAGCACGTACAATATTGAAACACGTCTTAGTTGCTGGAGGAGTTGGGGGATTGGGGAGAGAAGGATCATACCCCCCTTCTGGGGTGTCTGAAAAAGAAGGAAAAGAAATAAGGGAAGGTGGAGTCACAAGGAGACTCGCAGTGTTGCCAGGTACCTTGGCCAGATAGATGCACAACATCCCTTTCCAAATGCTGCCTCCCTCCATGGGGTTGTCCAAGTCTGTTTTCTACTTGGCTGGTTGTGCTATTGAGTCCCATTTGGAAGATTCACATGTGACCTAAGACTGTCCTCTAAGTGTCTGAATCTGTCCTCTACAGCATAAATAATGCAAAAACAAACATGCCAAACAGTAACCTTCACTTGTCTCCCTGACACTGCTGGAGGGAGGGAGGAAAGGAAGGAGCGAGCGTGAGCAAGTGAATGAGCAAACTGCACGCCAGCCAGGCAGGAGACCGGCAAGGAGAGGCAAGGTACAGCAGGAGGAACCACGAGAGCATTTAGATCCACTCTCCACACAGCTTTGCTGTTTTATACTAGGACGACCGTCTGCTGGACCAGTGCCCCTCGCAGATAAAGCCAGGGAAGCACCCAGCCTCAGCTTGGAGCAAGAGTAGCCCAGCTCCCTGGCCAGGGCATACAGGAAGCTTCAGCAGCCTCCTGGCTATTTCTGCTCAGCGTGGGGCACGGCTGGAGTGGGGTGAAGGCACTAGTACTGCGCAAGCTGAAATCTTAGCTGTGCTGCTTCACTGACCTGGTAGTCTCAAGCAAATCAGTTAGTATTGTACACTGCATGTTCTCTTCCCTGTGCCCTCCCCCAACTCCCCCATCCCATCCGCCCCCAAGTCTCTAAAGTGGAGAAGAGGATCCCTTTTTCCTTTTGAATGTACTTGTGATGCAAGTATTCATTAATTGCGGATACAGTTGTACGCGGTATGCGTGCTAAAGAACTGTCAGCTTTGTGTGGAAGACAAATGTACGCAGACTTAAATAGCTGAGATTTTTATCTTTCTCCTCCCAGAAAATATGCAGCAAGTTATCCCCATCTAGGGACTTAGCAAGGATAAAGAGATATTTCTCTATATGTGTTTTCTCTCCCTGAGAGACACAGTGAGGTTGGGGACTGGCCTGCATATTTCTTCCAGAGAGAAGGGCTTCCCTATTCCTCCAGTGGAATGTTTCTGTCAGGTTACAAATTGTGAGACTTTCTTAATTTAGATGTGGAAGACAAGCAGAGGTGTTTTTTTCTTCTTTTTCTGTGAAAGATTCTAGGACAGAGAGCTAAAAATACAGGTTGTGGACACAGAGAAAATGTTTTTCCTGTGTGTTCCTCTAAAATACTCTGCAGTGGGAACCAGGATGGGTAGACTGCTGAAGATCTCACACAGGCAAGTGGAGCAGCTGGCAAGTGCTGTGGTAACAGTGAAAGTACTGGGCACCCAGGAAAGGCACGTTTCTTGAGGATCATGGAGTGGTTGGCGCAAGCTTGCCTTTCAAATAAGGAGAATGCAGCAATTCAGTCCCAGAGCCAATCTGGCATGGTCCTGAATCTGATGGATGTATATAGGACATGTGGGACGGTATCTTGTTGCAAAGGAGCCACCTGGGCAGATAGTAAAGGTCAGGCCCCAGCTCAGCTTCTGATCAAGGTCCAAGAGACAGATAACTCTCTAAAATCTGTGAGGTGGGAAAGAGAGAGAACAGTGTACAGGGAAATAAGGAGAAAGACTTCAGCCTGAGAGTCTTGGCATCCAGGTGCCTTTGGGGGGGGACTGGCCTGTGCTCATTGGATTTCAAGCTGAAGGAAATCCAAGTTTCTGAGCTGATCAGATGTCCCAGCTTATGCATAAGTCTGCAAACCATTTGTTTTGAGGAGTGCAGAAAACAAAGCTCCAGGATGGAAGAGTGATATATTTGGCATGCAGGAATGCCAGGGAACTTGCTACCTAGAAAGTGAGCTGGGTAAGCTATTGCAGGCTGATTCCCTAGGTACTGCTGCCCCTATTTTGCCGAGGTGTGTTTGCACAGAGCTCAAATAGAGCTTATTCCAAACCGTCATCTTTGCACTCAGAACCTGCCTCCCCATCTGCTCACCTGCCGTTCATCACTGCCTACACTCTGGGATTAATGCTCCCACTCCTGCACGCCAGCAGTCTGGCTCCCTCAAGCTTTTGGGTCTTGCTTTCATGAGGATCGGATCAACAATTTTGTCCTGCTTCTCAGCACATACCAGCTCAATCTGTCATTCTCGCACACACATGCACACACTTCAGCTAAATATCTTTTGCTTGTTGCATTGCTTACAATGTAGAGAGAGGTGTTTGCTTCAACAATGTGATTATCCCACGTGCGAGAAATTTTCATTTTTCTTCTTTGGTCAAAGGAAGGCAGTTGTGTGCAGAGCTTGCAAAAATTTGTGTGCACCTTTCTAGTGTGTGACAGAGAAACGTAAGCCATTATTTTAAAGTTTTATTTAAAATGTAACAACAGTCACAAAAAATCTCACAACAGAATGTCTGCATTTTACCTACATAGATCATCATCATCTCCTAGCTCTATGCAGAATAGCTCCTTTTCCCCTCAGCCCTGTGCCCTGATGGGACTCAGTTCCTAAAGAAATAGGATTTATGATTCACACAGGTTTTTAATATGCCATCAGAAAGCTGCTGTGTCTGAAAAGCTATGCTACTTATTTTGGATCCCAGCAGACCTTCTCACCAATATTGACTTGCAGATGAAAGCTACCATGTGCCTTTAAAATAAAGAAAGATGCTGAGCCTTGTCAGCACACAGTTGCAGGGCACAGGCATCCAGCTCTAGCACGGAAATGGTGGTGGCAGGGGATTTACAAACCTTTTTCTCTGGCAAAGCATCCTCAGGGCTCCAATCCTTCCTTAATGGAGAGGAGCCATTTGTGAGTAGACCTGTGAGCCTGTTCGAAGGGCAATGTCAGGTGTACATTTATGGTCAGCCATACCAGCTTGCCTTGCTCTGAACCTGTCAAGGTACAAATGAGGAAACGAAGGTTGTCACTTTGATGACAGTTTTCCATCGCATGGGACCTGCTTCCTGAGCCTTGTCCCTGGGTGTTCTGACGGCTGCAGTTCTCTGCATGGGGTCGGGCTGTGCTCACAGCATGTGTGGCATGAGCCCCTGTTTCTGGTGTTTGCAGCTGGGCAGTGTTCATGTTGTGCTAGGCTTTTGCTGAGCATACTGTGTGCTGCGATGTTGAAGTAAATAACGTTGATGCAAATTTTATGAAGGGCTCAGGCCCCTGATTAAATGATTATGGATTTATTGTTGACTGTAAAGGAGATTTTTCTCACTCTCCTTGTGTATACACTATTAAGTGCCAGGAGTGAGACTAGAGATGTGCTGTATCAGATGGATCTAAGCCTGATTTTTGGTATTTGCAATGCTTTAATAATACTCCTGTTCTGCCTTTTAAACAAAACGCAACCTTATCAGCCTCTCTGACTTTACTGTGAATTCAAGACAGATGTTTCTGATAAACTGATTTCAGAATCCAGGGTTAGAAGCAGGCAAGAAAACTATGGTGGAGGGATAATTTGATTGAGAAATAGTAAAGAAAGATGCACATGTATCCCACATGTACGTACCCAATGTAAGTGTGTGATGCATACACGGCTGTGAGAGGATGCAAATATCTACTATTCTTGCTGACTATACATGTGTCATCTGCTTGGGCTAATGAATTTCTGTACCTTAAGAACTCATCCAGTACTGCTTGTGCACCTACCCTTGGGATAATGACTTGATCCACAATGGTAGTTAAATTGGGCTTTAGTCCCTTCTTCTTGCTAAGATCATGCCCACAGAGTTACACAACATCAGCTGATGGTGAAGCACAGTCAACTGATTATCTGTCAAAGCTATTTATTCCAGTCTTTTATCTACTTCTTTTCTTGTACCCATTGTTGCTGCAAAGTGAAAAATAGTTTTTCAAAGCTGACCGCAGACAGTTGCTCCAGGACCTTTCTAAAAAAGAGTAGAGGCAGGAGATTGAAGGGAATGCTGACAGCATCACTCCTCACAGAGGTTTAGATGCCAGGGCTCAGCACCAGCTTTGAGACTGTGCAGGTGAGGATGGACCCCCTTGCTTTGGTGGTCTTGGACAGAGTGTCCCAGACAGCACTGTCAGAGACTTCTGCAGGACCAGTCTCTCTTCCTGTGGGAGCTGCTTTTAAACTGAACCTTTGCCACAGCCAAGCCTGACCATGCACGCTGTTAATCTGGACCTCCAGCCCACAGCTGATGTACCAGCCTGGCCTCAGCCCATCTCAGCTCCTTTTCTAAGGCCATATCCAGTCATCCCTGGGCTGTGTCTGGCCCCAGGTAGTCTCACCAGGACAGATCTTGACTGCCACTTCTTTCTTCATGGTGCCTGAACACAGAGCTATCAGGGTCTAAGATGTATAGTGATGCTGGAATAGAATAATATATATATATATTTCATTACATACATGATGGTCAGTGTGCTGAGGCAAACTCTCAGCCCTGGTCTTCAAATGTACCTGTCTTGCTAGCTGCAGGACTGTGTGAGAGAGGTGTTGAGATAGGTTGGCTGATTTGTCTCACAAATGAGAGCCAGGCTGATCATAAGCAGTCTTTGTTGCTTGCTAGGGGATATGTCAGGTAATGTACAATAGACTATTGTTATGACTGGACAGAGGATTGATAACCAGTTTTATCCAGTTGGATGAAGTCATTAGGTGCACAGACCACAGTCACCTGGGCCTTTAGTCCTCTGAAATAAATAGTCTTGTTGTATGGATTTCATTTAATAGTGAGCTGATCTTAAATGCAAGGTATCCTTTATGGGAAATGCAAATGTTTAAGAACTCATCCTTCTCCCCAGTCAAGGTAAGTCAGCCTAAAGAAATTTGTCTTTAAATTAGGGGTGTTGAGGAAGACAGACTCTCAAAGATATGAAAGTGTTTGCTTGCTTCAAATCCAGTTTCTAAATCTCTAAGCCTCTTCAGGGCCTCATGGACGCTGTGACACAGGACCTACCATGCGCTTGTTTTCTCTTATGGGCTCTGCACCCCATTGGACTGCCTCTTCCGTGGTGAATTAGACCCTTATCTTAAGTCTGAGTTATCAGAAAGAACAGTTTTATTCCATCAAAGCAAAGGAAAATGTTTCAGTCAACCTTAGTGATGATTATGCAGCCAAGCACAAGGAATATAAACAAAACAAAACATATTTTCACTATGCATAGCTTTTCATTCTAGATTAAAGCAAACAACCAGAAAGAATATTGGTCTCCCATGAGGGAGCAATGTAATGGTGAATCCTCTGTAAGAAGATGAAGCAACTTTGAGGGTAAAATGGCCGTTGGGGAGAATTTTTGAAACAGATTTAAAGGGGAAATATGCAGAAAACAAAGCAGCAAGAATTTCGTGCTGCTTCCACCATAATAATAATAATACTTTGCCCAGTGCGTATGCTTTACTGCTCACTGTAGCCAAGAGCGAAATTCCCTGCCCACCAAACAAAATCAGCAAAAGGCAAGACTGGCTTTGCAGGCAGGAAAACTTCACGGGTGCATCCATCAAATCCTGCAATGGGACCAGTGAAGCACACAGGCTGCAAGGCATCAGTAATGAGAACTGGAGAATAGAAAACCCTCAGCAGTACGGGCTCAATAATTAATCAAAGCTGAAAATCTTTCTAATGAAGGCATCATGCCCAGCAAAACAGAGAGAGAGCATTTAAGGAGTTAGGGGTCTGAAAAAGAAAGAAGGCGAATCTCAAAAAATAAAAAAAAAGCTATCAAGGGGTGAGGAAAGAATGGCCACAGCATTTCCCTTCCTGAGGTTCTCAGGAATGCACTGAAGCCAAGATGGCGACAGATAGGAATGATGCTAATCTTCTTGCTTTTTCTGTGATCTGTCCATGTAAGTGTCTCTACCACATTGGCTAGCTACTATTATAAGAGAGAGGTCATTCTACAGAAGAAAAGCTCCTACTCTGGGAGCCTGCATCCTCTAGACACCTCTAGTTTTCAGGGTGACACCATAAATGTGTTTCTCAAAGTCTCTGTTCTAATGTATAAAGTTGTCTGGCACAATTCCCAGATGAGTCTCAAGGCTTGCTTAATTATGAATCAAAGCCTTAATGTAATACCTTGTGCTTCTACTCCTTTCAAACTGAGGACCTCAAGTTGCATCTCAGACTAAAGGGACAAAGTGATTCATATATAGTTAGTTGTGAATGGCAGATGCGCTGCAGCAGTAGCAGATGTGAAATGAGAGCCTTGTGATCCTGGCTCCCATGCCCATTGTGAGCCAGAAGGTTTCCAAGGCCATGGAAAAGCAAGTTTATAGTCACAACATAGTTTTGACTAAGCACTTGAAACTTTTCTGCCCTGAAGCTTGATGTTTCTTTTAAGGTATAGACTAAGATAGTCTAAAGATGGCTTCTGTGAAGAAACCAAGTAAGTCCAGTGGGTGTGTTGACAAGAATACTTTTCCTGTGACGATGAGAAATATTTGTCTCGATGCTTGAACTGCCTGCTCTTCGTGTGATTCATGGTTTTGTCATGAACACACCATGAGGACTACAGTTCCTCTATCTAGGAGTGACCACCCACAACTGAAGAAGTGCCTATTGGATGAAAACTTGGCAGCAAACCTGCTCAGCAAAAAAAGCTATCAAGTGGCACATTATTGTTATCTGCCACTCTCTTCTCCAGCTGTCTTTTGGACAAGTGGCCCATTTCGAAGGGTTTGGTGTCTAAAAACCTGAGATAACTGCTAACTTCTCTGTGGGACTGTACCGCTTCTGTGTGTAGCTGCATTATACAGTTGATCAGGTGGAGTGACACAGGTAACACAGCAGTCCCAGTAACTGCAGTTCTCTGGTAGATGAAGAAAAGGTGGCCACCCTGCCACAGGTGGCACCTATGTGTTTGTGTGACCTCCCCACAGTGGGACTTTTGCTCCTACTCCTATATCTCTCACCTGACAAACGCACTTTTTCCCCCTTCCCCCTTACATGAAGAAAAAATCATTGTTGTTTACGCTTCTGGGAAGCTTGCACATAAAAATGGGGATAGGGCCAAATTAGAACTGATAGATAAAATGGATTAGGCAGATAGATGGAAACCAAATTAGCTGTGAAGCCAGTGTCAAATAGAATAGAAAATCATTTCCACCCAATAGCCAGCTGAAAGATTTAGCAAGACAAGAAGGAAATAATCAAGATTACCTAATTGCCAAGTAACCCCTCAGTCTTTCTTTTACTCCCTTTCTTCCCTGATAAAATCTGTCTCAGATTTCTCTATTAAAATGGAGGAAAACATCTTTTGATCTGGTCTGCATTGTGAACTGCAAGACAGGCTCAAAGACACCCCCTGTGAAAGAAAGGCCCTTTGTGTAAAGCTTTCTCTGATGTGCCATACAGCTGCTTCACAAGATTTTTGGCGAAAGGAAATAGAAGACAACATGCTAGAAAATATGATGTATGTCTTCCCTTCTGGCTTGTCTATGCTATCTAGCACGTCCCATACAAATTTTGAAATGTGAATGGTCAGTGAAGAGTTAAGGAAATAGCAAAAATATATGGGGTATATTTTCTCTGCATGAACTACTGTTCATCCCATCATAGGGGTAGAAGGGGAGAGCTTCAAGGAGCTGAAAAGCAGTTTTGTAATTAGTGAGAGCCCCTGGCCACATTGAGAAATAGTGTTCAACAGCAATGTTTCTTGCAGGAAACAAAATTTATTACAGGAATTGAAGTGATGGAAATCTTTTCCTACAAGCCTGGCAAAATGGGTCTAGCTTGTGTTTGCTTTCCTTTATTTCTAAAGGACTCAAAGATATGAAAAGACTATAATATAACCTGTTGGTAGAAGAAGGAGGGTAGAGAGCTGCATGTGTCAGGAGACTGATAATAGCCTGCCCAGATTTTCCTGCAGGTGACTTGTTCAAACCTGGAGTGGGAAAAAATTGTCAGAGGTGACTCTCAGAAGTGAGCTTACTTTTCCTTGACAGTTACTGACATAGTCCCTCAGAAGCAGGCTCTCTAGATTCCTACAACCTGCAAAGATACTGGGTGATGGTAGTGGATGTCAGGTGTCTAAGCAGAAGTTGGATGCCCATATGTTTTCCACGATCTAAGCATGGACCTCTTCCATCCTGTGAGGTGGGGTGACAATGCTGGGCCGCTAGTCATTCTGTGACGGTTCAAAGAGCATAACCAGAAAAAGCCACTCTTGACTGCCACATGCTGAGGAGAACTGTGCATAGTGGGTAGCAGCTCCATCTGGGAAGGTTTGCCTCAATTTACAGCTGTGATGGGGTGGCCAACTGTGGCCTCTTCCTAGAGGAGCTGACCGTAGCCAGCAGGTCTGAAGTGGAGGAGGGGTGAGTTTGGAGCTCTTGCTGGGTTTGTGAGTAAACACTAAATGTTATTTTTGACTGACTGAATGTCAAACAAATAACAAAAATGTTCTTTTTTGACTACTTCACTTCTTGTGAATGTAGGAAAGAGGAAAAATGGTTTTTTTAGACTGGTTATTTCCTTTAAAATAACGTTAGGCTGGTATATATGATATTTTCATTTCTTCTCCTAGATTAAAAGGCATAGAAGAGTCTCTTGAGGATATCTTGGTTGCGTTCAGGGCTGAGATTAACTTTTGCTTTTAAGTCTTCCTTTATTATTGAAAACCAAAGAATTTCCTGAATTGACAAAAGGTATGAAGTTACTAAATGAGGCAAGTCAAAAGTTAAAATGGAGATCTCTGTGGTTTAGACCTGAGTGCCTCTGAAAGGCAAGGAGGTAAAGAAAAAGTACTTGACCTTTTCAGCAAGGTTGAAGCAAAGATTCTGCTATAAAAGCTTTCCAGACAGCACTGCTTCAAGTCCTGTCAAAACTGAGTCTTCTGCCACGTAAGGCAGAGTGGTATCTAAGCTGGTGTTTTGCTGTGATGGGTGAGTTGACTGGATCTTAGAAGCCTTAGTCACATTTATATACCAGTTTACAGAACTGTGAGAATGTGTCAGTTCTATAAAAATCTACGAGCCCTTTTGCTCCCCACTGCTATTACGTCAAATGAAGACTTAATAATTTCAGTGTTGTCCATTGTACTCGTGCTGATAGTGATGCAGTGCAGGGGGCAGAAGGCGATGAAGTTTCGCCAGTAGAGGGGACACTGGAGTCTTGACTTGGGCTCCTTGAAATGCTGCACCTCAGCACTTAACATGCCATATGAGCCGTCTCCCAATTAGTGATGTGCCTAAT
Organism: Pedionomus torquatus; assembly: GCA_013398155.1. Classification (NCBI taxonomy): domain Eukaryota; kingdom Metazoa; phylum Chordata; class Aves; order Charadriiformes; family Pedionomidae; genus Pedionomus; species Pedionomus torquatus. The sequence goes on along the minus strand of VZRU01018790.1, from coordinate 579,951 downwards.
CTGAATTGGCAGTGATTTCTTGTCATCACAATTGTATCACACCACCAAATGTGCCGGGGCTGGTGGCATCAGAGTAGTGCCAGGTTTTAGCCAAGCAGTGTGCTGCGCCACTGGGGCTGCATCCCAGCCCCCTATAGCCAGGAGCAGGGAGGTGAGATTGCTGGAAGCTGATCATTTGGAAGTTGCTCAACTTGCCCTGTTGGCCTTCAGGAAAGGGTCGGGAGAGAGGAGAGCTGCTACTCACAGGCCATCCATGTTTCCTGAGAGTAAACTAGGTGAGAGAGTGCTGTACACTGTAAAGACAGTCCACAAACTAGTGCCATGTTTCCGAGAGAAGCCAGAAAGGCCTGTTCTTAAAATAAATACCTGTACTGAGAACCAGGTTTAATTTTTGCCCCTTGGGGAGGTTGCTTAGAAGAAAGAAAAGTGCTTTTGCAGCAGAGTTGCAAGCAAATCCTTTCCCTTCAGTGTCATTTCCTACTTGTTGAGAAAGGGAGGGAAGTTCTGGGGAAAGGACCATTGAAATCATCTTCTAAATCACTTGGTTATGGATCTCTTTGGTATTGTGTGAAAACCTGGTGTAAATACACCATTAAGAGCAGACCTGGTTGCAAACAGGCCACACATAGCCAATGTATTCAGATCAAATGGGTACAGTGAAAGCTTTAAATAAGTAGTAGATAAAGGGAAAAAAGCCTATTAAATAAATAAGCACACACACAAAGACACGTACAGTGCAAGCAAGAGAAAAATCTCATGTGACCCTCATGGGAAATAATAACATTACTATAGGAAACTAGGCAAAGGAATAGAGCTAATAAATGAGAAATATCTAGTATATCAATTCTATACTCCGGCAGTGAATTGTGCTGTTTTATACTGCAACTAAGGCTCTGGATTTTATTTATTTATTAACATAAAGAATAAAAATAAATATTGAAGATTCATGAGGGAGGTGTGAACTGAATTCGTAGCTCTAAAGCTGTACTAACAGAAATGCAAGGAGAATGGCAAGTGCTAGGGTGACTAAGACCATCAAATCTGCGGAAGACTTTTCCACTTCATGCTTTCTGCCACACAGCATGACAGCAGCATGAGAAGACCAGCCTTGGATTTACAAGGGTCTAGGTTTGAGTGATGTAGCACCAAGGGCTAGAAGTCTAGTAGTTTCAAGGGCACCTTTGGAGGTCAGAGTAACTTGCTTGTACGAGCTTTTTTTCTGAAACCCCATTTACTGCTGATATGTTGTTTTAACTTGAGCAGGAAACAGTCAAAAGTGGCAATATAATGCATGTAGTATCTGATAAGGATGCAGAATGAATGCAGTTTGCACAACGTGGAGTCAAGGGAGGCAGCGAAAAAAGTATCAGGAGGGTAAAAAATGAAGTAGAGGAATGCTTTTTTTTTGAACCTTATAGCCTCCTCAGGTTTTGTTTAGTTCTTGTTTTCCTGCTAGAGAGCTTGTCTCTATATGAGCAACATTTGTGCACATAACATAAGTATATAAATTACATCTACTTAAATGATCACTGAAGGAAATGGCAGCATTTGCCCATCTTCAGTATTTTACAGCTTAGCTTAGATGAAATCCCTGAATTAAGAATGAGTATTTAGTTTTAACTCTTTTTTCCTATGCACATGCGTTATAATAAAACCCTTAAAGACAATATAGCAATATATCAGTTCTCAAATAACACAGCATAAGACATTCATATTTTTCTATGAGCTTTGACAAACGTGTAGGCTCTTGCAGCTGTTCAGTATTCTGGTTATTTCAGACAAGCAGAGCTTAATGAAGGTTGCTTTTGAGAAAAGTATCTGAACAATGCGTCATAGATGAAAAGATATTATAATGGCCATTATAGTCAGAAGCATGTGTGTGCTAATGCGTATGGAGTTTTGCAGAGAAATTGCAAAAGGAACTCATCGCAGACACAGGTAAAGTCTTGCTCCTGTTGCTGTCCATATCACTCTTGGCCTTTGGTTTCAAAAAACATGTCCCTGTAACTTGGCATTTTTTTTCAAATATGTAGCACGTTGTAATTTTGCTACTGGCATTTAATAGATTTAAATGCATTGGGCTTCCCTGGTTTAGTACAGCCCTTCATGGCAGAAGACGCTGCTGTTCAAGAGGCTGGAAAACTGTTTGGGTGTGACTGTCCTTCTTCTAAGACTTGGTGTGTTTCAGCTCTGTTTCTGATCTCTTTGGCCCTTGTTCAGTCTCAAATTGCACGTATCCACCCCTTACTGCCAGAGCTACTGATTTTACCCCTGTTAAACTAGGCCTTGTTCTATAGTGCCCTTCATGTTAGCAATGGTTACTTGGAAAACCCAGGGAGTTTTAGGACTCCCTTCAGTTTGTCATTATGTCATAGCCTCTTCAAGCAGAAATGAGTGCATTTATACAAATGAACAACACATTTTGAGGAAAAAAAATGTAATTTCTAAACTTTTTTATATATACATCTGTATAATCTGGAATCTCATGTCTTATAAAGGGGATTTAGGAAGGCCTATTTTTGGTCAGATTCTGGAGTCTGATCCTTCTATCAAGAAAATTGTCATCCTCTTCTTAGTGAACTTCATTTTGCTTTTGCTGTGATGGATCTTTCAGTGCTAAAGATTTTTTTATTCTTGAAGAAATTCACAAGGACTGGCGTGAGTTGGGGTCAGCCAGGACCAAGCGTAATGGTCCTTGCATAATCCTTTGGTATTTGAGGTTAAGTCACCTCATCTGCTGTATTACTTTCTCCTTCCTGGAAACAGCAGTCTTTGAGTTAAATCAACATACACATTCAGAAAATTGTCATAAAGATAATAAGTTTTTCATGCAACATGCACAGATTATTTCAAGCTTCTTCAAAGTTGTCATAGCCTTACAGAAGGACCACATCTCTCTCTCCTTCTAGCGTTGCCCCCTCCCTCCTCCCAGTGTCAAGAAGTTCAGGGACAGAAGCAAGGACAAATTTGGGATGAAATTTTATTAATTTGTTGAAAGTAGCAATACAGGAAAGGTAAAAAAATTTGGAAACCTGTGAATGCAAATGAATTTGGGCAATGTGTATTGAGTAACAGCATTGAAAGCTATAATCAAGGCGACTCAAAGAAACAGAATATTGCTAGCAGTTTAAAAATAAATAGTTGTTGCTGCTTTGGTTTGGATGTATCACATGTATAGAGAATCTAACTGCAGTTTATTGATATAGTTTGATAACAGATTATTTGTAAGCCTCCAATTAGTTTATGCTTCTGCAAAAAAGGGTTGGCAAGATGTCGCAAACCATACACACTTAATGCAACTCTGCATCTGTTGCTTTAGCAAATAGCTCATGAAATTCTACAGTAATAAATTACTATTGTGAAATTCTACAGTAATAAATTACTATTCAGAACTGTTTATAATCTCTAAGGAAAAATAAGAAACCTGAATCTTTTGTTTAAAATATAATGCACAGTTCAGGCAAAATTATCACAATACATACCTTAAAGAGAAGGTAATTTACTGTTAAATTCTGTCGATTATTACAGGCAAACCTACAAGAGTAACAAAATAAGCACAATTGTCAAACAAAGCAGAAACCCATGGAACGGGTAGCTTACACATCTGAAGTTTTAGGAAAAAATGTCAGATAAATTTGAGAAATCATTCCTGATGGTTGTTTAAGGCAGTAATAAATGGCATGTACAAGTAGAGAATTAAGGCAATATTGACCAATTTTAACTAGCATTTCTTGGTTTGTGGGCATGTTGGGTTTTTTAACTTAACTGTGCACTTGTCCATCTCATTTATGCATCTCCATCTCAGAACTTGGTATGGAGGCAGGGAGAAACATTACAGTCATGTTACAGATGGGATAAATAGAATTGCTTAAAATTACAAAGTAGATCAGTAGCAGAGCCAAGAAGAGGAGCCAGATTTTATCTTTCTTCTTTACTTTGAATCCTGTGTCCAATTTAGTGAAGACTGTAGCTCTGAAGTTATATTAAATTAGTTGTCTGTTCCCTCTGTCCCCTGACCTGTATAAACATAATAGTCCAGACCCTCAGCTGCTAAAATCACTGCAGCTCCATCTGGCCCATTAATGTGTGTATACATGCCAGTGGACAAGATTGCAAGTTGTTACCTACTCCCTGCCTAACAAACCTGGCAAAGAAACAAGAGTAATAAACACATAAAACTGTCATTAAAAAAAAAAAAAAAAAAAAAAGCCAGTTTAGGTCTCCAAGGTTTCTCCCTCTGCACCACAATGTTGAACATAACAGACAGCCAAAAATCCCCCATCTAATAGTCTATCAATAAAAGACTATTCTTCTAGTGAGTGTTAAGTAGAATTCCGCAAGCTTAGTATAAATAGTCTACGTACATATAATACGATTCTTCTCTCTTTTTTTGAGAGGAAGAGAGAAATCTGATGGGCTTTATGCAGGTAACAGGTTCCTAATCTCATGTCTGTATAACTTTAATAATGGAATTAATGACAGGATTAGCATAGCGCATCAAGATGATCTCTCACATGAAACCAACAGAATGTCGTGGCAAAGGGCTGGTCAGTAGGGATGCTTGATGATAACTTTTTTTTTTTTATTGGGTGTGGGAAAGCAGAGATGTACGTTTTCTAGCCTCAGTGCCTGGGATTTGGCAATATTCAGAAGTGTTTTGCCATGTGGGAAATTAAAATCTGCAAGTACAAAATTGCTTATTTAAAAACAAAGAACAGCAACAAAACCCATGTTAGTTCAATTAAAGGGTCAATGCAGGGAAGCCAAAATAGATTTTTTATTTGCTAAGAAGCAAGGGACTGGAAAAAGATACATCTACGTAGCAGGTATTTGTAATTAACCAATGAGAGCAAGGGCACTTGTTCCACTTAATCACGAAGCAACAAAATGGAAAATAGCCCTTCTCATCTCAAGAATTTGCTTTGCAAAACGTGCCAGCATGAAGAGAGAAGCTCATGGCATTACAAGAATATGTTCTGTGCTCCCTTTTTCCCCACCTCCCCTCCACCCTTTTTGTAATCGGGGCTGCCTCAGCCTATAAGCAGGTATTTATTTTTAGTTTTGCTTTGGGACTGGTTTAGCTGTTTGTGTTGAGCAGATGGGGATTTGATGTTACATTCTGTTTCAATTGTCTTCCAGTGAAATTAATTGCAATAATGATCCACTTTATTGATATAACTCCTGTTTCCAGAAGTATCCTACTGTAAGAGCATTAGAATCTAAGGAATTTAGAGTCATGTTTGTAAATATGGGATTAGCTCTAAAGATGGTCCTTGAGCAAAATCTTGGATTTAGGCAGCATGATACTTGAGAACTCAAGCAGAACTTCACATCTTGCTCTTAGGTCTTTAATTGTTACCAAACCAGCATAGCTATCAGGTGTCTAATTTGGGTTCAGGTCTCCTGCATTGCCCCTAAAGGTTCTTGCATTTAGGGCTGTTTTCTACCACTTTCCCATCTGATGAAGTCCCCATGCCCTCCTTCATGTTGCACACACCTCCTCATCTTCCTACATCAAGAGAATGGAAATCTATTTCAGTTCCCGTTAGGCAGGTAATTAGTTTGATGGCATATCAGAAAGGCACTGAGACTAACGTGACTGCCTCCCAAGCAGCAAGAAGCTTCAGCAAGACCTGTGTTTTATATCCTGCCTCAAAACCAAACAAAGAGAACTGCTTTTTAATTCACCAGTTTTATCTCTCTGGGCTCAGTGAGTTCTCGTGCTCATAAAATGTGAGAGACAGCTACTGCAGGTTGAAGGCAAGCACAGTGCAAGTTTCATGCATACATACTGCTCCGCTAAACACACCCTTAACGCTGACCCCGCGGCAAGTCCTACTCTAATAATTCTTCCTTCCCCAGTACCCTCTGTTCCCTTCACCAGTTCTTCCTTGGCATTTTGTATTGTGACTTCAACTTTTCTTTTAATATTGCAGGCTTGGGTGCCCCCTGATTAGTGACTGAAACTTAGGCTGAGCCGCACAGCAGGTTTTGTGAAGGGCCCAGGGTGAAACCTTGGGAATTCATTGTCACTTTTGATAGAAACCAGACAGTGAACTTTAGTTTCTAGATGAGGTAATGATTTGCCAGCTGATCCCTTTGGTCCTTTCTGATTTAGGATCTTCCTCAGGGGAGATGCTCGAACATTTAAGAATGAAGTCACTTTTACAGCACTCTGTCCTGCGTTGGAAATCACAGGCACAGGCCTCTCTAAGCCTGTTTTCTTTACGTTAAATGTGAGTGTGTTATCCAAATGAGAAAATTCTCTCTTCAGCAGATGTTTTTCCGTGCTTTACTTTCCTTTTTAAAAACATAATGAAACTTTAAAGACTGGAAAAGGTCAAATGTTTTACTGAGCTTTATTCAAGGAGGAAGAAGAGATCTATCATGAAAGAATGTACTGAGATCCCAGAAATGTCAAATAAGCAGATTATCTGGTTAGGAGAACTGGGGCAGCTGGTCCCAGGTGAGAACAGACCCACAGCTTCTTAGCACTGTTTCATCACTTAGCTTTACGATTCCTTCAATTTTGTAACTCAGACATAAAAAAAAAACCAACAAACCATACTTTTTAATATCAAAGAGAATTTCAGGCAAGAGAATAAAATCCTGGCCCTATTTACATCAGAAAAGCCTAGCCATTGATTTCAAGGGGCCCTGGATTTCACCTGAGAACCACAATTTCTCTGTCTCATTCCATAATGTAAAGTGAGACATTCTGAAAGGCAAGTGAGAAGAGATCACTGCTCATTAAGGTGTGGGCATGGACTAGCTAGGAGGTCTGCATCTTGTCTGTAGGATAAATGTGGCAGCCATAGATTTTAAACCAAGCAGTTTAGACTTGTTTTATACAGTCTGTAGAAGCTAGCCTCTAATGGTAATGGGAGTTATGTCCAAGTGTAAGGCTGCAGCATGGTTTCTCAATAAAAGAAACTAAAAGGATTTAATAAATATCTACCTCTAACAACATTTTTCCTCCATGAATCTTCAAGCACTTTGCGCAGGAGGTAAGCATCATTATCCCCATTAATGGGCTTTTCAGATTTTTCCTGCAGACATTTCTGGTTGGGTAAAGCCAGGTAGGCTGTGAGAGAAAGCGACGCTGTTAATGATTCTCTCACGCTTCGTGGAGACCTAACTGACTGATGCTGTAGGCCAAGTTACGGTGTGGGCAGGTCTGGGGCCTGCCTTGTCTTGCCATATGTGCAATGAAAACCAAGAAAGGACAAATTACTGCGGTATTTTCATGCAGTTCCAGTAGATTTCTCCCAGGGGTCAAAAGTTTTAATGTGCCCCTCCTTGTCTTTGAGTCTGTGATGACTTTCTGGGGTAATTGAAATATTACAGTGAGTTTTGAATACCCACATTCCTTAGAATAGTAGATTTAATCCTTGCATTCTGCCTTGGACCTGTCTTGTTACATCAGACTCCTGGGGTGGGCTTATAAAACACAGCACAGAAGATCCCATTAGCTCAGTGCAGCAGCATCCTGGTGTGTTTACACTGTACTGGGTTTCGGGTCTGTGTGGTGTGGCGCCTGCTTTTGTACCTCCGGGTGTGTGCTTTGCTGCATGGTGGTGAGCACGCTTTGGATGCAGAGGAATTTTGGGGTTTTTTTCAGGAGTGTTTCAGCTGAGTTAGCCCACAATATTCTTCCAATTTACTGCCTGGACAGCCACCTAAAAGAAAGTCTTTGCCGCCTCCTGGCAAAGTTTTCTTCATTCATTTTCCATGCTCAGTCTGTTGATATTTTGTAAGTAAGATTGGTTGGCTCTAAGTGCTTGGAATTTTATTTATTCCTCTGACTTCTCTAAGATTTACAAGGTGAATGTTTAAAACTGGCCTGCCTCTATTGCTAAATGCAAGAGATGTACGATGCCGTGTTTTTCTGTATCAGAGGCTCTCCTAGCCTGAGTTGACCATTCTTAAAGATCTCAAAGGCCACTGCTGGGTCAAAACATTCCTGTTAATACAATTTGTCACTATCATCAACCCTCCATCTTTTCAACATTAGGAGGAAAAAGCATTGATAAGCTGTGTCTGTAAAATCCCAGTTACACTTGGACCTACAGAAATAGTGGGTTTTGTTCCTTTGGTTGCTGGAAGTATACCAGCCAAGGTGCAGAATGACTGTTCAGTGATTTTAAGTTCAAAACTGGCTGTTCATCCTGTGCATTTTTACAATGTAGTTGTTAAGGAATGTTAAGAGCATATGGAAATTATTTCAAGATAGGTTATCTCTTCCTTTTAGGCCTTCTATGGTACTGCACAACTCATTTCTCTTTTGCTCATCAGGTAACCATTTTGGAAATTTTCTTTCTGATATTGAAATGGTTTATCCTCTTAAGCATCTAATATGCTGAAGTTCCGATGCCAGGGGTATGGCACTCAAATATGTCTTGTTCTCTCAGTCCCTCTCTTAGTGTGTGAATCTGTTGTTCATGTTATTGCTTGAGATGGAAAGCAGCCCAGTGATACACCTCCAGTTAGGAGAGGAGATGTGGGCAGGGGAGGCATATGCTTCATACATGGTGGCACTAAATGGCACCCTACTGGGAAGAGCCTTCCTGAGAAGGATCTCGTATTCCTCTGGAGCCTGCTGTCTCATATGGCCTCGAGGAGTACAGTCAGCTGACAATATTTGCTTTGTTTTTAAGAAACTGTCTTTGGAGTTCAGGGATTCCGTTTCTCATAGCTGAGAGCCATGAGTGCAGCAGAGAACTGTCATTGCTCATTTCCTTCTAGCTCTTTGCAGGAGCTGGTCCCCCTCAGGAGCCACCACTGGCCCTGGTGCCTCTCTTGTTTGCCATCCTGTGAAAATCACTCCCCTTCTGCCAGTCCTGACTTGCCTGTGATATTCCTCTGTACCTCCCCGGTGCAACAAAACTCTTCATGGAACAATCTTGCTAGCTCCTGGCTCTAAGGACTCTGCTTCCCTGCAAGTCACCAATGGGTTTGGGGTTTTTTTGCTTTTCTGAACAGAAAGGATAAAGGAAAAGAACACTGAAGGAACCCATAAGAGGAATAAGAACAATGACAAAGCAGAGAAAAGTCATCCCAGCCAAAACCGTCCTCCACTTAGTGGGGAGAAGAGGGGAAGCCTAGAGCTGCAGCACAAATACTGATTCCTGTCAAGGATTTGCTGCTGTTGCTAAGTTACTGGCCTCTTTGGAAAACCCTTGAAGTATAGGGTACATTAGGAGCTCATTAGGGTCCCGAGGACTTGCACTAAATATGCGATATATCTCCATGCTAAACACACTTCAGAAATAACAACAGAAACTTCCTGCACGGACTATGGATGTTTTTCTTTTTTATTTCTCTGGTCCCCCTTACTCCTGCATCTCGCTCCATTTGTTCTTCTATGACAGTAGAGCTGCTTGACAGGATGGGAGAGGTTACCTGGAATAGATAGAGATGAGCTCTACTTCACTTTGTAAAGTTTCTGGCTTTTCATGAAAGTTCCCCTGCAGGGGAACACAGAAAAGGAGGAAGAACGAATGGAGATGCATCTCTAATCTGTTCGGAGTGTACGTTTAATCACACTCCAGGGACTTTGTGCCAAGTTTGTGGAGTGAAGAAGTCTGAAACTTGGAAATCCAGGGGTGCAAGCTCCTCTCCAGCATGTCAGGGAGGGCACTAAGGCCCATTTAACTTTGAGTGTCAGAGCCACAAAGTAAAATCCACAGCCTGGAGATAGCTGCCTAGGTGTGATGGAGGAACCCCAGCACGCCGACAGCTGGTGGGAGGATGGATGAGTTGTCCTCAGGGGGAATCTAGGCAGCATGCCTGCATCCAGAGATATCACACATGATCTCTACAGGGAGTTAGTAACGTGCCTGTGTTTAACAGAAAATATGTATCTCTGATGTTTTACATAAGCTTTAATGAATGATATATTAGTAGCCCCAACAGGATTTTAGTTTTATTTAATGTAATTTATAAATTAAACAGTCCAGACTGGGTGGAGAAAATTAACCAGCAGGCTCACTAGGAACAAACTGCAGGTCTTAGGAACAGACAGCAACTATATTTACATGGATCATGTGCTGTTTAGCTAACTTGGCAGGAATTAAGTGGAGGAATAATTTTTCACGTTGCAGAGTTATGCGTTTTCAGAACTCATCAGGCTGGTATCTACATTTGAATTAGGAGGAAATCTCAGAGTGTTGGTTTTGGGAGCAATTTGGGAGAAAAAAAAATAAAGTGAAAGAGCTTTGTCTGCCCAGACCAGAACAGATGCATAGAGCATCAGTCACCAATTTTCCAGACTGATTTTGAGGATTTGGGCATAAAGGTAGCAGTCAAAGAGATGGCAGAGTACCTGTGATCTTACCATCATCAGATCTGGTGGCTGAGATGTTGAAAATATTTCTGGTTGAGAAAGCAGTAACTAGCAAAGTAGCCAACTGGGGAGAATGAGGCTAGACCTGTTCTACGTCTGACATATGTAGGGCTGTGGGTCGTTGCTAGGTTTGTGAGATGAGAACTGCAATGAAGGGAGCCACTGTGCTTGTATGAACCCTGAGTTGCTACTGTCATAGCTCAGCCATTTCAGAGGAAACCTAGGCAAGATCTCTACAGCTACATGGGAATGATGCTCCTGAGTTGTGTTTAGTATTTCTTTTACTCATAGCTTTTCTTCTTTTTTTTTTTTTTTCTCCAACCTGTAACTTGAAGGCCTGACATACTAAGTGCTGCTAAGTGAACTTTTGTTTTGACCTGAATATTAAGTTTATCCTGTGTTGAAAGGACAGGAGAACAGTGAGTGGGGTAAAATGGATGAAGTTAAAGTAAGCAGTCTCCTTGGAGGCAGTGAGTCAGAATAAACCAATTACATGCAGCCAGTCCTCAAGGAATGTCACCTCACAATATATTTAATGAGCATGGTGACAAGGAGTGGTTCCATCACTCCTCAAAGGAGCAGACTTGGTAACTTTTTGCAAGGGAATTCCCTTTTGTGAGCAGGACTTCATGTCCCTCTGCAAAAGTCAAACAGTTGAGAATAAATATTCCCTTCTGCCCTGGTCCTGCATAAACCTGAAGCCCCATACAAGTTTTCCCGTGTGTTGTGTAGGGAAGTTATTACCAATACTATTACCAATACTATTTAACATCTTTGTCGGAGACATGGGCAGTGATAGACTGCCCCAGCAAGTTTGTCAATGACAGCAAGCTTGGTGGCGCAGTTGACATACTGGAGGGAAGGGATGCCATCCAGAGGGACCTGGACAGGCTTGAGAGGTGGGCTAGTGCAACTGGCATGAAGTTCAACCAAGCCAAGTGCAGGACTCTGCAGGCAGTCCCAGACACAAATACAGATTGGGCAGAGAATGTCTGAAGAGCACCCCTGAGGAGAAGGATTTGGGAGTGCTCATGGATGAGAAGCTCAACATGAGCTGGCAGTGTGCACTGGCAGCCCAGAAAGCCAACCGTGTCCTGGGCTGCATCAAAAGAAGCGTGACCAGCAGGTCGCGGGAGGTAATTCTGCCCCTCTACTCTGAGCTCGTGGGACCCCATCTGTAGTATTATGTCCAGCTCTGGAGTCCTCAACAGAGAAAGGA